>CM029021.1:124903500-125126293 GCA_016801055.1 Panax notoginseng
ATATTGATGTAAGACCCCAACTTTTATAAATAAAGATGAATTTTCTATAAATATCATTTTTGAATATTATGGAGTTAATTTGATATAATGTTATAGTTGTGGGTAATATTTATAAATTTTGCAAAGTAAGCAAGTTGTTATAAAATTTTCGTTTGGTCGGAGAATATTTCTTTTTGTCGGGGAATATTCGTACGACGGCACAATCATTGGTGGACCCCACAACGGAATTATTGTCGGATTGAGAAAACGACAGAATTATCTTTCTATAAAAATAACGGCGGAAATTTTACCATTGTTACTGTTGAACTACTCGGTAGTAAAAGTACAGTAATACGTGTGGTTGCATAGTAGCACACGGTATTGATTATTAATGCTTATGTGAGAAGTCACTCAGTTTGATTCTATTATTGTCAGTTAATAAATAGAATTATTTAGCGATAATGAGTTTTGTTTTATTCGTATTATTAACGTAATAAACAGAAACATTTTTTATATAAAACAAATACTTTATTAAAGTTTTTCTATAAATAGAATATATTCGTTATTTTATTTAAAAGATTTTTCTTTAAATAAGGACCGTCAGATTAAAGTAATCAATCTGGACCGTTCATGGATTAGTTTACTATGCATTCTATTTTTCTATAATAGAGCCTCATTCCTCATTATTTCTTACGAATTCACTGAACTAGAGAGAGAAACTATAGAGAGAAACTATTAGAGAGAGAGAAGAAGGTATTCTGCTACTTAATACTTCCTTACTTCAGCTCTTCTTTAAAAGGTAAGGGATATTATTCTTTTTATTCATGAAGAGAATTTCTGTTATTCCATTTCTTATTTTTCTGTTGAATAACCTGTATACGCGGATACCCTTATACTTGGTGACTTCTTCTATTATTCTGTTGGAACATCCTGTCTGTGTGTTTTACACCGGACCTGGTTCGTTTTTATTATTATTCTGTTGGAACATCCTGTCTGTGTGTTTTACAACCGACCTGGTTCCGTCTTATTATTATTCTGTCGGAACATCCTGTCTGTGTGTTTTTACACCGGACCTGGTTCCTATTTATACTGTTCTTTATTATTCTGTCGAATATCCTGTCTGTGCGTTTACGCCGGACCTGGTTCCATTTTTTATTATTCTGTCGGAATATCCTGTCTGTGCGTTTACGCCGACCTGGTTCCATATTTATTATTCTGTTGGAATAACCTGTGTGTGCGGTCTATCGCATGCATGGTGATTTCTTTTGTTATTCCATTCTTTATTATACTCAGTTGGTTAAGTTTGACTTCTATACTCCATGAAATTTGTGAAATATCCTTGATAATTGCGTTTCATCCAGTATCTTTTCAAGAAAATATTTTCTAAGCATTCTTGAATTTTACTCCACAAAGCAGTATCATGTTGACAATTTGGACGTTGTTAATTCTTGGATAAATTAATTCTTGAACTTGTTTTATTGAATTCTTATATCATTGTCATCATCCTCATGTTTATAAAATGTTGAAAGTCATCTGTGGCCTGTAGTGCATAGATGGACTTGGTATGATTATGACCAGGATTATTCGGTATAATCATGACCGTAATGTTACAAATGATGTGGTAAAAGTCCTCATTGGCCCGTAGTGCATTGATGGACAGTTGTTGGCATGATCATGACCATTAATGAATACACGAATATCCTTGGCCGTAGTGCAGGGGTGATTCGATGATGTGGATTATTTTATTAAGCTGAGTCTCAGCGATCACAGTGTTGGAAAACCTTTTAAATCATAAAGATAGTAGAGTTTATTTTCTACTTGACTCTTTTAATGGATTGCTTGTTCCGCTACAGTTAAACTTGATGTCTATATATTTTATCAGTTTAACATTGTTGAAGGCTAATGATAATTTATTCTGCATTATCTTAGTCATAATATTTCTTACTGGGCTAGTGAGCTCACCCTTTCTTTCACTGTTCTCTTCAGGAAATGAGAACGTAGCTGGGACAAGTCGGGGTACGGAGTGATGGTCCGAATGATAGTATTAGTTAGTAGTCCTCACTATTCTATGTAATGGTGTGTTAATAAATGTAATGAGGACTCTTTTGAGTATGAATACTCTCTAGAAGATAATATTTGTATTCAAACTCACAGTTTATGTTTTGTCGTATTGTACACGACAGTTGTATTATTAAGTTGTATTTGTATTCTGTACTATGTATCTGACGACCCAAGATGGGTGATGTATACCTAATTTTGGGGGCGTCACAGTTGGTATCAGAGCTTAGGGATATGATCCCTGGCTAAGATGTGAGAATAGAACTAGGAGGGGAGAGACGGGGAATTCCTTCGCTAGTATGACATACCTAAGTTTATTTGCATGGTATTTAATTGGTCGGTCATAATATAAGGATAATATATGACATATCAATTAATTTTTATTTGTGGCAGTATCTGAAAATGGCATCTGAGAATGTTGAGAATAGCAATGGAGCACAGACGACTGTTGATTCACCACATATCAATAATCAGGATAATGTGCATCAGGAAGGTGACAATCCTCATGCAAACAACAACACTGACCAAGATGATGAATGATGAAATGTTCAGAAGCTTATGCAATTCATGCAACAACAGGTGAAAGCGGCTCCTGTCCACAACGTAGGTGGAAATACTGGAAACTCCAGCGGTCACCGCTAAACAGTTTAAGGAGCTGGGACCACCGGAGTTTAAGGGAGAACCCAAAACCACTTGTAGCTGAAACATGGATAAGCAGATCACAAGATATTTGATGTCTTGGTTGCTCCGAGGAGCAAAAGGTTCCCTTTGCCGCCTTTATGTTGCGAGGAGAGGCAGATTACTGGTGGGAATCGATAAAGCGTACTCAACCTGCCGCACTGAAGATGTCTTGGGAGAAGTTCCAAGATCTTTTAACGACAAATACTTTCCCGAGAGTATTCGTCACATGAAGGAGTGGAGTTCATCAAATTGGAGCAGAATAATATGACCGTGTCGCAGTACAGGCAAAATTTGCAGAGTTATCCCGGTTTGCGTCCCACCTGGTGGATAATGAAGAAAGAATGACGCGATGTTTTTAAGAGGTTTGAAGCCGGAGATACGTCAACATCTTGTTTCTCATAAACTGTGTTTGTATTCAGATGTTGTAAATAGGGCTCAGTTGGTGGAGCGCGATAACGAGATAACGCAACCAAAAGAGAGCAGCCGGCAAAATGATAATACCAGTGAGAGCAGTCATCGAAGCGGTGACAACAAGCGTGGAGGGAATCAACATCCAGAAATGGTAACCACTTCGGGTAATCAGGCCAAAACAATAAGAATGGACATTTAAGAAGAGAGATTCAACAATGATGGAAAGATGTCAGCACCAGCACCTGTCGTTAAGGAAGAGAACGACCACCTATCATATGTTTCAAATGCGAGGGGAGGGGCACATCAGTCCAAACTGCGCGATGCCGTCCAAAGCATGTTATAATTTGTGGAAGAGAAGGTCATTTAGCCCGATTTTGTCGTTTACCAAAACAAATTCAGCTAGGATGGAGGCACCAAAGGCCGTCCCAGAAAAGTCAAAACCGGTTGTGCAAGGAGAGCGTTTGTTGTGACCTCCCAGAACGCAAGGAACCCGAATGAGGTCATCACGGGTAAGCTTATCATAAACTCTAACGAAGTCTATACTTTATTTGATACCGGTTCAACCCATTCTTTTATTTCTCCTACTTGCGCTCATCGATTAAATTTGATTCCGGAGAAATTAGACTTTGACTTAGCAGTTGAAACTCCATTGGGAGAAACCTTCATTACATCCACGGTTTATAAGTCTTGTTTGGTTCAAGTTGGTACCCACACATTACCTGTCGATCTTATTTCATTAAAAATACTTGCATTTGACGTGATTCTAGGGATTGATTGGTTAACTACTCATCATGCAAAAATTGATTGTTTTCGTAAGGTTGTTAGCTTTCATATTCCTAATCGACCTATTATGCGAATTCAAGCAACCAAACCATTAAAATCAATCGCTGTCATCTCAAGCCATAAAGCTATTCGTTTATTGAAAAACGGATGTCAAGCTTTCTTAGCTCATGTCACAGATCTAAACAAAAATACGTCAGTTTTGAATGATATTTCTATTGTTAATAAATTCCCTGACGTATTCCCTGAAGAACTTCCTGGCCTACCCCCAGAGCGTGAAATTGAATTTTGTATCGACCTTGAACCCGGTACAAAACCCATTTCCAAAGCTCCATATCGAATGGCTCCTATTGAACTTCAGGAGTTAAAGACCCAACTGCAGGAATTGTTAGACATTGGTTTTATTCGTCCTAGTACTTCTCCTTGGGGTGCTCCTGTTCTATTCGTGAAGAAGAAAGATGGAAGTATGCGACTTTGTATTGATTATCGGGAGTTGAATCATGTCACCATCAAAAACAGGTACCCATTGCCACGTATTGATGACCTGTTTGACCAGTTGCAAGGAGCACAATTCTTTTCAAAGATCGATCTTCGTTCTGGATATCATCAGCTGAAGGTTAGAACTGAGGATATTCCAAAGACGGCTTTTAGAACTCGGTACGGGCATTATGAATTCCTAGTCATGTCCTTTGGATTGACTAATGCTCCTGCTGCCTTCATGGATATGATGAACCGGGTATTCAAGGAATATTTGGATCACTTTGTGGTCGTCTTTATTGATGACATCCTTATTTATTCCAAAAGCCGTGAAGATCATGAGCAACACTTGAGGCTGGTACTCCAAAAGCTTCGTGAATACAAGCTTTATGCCAAGTTGAAGAAATGCGAGTTCTGGCTGGAGGAGGTAGCATTCCTTGGGCACGTAGTATCAAGTCGTGGAATATCAGTTGACCCGGCAAAGATTGAAGCTATTCAAAGCTGGGAGCAACCTAAATCAGTGACCGAGGTACGTAGCTTTCTTGGTTTAGCTGGTTATTATCGGAGATTCGTGGAAGGATTTTCTCGAATCGCTACTCCATTAACTCAGCTGACTCGGAAAGATACAAAGTTTGGTTGGAGCGAAGAATGTGAGCAGAGTTTTCAAGAACTCAAGAGGAGACTCATTTCAGCACCTGTTCTAACAATACCATCTGGCTCGGAGGGATTTGTCATCTACAGTGATGCTTCGAGCAAAGGGTTGGGATGCGTTCTCATGCAACATGGAAAAGTCATAGCCTATGCATCAAGACAACTCAAGGAATATGAGAGGAATTATCCTACTCATGATCTAGAGTTGGCAGCTGTTGTCTTTGCACTTAAAATTTGGAGGCATTACTTGTATGGGAGAAAGTGGAGATCTTTACGGATCATAAAAGCCTCAAATATTTCTTCACTCAAAAGGAACTCAACATGCGACAACGACGTTGGCTTGAACTGTTGAAAGATTATGATCATACCATTCAATACCATCCTGAAAAAGCGAACGTGGTAGCTGACGCATTGAGTAGAAGATCATATGCGGGTACAAGTGCAATATTAACAACGCAAAGGCCCATTTTGTGTGACTTGCAAAGGATGGAGATAGAGTTGAAGACTCCAGGACCCATGTGATGATGGCGAATATACGAGTAGAACCGAATTTAATCGATAAAGTTAAAGCTGCTCAAGCTACAGACCTGGAGCTGATGCATATGAGGAAGAAAGTGCAAGAAGGTGTTATGCCGGAAGCAAGAATCGATGAGGAAGGAATACTTCGAGTCAACTCCAGACTTTGTGTTCCTAACAACCCTGATTTAAAGTATGAAATCATGATGGAGGCGCACAACACACCGTTTGCAATCCATCCTGGAAGTACCAAAATGTATCATGATCTTCGTCATACATTTTGGTGGAGCAATATGAAGAGAGAGATAGCGTTGTTTATCTCAAGGTGTCTAACTTGTCAACGAGTCAAAGCGGAGCATCAAGTACCAAAAGGTCCATTGCAACCACTTGAAATTCCAGAATGGAAGTGGGAGCACATTACCATGGATTTCGTTACCGGTCTTCCCAGGGTTTCTCAAGGTATTGATGCGATTTGGGTCATTGTTGATAGATTGACCAAGTCTGCTCATTTCTTACCGATACGAGAAACTTATACACTTGAACGTCTTGCTCGTATGTACATAAACGAGATTGTAAGACTGCATGGTATGCCAGTATCCATAATTTCTGATCGAGACCCAAGATTCACTTCACGATTTTGGGTTAGTTTACAAAAAGCTATGGGCACGGAGTTACGATTTAGTTCAGCATATCATCCTCAGACGGACGGACAATCAGAGAGGACTATTCAAACTCTTGAAGATCTATTAAGACTCTGTGTCTTTGACTTCAAGGGAAGTTGGGACAAGTTCTTACCATTGGTGGAGTTTTCCTACAACAACAGTTATCAAGCAAGTATTGGCATGGCTCCATTCGAAGCATTGTATGGAAGAAAATGTCGTTCTCCAGTATGCTGGGATGAGGTGGGCGAAGCAACGTTGTTGGGACCGGAGTTGGTACGTATGACTACAGAAAAGATTCAAACGATCCGACAACGTATAAAAACCTCACAAGATCGACAAAAGAGTTATGCTGATCTTCATCGAAAGGACGTGGAATTTGATGTAGGAGATCATGTGTTCTTACGTGTTGCTCCATGGAAAGGAGTTACGAGATTTGGAAAGAGAGGAAAGCTAAATCCTCGATTCATCGGTCCATTTTTAATCCTCGATCGAGTAGGAACTGTGGCTTATAGACTCGCTTTACCGCCAAGTATGTCTCGTGTTCATAACGTTTTTCACATATCAATGTTACGCAAATATGTGGAAGACCCGAACCACATTATTGAGTTAGAACCGGACGAAATAGCGGAGGATTTGACGTATGAAGAAGTTCCTGTTCAAATCTTGGATAAGAAGGAACATATTCTACGCTCCAAGGTTATACCTCAAGTCAAAGTTTTGTGGAGAAACCACGATGTTGAGGAAATGACTTGGGAGTTAGAATCAGAAATGAAATCAAGGTATCCTTACCTCTTCGACATACCAGGTACGTACCCTAATTTCGAGGGCGAAATTTCATAAGAAGGGGAGGTTGTAAGACCCCAACTTTTATAAATAAAGATGAATTTTCTATAAATATCATTTTTGAATATTATGGAGTTAATTTGATATAATGTTATAGTTGTGGGTAATATTTATAAATTTTGCAAAGTAAGCAAGTTGTTATAAAATATTCGTTTGGTCGGAGAATATTCTTTTTGTCGGGGAATATTCGTACGACGGCACAATCATTGGTGGACCCCACAACGGAATTATTGTCGGATTGAGAAAACGACAGAATTATCTTTCTATAAAAATAACGGCGGAAATTTTACCATTGTTACTGTTGAACTACTCGGTAGTAAAAGTACAGTAATACGTGTGGTTGCATAGTAGCACACGGTATTGATTATTAATGCTTATGTGAGAAGTCACTCAGTTTGATTCTATTATTGTCAGTTAATAATATGAATTATTTAGCGATATGACGTTTTGTTTTATTCGTATTATTAACGTAATAAAACAGAAACATCTTTTTATATAAAACAAAATACTTTATTAAAGTTATTCTATAAATAGAATATATTTTATTTTATTTAAAAGATTTTTCTTTAAATATGGACCGTCAGATTAAAGTAATCAATCTGGACCGTTCATGGATTAGTTACTATGCATTCTATTTTTCTATAAATAGCAGCTCATTCCTTCATTATTTCTACGAATTCACTGAACTCTAGAGAGAGAAACTATAGAGAGAAACTATAGAGAGAGAGAAGAAGAGTATTCTGCTACTTAACTACTTCCTTACTTCAGCTCTTCTTTAAAACGGTAAGGGATATTATTCTTTTGTATTCATGAAGAGAATTTCTGTTATTCCATTTTCTTATTATTCTGTTGGAATAACCTGTATTTGCGGTCTACCCTATACTTGGTGACATTCTTCTATTATTCTGTTGGAACATCCTGTCTGTGTGTTTTACACCGGACCTGGTTCCGTTTTTATTATTATTCTGTTGGAACATCCTGTCTGTGTGTTTTACACCGGACCTGGTTCCGTCTTTATTATTATTCTGTTGGAATATCCTGTCTGTGTGTTACACCGGACCTGGTTCCATTTATTTATACTGTTCTTTATTATTCTGTCGGAATATCCTGTCTGTGCGTTTACGCGGACCTGGTTCCATTATTTATTATTCTGTCGGAATATCCTGTCTGTGCGTTTATGCCGGACCTGGTTCCATTATTTATTATTCTGTTGGAATAACCTGTTTGTGCGGTCTATCGCATGCATGGTGATTTTTTTTGTTATTCCATTCTTTATTGTACTCAGTTGGTTAAGTTTTGACTTCTATACTCCATGAAATTTGTGAATATCCTTGATAATTGCGTTTCATCCAGTATCTTTTCATGAAAATATTCTCTAAGCATTCTTGAATTTTACTCCACAAAGTAGTATCATGTTGACAATTTGGACGTTGTTAATTCTTGGATAAATTAATTCTTGAACTTGTTTTATTGAATTCTTATATCATTGTCATCATCCTCATGTTTATAAAATGTTGAAAGTCATCTGTGGCATGTAGTGCATAGATGGACTTGGTATGATTATGACCAGGGATTATTCGGTATAATCATGACCGTAATGTTACAAATGATGTGGTAAAAGTCCTCATTGGCCCGTAGTGCATTGATGGACAGTTGTTGGCATGATCATGACCATTAATGAATATACGAATATCCTTGGCCGTAGTGCAGGGGTGATTCGATGATGTGGATTATTTTATTAAGCTGAGTCTCAGCGATCAAAGTGTTGGAAAATCTTTTAAATCATAAAGATAGTAGAGTTTATTTTCTACTTGACTCTTTTAATGGATTGCTTATTCCGCTACAGTTAAACTTGATGTCTATTATATTTTATCAGTTTAACATTGTTGAAGGCTAATGATAATTTATTCTGCATTATCTTAGTCATAATATTTCTTACTGGGCTAGTTGAGCTCACCCTTTCTTTCACTGTTCTCTTCAGGAAATGAGAACGTAGCTGGGACAAGTCGGGGTACGGAGTGATGGTCCGAATGATAGTATTAGTTAGTAGTCCTCACTATTCTATGTAATGGTGTGTTAATAAATGTAATGAGGACTCTTTTTGAGTATGAATACTCTCTAGAAGATAATATTTGTATTCAAACTCACAGTTTATGTTTTGTCGTATTATACCCGACAGTTGTATTATTAAGTTGTATTTGTATTCTGTACTATGTATCTGACGACCCAAGATGGGTGATGTATACCTATTTTTGGGGGCGTCACAACAGATGACTTTCAACAGAATATAAACATGAGGATGATGACAATGATATAAGAATTCAATAAAACAAGTTCAAGAATTAATTTATCCAGGAATTAATAACGTCAAATTGTCAACATGATACTGCTTTGTGGAGTAAACTTCAAGACTGATCAGGAGAATATTTTCATGAATAGATACTAGATGAAGCGCAAATGTCAAGGATATTCCACTAATTTCATGGAGAATAGAAGTCAAAGTTTTAATCAACTAAATATAATAAAGAATGGAATAACAAAAGAAATCACCATGCATGCGATAGACCGCACAGACAGTTATCTTAACAGAATAATAATAATGGAACCAGGTCCGACGTAAACGCACAGACAGGATATTCTGACAGAATAATAAATAATGGAACCAGGTCCGGTGTAAAACACACAGACAGGATGTTCCAACAGAATAATAACAAGACGGAACCAGGTCGGTGTAAAACACACAGACAGGATGTTCCAACATAATAATAATAAAAAACGGAACCAGGTCCGGTGTAAAACACACAGACAGAATGTTCCAACAAAATAATAGAAGAATGTCACCAAGTATAGGTAGACCGCGTATACAGGTTATTCCAACAGAATAATAAGAAATGGAATAACAATAGTTCTCTTCATGAATAAGAAAGAATAACACCCCTTACCGTTTTAAAGAAGAGCTGAAATAAGGAAGTAGTTAAGTAGCTGAATACTCTTCTTCTCTCTCTATATAGTTTCTCTCTATAGTTTCTCTCTCTAGAGTTCAGTGAATTCGTAAGAAATAATGAAGGAATGAGCTGCTATTTATAGAAAAATAGAATGCATAGTAACTAATCCATGAACGGTCCAGATTGATTACTTTAATCTGACGGTCCATATTTAAAGAAAAATCTTTTAAATAAAATATAATATATTCTATTTATAGAATAACTTTAATAAAGTATTCTGTTTTATATAAAAAGATGTTTCTGTTTTATTACGTTAATAATACGAATAAAAACAAAACGTCATTATCGCTAAATAATTCATATTATTAACTGACAATAATTGAATCAAACTGAGTGACTTCTCACATAAGCATTAATACTCAATACCGTGTGCTACTATGCAACCACACGTATTACTGTACTTTTACTACCGAGTAGTTCAACAGTAACAATGGTAAAACTTCCGCCGTTATTTTTAATAAAATATTTTTGTCGTTTTCTCAATCCGACAATAATTCTGTTGTGGGGTCCATCAATGATTGTGTCGTTGTACGAATATTCCCTGTTAAAACGAATATTCCCCGGCCAATCGAATATTATATAACAACTTGCGTATTTTGTAAAATTTATAAATATTACCCACAACTATAACATTATATCAAATTAACTCCATAATATTCAAAAATGATATTTATAGAAAATTCATCTTTATTTATAAAAGTTGGGGTCTTACAAATGATATTAGATTTATTTAATTATTAAATTAAATAAATAATTTAAAAATAATTTTATTAATTTAAAAATTATTTTAAATAAGAATAAAATGTTAGAAAATATTTTAAATTATAAAATATAATTTTCAATATTTTTGGAGAATTCTCATTAATAAATTAATATTAATGATATTAGATTTATTTAATTATGATATTAAATAATATGAATTAAAAATAATTTTATTAATTTAAAAATTATTTAAAAATGAGAAAAATGTTTTAAAAGTATTTTAAGTTATAATTAATGACTTTTAATAGTTTGATAATAATTACATTAATATTTAAATATTAATGGTGATGATTTAAAAATAATTTTAATTATTTTAAAATTTATTTAAGTAGAATATTGATGATTTAAAAATATTTTAAGTTATTAATAATAACTTTAATATTTTGACAAGTATGTTATTAATATTTTTATATTATTAAATATTAATAATGATAAGATTATTTGATAATTAAATCATTTAAAAATAATTTAAGTGTTTGAAAAATTATTATAAATTATAATAATTGTTTATAAATTATTAAAAGCTTCCGGAAAATATTATAAACGATATTTAGCTTATCTAAAATAATATTGAAGTTAGAGACCAAGTTTAATTGACAATCAATGTGTTAATTGTCGGATAGGGTGACCAGAGCACGAGAATGGACCGAAATCTAACTAGACCGAAATAGTTAGACTGGATAAGTGTTTATATAGGTTATAAACACTGATGTGATTATGTGATAATGTGCCTAGGAGAAGTTTGACTGTAGTATTTACGTGTTATAAATGATTGTGCTAATTATGAGACCGACATTGTTGATTATAGGTCTTACGAACGCAGTTAATTATATTGTGTAGCTGTAATCAACGCGAAAGGCAAGTTTCCTAACTCAAACTTGAGTTATACTCATTCAATTATTATAATGGGTAATTATTGCTAATTATACCATGTCCAGGGAATTTATTGTTGATTATTCGCAGTTAGTGCATGTTTAATAATTCAAATTGAATTACTGATTCGGAGAATATACCATTGTAGAATAACTGTTGTTGGATATTCATATTCGTAGAAGATAGAATTGACAGTACAGATAATTCCTGTTTATTGTCAAATTATGTTGAGAAATGTCTTAGCTAATTATTCTGGCTAGACGAACATTTGTTAGAACTTGATAAATTCAAGAAGAGAATTCAATTGTTATTGATAGATCGATGCCAATTATTCGGCTAGATCGATAAGTAAATAGAATTTGAAATCACAGTATTTCGTTGTTAAATCAAAATCTTGATTCTGAGACTGAGAAGAACAACCATTTATATAAAGAGAACAAAATTTTTAAGTCATAATTCGACAATTACGCGCGACCTAAGTATTATGCATAATATAGGGTGTGACGCCCCCAAAATTAGGTATACATCACCCATCTTGGGTCGTCAGATACATAGTACAGAATACAAATACAACTTAATAATACAACTGTCGTGTACAATACGACAAAACATAAACTGTGAGTTTGAATACAAATATTATCTTCTAGAGAGTATTCATACTCAAAAGGAGTCCTCATTACATTTATTAACACACCATTACATAGAATAGTGAGGACTACTAACTAATACTATCATTCGGACCATCACTCCGTACCCCGACTTGTCCCAGCTACGTTCTCATTTCCTGAAGAGAACAGTGAAAGAAAGGGTGAGCTCAACTAGCCCAGTAAGAAATATTATGACTAAGATAATGCAGAATAAATTATCATTAGCCTTCAACAATGTTAAACTGATAAAATATAATAGACATCAAGTTTAACTGCAGCGGAACAAGCAATCCATTAAAAGAGTCAAGTAGAAAATAAACTCTACTATCTTTTATGATTTAAAAGGTTTTTCAACACTGCGATCGCTGAGACTCAGCTTAATAAAATAATCCACATCATCGAATCACCCCTGCACTACGGCCAAGGATATTCGTGTATTCATTAATGGTCATGATCATGCCAACAACTGTCCATCAATGCACTACGGGCCAATGAGGACTTTTACCACATCATTTGTAACATTACGGTCATGATTATACCGAATAATCCCTGGTCATAATCATACCAAGTCCATCTATGCACTACATGCCACAGATGACTTTCAACATTTTATAAACATGAGGATGATGACAATGATATAAGAATTCAATAAAATAAGTTCAAGAATTAATTTATCCAGGAATTAACAACGTCCAAATTGTCAACATGATACTGCATTGTGGAGTAAAATTCAAGAACGCTTAGAAGAATATTTTCTTGAAAAGATACTGGATGAAACGCAACTATCAAGGATATTCCACAAATTTCATGGAGTATAGAAGTCAAAACTTAACCAACTGAGTACAATAAAGAATGGAATAACAAAAGAAATCACCATGCATGCGATAGACCGCACAAACAGGTTATTCCAACAGAATAATAAATAATGGAACCAGGTCCGGCGTAAACGCACAGACAGGATATTCCGACAGAATAATAAATAATGGAACCAGGTCCGGTGTAAAACACACAGACAGGATATTCCAACAGAATAATAATAAAACGGAACCAGGTCCGGTGTAAAACACACAGACAGGATGTTCCAACAGAATAATAAACGGAACCAGGTCCGGTGTAAAACACACATTCAGGATGTTCCAACAGAATAATAAACGGAACCAGGTCCGGTGTAAAACACACAGACAGGATGTTCCAACAGAATAATAGAAGAATGTCACCAAGTATAGGGTAGACCGCGTATACTGGTTATTCCAACAGAATAATAACAAATGGAATAACAGAAGTTCTCTTCATGAATATAAAAGAAATAATATTCCCTACCTTAAAAGAACTGGATATTGGAAAAGTGATGTAGCAGAATACTTTTATTCTCTCTCTCTTATTCTCTCTATACTTTCTCTCTCTATAGCTTGAATGAATTCGTGAAAAATAATGAAGCCCTAGGCCTCTATTTATAGAAAAACTGAGGGTGGCTCTTGGTCTTAACGAAGGGTCAAATGACTCTTGGTCTTAACGAAGGGTCAAATGACTCTTGGTAATATTGAAGGGACAACTACTATTGACGAAAGTAATTACTATTGACCAAGGTAAATACTATTGACGAAGGTAATTACTATTGACCAAGGTAAAGGTAAATACTATTGACGAAGGTAATTACTATTGACCAAGGTAAATACTATTGACTAAGGTAAATACTATTGACGACGGTAATTACTATTGACGACGGTAATTACTATTGACGACGGTAATTACTATTGACGACGGTAATTACTATTGACGAAGAGACTCTTAGATGATGACATATGCCCCCCATAAAATAACCAAACTTACCACAACGTCTCAATAATATAACATATTATACAGATGATACTATGACAATAATTTAAGAGATATGATGCAGCAATTACTGTAGCAATAATTGAGTATAGCTGAGTGACTTCTCACGTAAGCATCAATAATCAATACCGTGTGCTACTATGCAACCACGCGTATTACTGTACTTTTACTACCGAGTAGTTCAACAGTTTTAACGGTTTTAACGGTAACACCTCAGCCGTTATTTTTATAGAAAGATAATTCTGTCGTTTTCTCAATCCGACAATAATTCCGTTGTGGGGTCCACCAATGATTGTGCCGTCGTACGAATATTCCCCGACAAAAAGAATATTCTCCGACCAAACGAATATTTTATAACAACTTGCTTACTTTGCAAAATTTATAAATATTACCCACAACTATAACATTATATCAAATTAACTCCATAATATTCAAAAATGATATTTATAGAAAATTCATCTTTATTTATAAAAGTTGGGGTCTTACAACCTCCCCTTCTTATGAAATTTCGCCCTCGAAATTAGGGTACGTACCTGGTATGTCGAAGAGGTAAGGATACCTTGATTTCATTTCTGATTCTAACTCCCAAGTCATTTCCTCAACATCGTGGTTTCTCCACAAAACTTTGACTTGAGGTATAACCTTGGAGCGTAGAATATGTTCCTTCTTATCCAAGATTTGAACAGGAACTTCTTCATACGTCAAATCCTCCGCTATTTCGTCCGGTTCTAACTCAATAATGTGGTTCGGGTCTTCCACATATTTGCGTAACATGGATATGTGGAAAACGTTATGAACACGAGACATACTTGGCGGTAAAGCGAGTCTATAAGCCACAGTTCCTACTCGATCGAGGATTAAAAATGGACCGATGAATCGAGGATTTAGCTTTCCTCTCTTTCCAAATCTCGTAACTCCTTTCCATGGAGCAACACGTAAGAACACATGATCTCCTACATCAAATTCCACGTCCTTTCGATGAAGATCAGCATAACTCTTTTGTCGATCTTGTGAGGTTTTTATACGTTGTCGGATCGTTTGAATCTTTTCTGTAGTCATACGTACCAACTCCGGTCCCAACAACGTTGCTTCGCCCACCTCATCCCAGCATACTGGAGAACGACATTTTCTTCCATACAATGCTTCGAATGGAGCCATGCCAATACTTGCTTGATAACTGTTGTTGTAGGAAAACTCCACCAATGGTAAGAACTTGTCCCAACTTCCCTTGAAGTCAAAGACACAGAGTCTTAATAGATCTTCAAGAGTTTGAATAGTCCTCTCTGATTGTCCGTCCGTCTGAGGATGATATGCTGAACTAAATCGTAACTCCGTGCCCATAGCTTTTTGTAAACTAACCCAAAATCGTGAAGTGAATCTTGGGTCTCGATCAGAAACTATGGATACTGGCATACCATGCAGTCTTACAATCTCGTTTATGTACATACGAGCAAGACGTTCAAGTGTATAAGTTTCTCGTATCGGTAAGAAATGAGCAGACTTGGTCAATCTATCAACAATGACCCAAATCGCATCAATACCTTGAGAAACCCTAGGAAGACCGGTAACGAAATCCATGGTAATGTGCTCCCACTTCCATTCTGGAATTTCAAGTGGTTGCAATGGACCTTTTGGTACTTGATGCTCCGCTTTGACTCGTTGACAAGTTAGACACCTTGAGATAAACAACGCTATCTCTCTCTTCATATTGCTCCACCAAAATGTATGACGAAGATCATGATACATTTTGGTACTTCCAGGATGGATTGCAAACGGTGTGTTGTGCGCCTCCATCATGATTTCATACTTTAAATCAGGGTTGTTAGGAACACAAAGTCTGGAGTTGACTCGAAGTATTCCTTCTTCATCGATTCTTGCTTCCGATATAGCACCTTCTTGCACTTTCTTCTTCATACGCATCAGCTCCAGGTCTGTAGCTTGAGCAGCTTTAACTTTATCGATTAAAGTCGGTTCTACTCGTATATTCGCCATCATCACATGGGTCCCTGGAGTCTTCAACTCTATCTCCATCCTTTGCAAGTCACACAAAATGGGCCTTTGCGTTGTTAATATTGCACTTGTACCCGCATATGATCTTCTACTCAATGCGTCAGCTACCACGTTCGCTTTTCCAGGATGGTATTGAATGGTATGATCATAATCTTTCAACAGTTCAAGCCAACGTCGTTGTCGCATGTTGAGTTCCTTTTGAGTGAAGAAATATTTGAGGCTTTTATGATCCGTAAAGATCTCCACTTTCTCCCCATACAAGTAATGCCTCCAAATTTTAAGTGCAAAGACAACAGCTGCCAACTCTAGATCATGAGTAGGATAATTCCTCTCATATTCCTTGAGTTGTCTTGATGCATAGGCTATGACTTTTCCATGTTGCATGAGAACGCATCCCAACCCTTTGCTCGAAGCATCACTGTAGATGACAAATCCCTCCGAGCCAGATGGTATTGTTAGAACAGGTGCTGAAATGAGTCTCCTCTTGAGTTCTTGAAAACTCTGCTCACATTCTTCGCTCCAACCAAACTTTGTATCTTTCCGAGTCAGCTGAGTTAATGGAGTAGCGATTCGAGAAAATCCTTCCACGAATCTCCGATAATAACCAGCTAAACCAAGAAAGCTACGTACCTCGGTCACTGATTTAGGTTGCTCCCAGCTTTGAATAGCTTCAATCTTTGCCGGGTCAACCGATATTCCACGACTTGATACTACGTGCCCAAGGAATGCTACCTCCTCCAGCCAGAACTCGCATTTCTTCAACTTGGCATAAAGTTTGTATTCACGAAGCTTTTGGAGTACCAGCCTCAAGTGTTGCTCATGATCTTCACGGCTTTTGGAATAAACAAGGATGTCATCGATAAAGACGACCACAAAGTGATCCAAATATTCCTTGAATACCCTGTTCATCATATCCATGAAGGCAGCAGGAGCATTAGTCAATCCAAAGACATAACTAAGAATTCATAATGCCCGTACCGAGTTCTAAAAGCCGTCTTTGGAATATCCTCAGTTCTAACCTTCAGCTGATGATATCCAGAACGAAGATCGATCTTTGAAAAGAATTGTGCTCCTTGCAACTGGTCAAACAGGTCATCAATACGTGGCAATGGGTACCTATTTTTGATGGTGACATGATTCAACTCCCGATAATCAATACAAAGTCGCATACTCCCATCTTTCTTCTTCACGAACAGAACAGGAGCACCCCAAGGAGAAGTACTAGGACGAATAAAACCAATGTCTAACAATTCCTGCAGTTGGGTCTTTAACTCCTGAAGTTCAATAGGAGCCATTCGATATGGGGCTTTGGAAATGGGTTTTGTACCGGGTTCAAGGTCGATACAAAATTCAATTTCACGCTCTGGGGGTAGGCCAGGAAGTTCTTCGGGAAATACGTCAGGAAATTTATTAACAACAGAAATATCATTCAAAGCTGACGTATTTTTGTTTAGATCTGTGACATGAGCTAAGAAAGCTTGACATCCGTTTTTCAATAAACGAATAGCTTTATGGCTTGAGATGACAGCGATTGATTTTAATGGTTTGGTTGCTTGAATTCGCATAATAGGTCGATTAGGAATATGAAAGCTAACAACCTTACGAAAACAATCAATTTTTGCATGATGAGTAGTTAACCAATCAATCCCTAGAATCACGTCAAATGCAAGTATTTTTAATGAAATAAGATCGACAGGTAATGTGTGGGTACCAACTTGAACCAAACAAGACTTATAAACCGTGGATGTAATGAAGGTTTCTCCCAATGGAGTTTCAACTGCTAAGTCAAAGTCTAATTTCTCCGGAATCAAATTTAATCGATGAGCGCAAGTAGGAGAAATAAAAGAATGGGTTGAACCGGTATCAAATAAAGTATAGACTTCGTTAGAGTTTATGATAAGCTTACCCGTGATGACCTCATTCGGGTTCCTTGCTTCTGGGAGGTCACAACAAACGCTCTCCCTTGCACAACCGGTTTTGACTTTTCTGGGACGGCCTTTGGTGCCTCCATCCTAGCTGAATTTGTCTTCGGTAAACGACAAAATCGGGCTAAATGACCTTCTCTTCCACAATTATAACATGCTTTGGACGGCATCGCGCAGTTTGGACTGATGTGCCCCTCCCCTCCGCATTTGAAACATATGATAGGTGGTCGTTCTCCTTCCTTAACGACAGGTGCTGGTGCTGACGTCTTTCCATCATTGTTGAATCTCCTCTTCTTGAAATGTCCATTCTTATTGTTTTGGCCCTGATTACCACCGAAGTGGTTACCATTTCTGGCCTGTTGATTCCCTCCACGCTTGTTGTCACCGCTTCGATGACTGCTCTCACTGGTATTATCATTTTGCCGGCTGCTCTCTTTTGGTTGCGTTGTCTCGTTATCGCGCTCCACCAACTGAGCCCTATTTACAACATCTGAATACAAACACAGTTTATGAGAAACAAGATGTTGACGTATCTCCGGCTTCAAACCTCTTAAAAACATCCGCGTCATTCTTTCTTCATTATCCACCAGGTGGGACGCAAACCGGGATAACTCCGCAAATTTTGCCTCGTACTGCGACACGGTCATATTATTCTGCTCCAATTTGATGAACTCCACCTCCTTCATGTGACGAATACTCTCGGGAAAGTATTTGTCGTTAAACAGATCTTGGAACTTCTCCCAAGACATCTTCAGTGCGGCAGGTTGAGTACGCTTTATCGATTCCCACCAGTAATCTGCCTCTCCTCGCAACATAAAGGCGGCAAAGGGAACCTTTTGCTCCTCGGAGCAACCCAAGACATCAAATATCTTGGTGATCTGCTTTATCCATGTTTCAGCTACAAGTGGTTTGGGTTCTCCCTTAAACTCCGGTGGTCCCAGCTCCTTAAACTGTTTAGCGGTGACCGCCTGAGAGTTTCCAGTATTTCCACCTACGTTGTGGACAGGAGCCGCTTTCACCTGTTGTTGCATGAATTGCATAAAGCCTCTGAACATTTGATCATTCATCATTTGGTCAGTGTTGTTGTTTGCATGAGGATTGACACCTTCCTGATGCACATTATCCTGATTATTGATATGTGGTGAATCAACAGTCGTCTGTGCTCCATTGCTATTCTCAACATTCTCAGATGCCATTTTCAGATACTGCCACAAAATAAAAATTAATTGATATGTCATATATTATCCTTATATTATGACCGACCAATTAAATACCATGCAAATAAACTTAGGTATGCCATACTAGCGAAGGAATTCCCCGTCTCTCCCCTCCTAGTTCTATTCTCACATCTTAGCCAGGGATCATATCCCTAAGCTCTGATACCAACTGTGACGCCCCCAAAATTAGGTATACATCACCCATCTTGGGTCGTCAGATACATAGTACAGAATACAAATACAACTTAATAATACAACTGTCGTGTACAATACGACAAAACATAAACTGTGAGTTTGAATACAAATATTATCTTCTAGAGAGTATTCATACTCAAAAGGAGTCCTCATTACATTTATTAACACACCATTACATAGAATAGTGAGGACTACTAACTAATACTATCATTCGGACCATCACTCCGTACCCCGACTTGTCCCAGCTACGTTCTCATTTCCTGAAGAGAACAGTGAAAGAAAGGGTGAGCTCAACTAGCCCAGTAAGAAATATTATGACTAAGATAATGCAGAATAAATTATCATTAGCCTTCAACAATGTTAAACTGATAAAATATAATAGACATCAAGTTTAACTGCAGCGGAACAAGCAATCCATTAAAAGAGTCAAGTAGAAAATAAACTCTACTATCTTTTATGATTTAAAAGGTTTTTCAACACTGCGATCGCTGAGACTCAGCTTAATAAAATAATCCACATCATCGAATCACCCCTGCACTACGGCCAAGGATATTCGTGTATTCATTAATGGTCATGATCATGCCAACAACTGTCCATCAATGCACTACGGGCCAATGAGGACTTTTACCACATCATTTGTAACATTACGGTCATGATTATACCGAATAATCCCTGGTCATAATCATACCAAGTCCATCTATGCACTACATGCCACAGATGACTTTCAACATTTTATAAACATGAGGATGATGACAATGATATAAGAATTCAATAAAACAAGTTCAAGAATTAATTTATCCAGGAATTAACAACGTCCAAATTGTCAACATGATACTGCATTGTGGAGTAAAATTCAAGAATGCTTAGAAGAATATTTTCTTGAAAAGATACTGGATGAAACGCAACTATCAAGGATATTCCACAAATTTCATGGAGTATAGAAGTCAAAACTTAACCAACTGAGTACAATAAAGAATGGAATAACAAAAGAAATCACCATGCATGCGATAGACCGCACAGACAGGTTATTCCAACAGAATAATAAATAATGGAACCAGGTCCGGCGTAAACGCACAGACAGGATATTCCGACAGAATAATAAATAATGGAACCAGGTCCGGTGTAAAACACACAGACAGGATGTTCCAACAGAATAATAAACGGAACCAGGTCCGGTGTAAAACACACAGACAGGATGTTCCAACAGAATAATAAACGGAACCAGGTCCGGTGTAAAACACACAGACAGGATGTTCCAACAGAATAATAGAAGAATGTCACCAAGTATAGGGTAGACCGCGTATACTGGTTATTCCAACAGAATAATAACAAATGGAATAACAGAAGTTCTCTTCATGAATATAAAAGAAATAATATTCCCTACCTTAAAAGAACTGGATATTGGAAAAGTGATGTAGCAGAATACTTTTATTCTCTCTCTCTTATTCTCTCTATACTTTCTCTCTCTATAGCTTGAATGAATTCGTGAAAAATAATGAAGCCCTAGGCCTCTATTTATAGAAAAACTGAGGGTGGCTCTTGGTCTTAACGAAGGGTCAAATGACTCTTGGTCTTAACGAAGGGTCAAATGACTCTTGGTAATATTGAAGGGACAACTACTATTGACGAAAGTAATTACTATTGACCAAGGTAAATACTATTGACGAAGGTAATTACTATTGACCAAGGTACCAAGGTAAATACTATTGACGAAGGTAATTACTATTGACCAAGGTAAATACTATTGACTAAGGTAAATACTATTGACGACGGTAATTACTATTGACGACGGTAATTACTATTGACGACGGTAATTACTATTGACGAAGAGACTCTTAGATGATGACATATGGCCCCCCATAAAATAACCAAACTTACCACAACGTCTCAATAATATAACATATTATACAGATGATACTATGACAATAATTTAAGAGATATGATGCAGCAATTACTGTAGCAATAATTGAGTATAGCTGAGTGACTTCTCACGTAAGCATCAATAATCAATACCGTGTGCTACTATGCAACCACGCGTATTACTGTACTTTTACTACCGAGTAGTTCAACAGTTTTAACGGTTTTAACGGTAACACCTCAGCCGTTATTTTTATAGAAAGATAATTCTGTCGTTTTCTCAATCCGACAATAATTCCGTTGTGGGGTCCACCAATGATTGTGCCGTCGTACGAATATTCCCCGACAAAAAGAATATTCTCCGACCAAACGAATATTTTATAACAACTTGCTTACTTTGCAAAATTTATAAATATTACCCACAACTATAACATTATATCAAATTAACTCCATAATATTCAAAAATGATATTTATAGAAAATTCATCTTTATTTATAAAAGTTGGGGTCTTACATAGGGTACAAGGAGTTGGCCGGCTCTAAGTACTTGTAGAGGGGTATGATTTAATCTTTATGGTTATCTGATACACCTGCGTATGTATCAAAGTAAATCTTTGATAGATACCCGAGAAAATAAGTTCTAGATCTAGTGTGATCGCTCAGCATAAATCTGGAAAATATTCCACTTTGTTATTACGTAGAATTGATCTTGATTATTCAATAGAATATCGTAGAAACTTTGAAAGCGTTGTACTATTTCATTATTAGATTATTGCATTGCCTAGAATACGAGAAAACTTGTTATTGATTAACGATTTGTTCAGCTATTTCAAAGTTCACCGAACTTTGGTTTCATTCTATCAAAATAGATAGTATGTTCTTATTGATTCATATATATTTATTGTATGTATTAACTTGCGGGGCAAACTTGTTGCTCACACTTGCTATTGTGACACCCCCAAATTCGGTACTTCCATTTCCACAGGATTTGGTGTTCACGATACAACATCATCCATCTATCTACCTATAAATAAATGCAAACCATGCAATAGATAGAAATAATAATAATCTCCCCTTATGGGGTTACATCAACTACATAATAAATAAATTCCAAGTTACTCTAACCTTAAACATCTGTGCAGAATCATAAACAAAGAAGTCTTAAACAACATCATTAACTTAAGTCTTAAACAAAATACATCATCATATAAAATAGCAAGTCTTCATCACTTGTTAACCTTGCCCTTGCCTTTACTAGTGGAAGGTTCGTCTGCTCTTTTGTTCTTAACTGCAATGTTATTATTACGCAAGAGTGAGCACGATTGCCCACAAGTATAATAATGAAAACAACAATATAATAACATGCGAGGAAAAATAATAACTTCGAATATAAAAGCTCAACTTTTGAATCAAGAATGAATAACAAGAATCAAAAGAATTTCTGAGGGTCATAAGACCTTGAACTATTTCCTAGGTTGTCAAGGGTTATACTTGAAACCTTTAACAGTCATAAGACTATGGACCTTTCTTCTCGTACTTAGGGGGATCAGCCCTTAGTACCATACTGTGCACAATATCTTAACGCTAAAGCGTAAATAATTCCCTATACATGGTTGTTCATCTCAGTTTGAGATTCGAGTCCGCACCAAAGGAAGTTTAGTTTGGATAATTCATCAAGGGTTCTGAAATTTAGAACGCTCATCAACTATGGACTAGTCGAATCGATAAGGGTTCGCTAGTCTAACAAGGTTTAACAATAATTGATAACTTAACTTGAATAGAATCTCAAAAGGTGTACAATGGAATAATTATTGTATAACAGCATCATGCTTGAAAGATTAATAAACTTTAATATACAAAACAGACTTGATCAATAATAATGAGAACTTGCACAATGTAGAAATGTGATTTAATCAACTTATATAACGATAACAAGTAGGGTTAGGAAACTTGCATCGTGCGTAGGCAAAACGATTACTACTTCCGTTCACCACAAATCCTACACACATACCATATGTATTCACGACATTCATTAGTTACATTTTCACTTAATTATTTAATATAAACTCCACTTTATTTAACAAATTATTACCCTTCTAATTTAATTACTTAATTAAATTAGAATATTTTCATTCTCTTACTATTATTACACTCGAATAAATTATTTCATAATAATTTTCATCGAATATTTATTTTATTCCATAAATATCTCAATTAAAATATTTACTTTATTTTATAAATATTTTAATAATAATTTTCATTGAATATTTATTTTATTCCATAAATATCTCAATTAAAATATTTAATTTATTTTATAAATATTTTAATAATAATTTTCATCAAATATTTATTTTATTCCATAATATCTCAATTAAAATATTTAATTTATTTTATAAATATTTTAATAATAATTTTCATCGAATATTTATTTATTTATTATTATTATTATTATTATTATTATTATTATTATTTATTATATTTTTTGACCGCTGGGGCGAGGTAATATTGTTTGGTAACGCCCACCGGGGGCGGGGTTACCCAGGCTCATTTTCTGCAGTTTCTGCAGTTCTGCAGTTCGGGAACATAACAAGGCCAAATTAGGCCAAAAATCAATCACAAATAAAATTATACGTGAATATGGCTATAACTTTCAATTAGTAATTTTTACACGAATTTAGACTTACCCAATCATTGTAATACATATATAATTATTACCCAACAATTATAGAATGATTTAAACCCATTAAAACATATAATTACATAATTAAAGTATGTAAATTTCACTGTTCTTTGTGTTCTTGAAGGTTTTTAAACAAAAACCATGAAAATTAATACTACGGATTCGTTATAAGGCCAAATCCAACCATTTAAACTTTGGTCTCTTCGTAATAACATGCATAATAAAATAAGAGTGTAAATTTTACGAAAACGTTTATGTTTGACGTACTAAGATCATGTATAAGGTCATATGGCCATAACCCAAACTCTGTAAATTTTGAAATAACAAGTCATCGTATAACGACATGTTTTATTTTACTGATGATATGGTCTACATAACAAATATATAATCAAATACGATTTGATATGACATAACACATATACAATCCATAATCATTACTCCTATCCCAATTATAGAGGTTTTACAGTATGAATGAAAGCCATTTTCATAAAACTCAAATAACGTAAAAAAAAATAGAATTTGGGAAGGAGGAGATTACCCTGTAGAGTATAATTTAGTAGGCTTAGATTCCTCACTCTCAATTCTCTTTCACAGACTCACAATTTCTCTCTGACAAACTCTCTTTGATTTTCTCTCTGTGATGTTTTATCAGACTTAGTAAAATAATAAAGAAGAGAAAATAGAATACGCATAATAAGAATCGACTGACGCGCACTATATATGGTCAGTTACCCATCATGGGTTAACTGTCCATAACTCCCCCTAAGGCCATGTTTGGCAAGATTAATAGATTACAAAACAATTTAATTTAATAAAGCCTTTATAATATAGTTTAAATTATGTCACACCCAATTCAAATATCTTATTTAATTTAATATAAATAAAATATAATAACTTCTCATAAATTCACATAGTCATATAATTAATTTTTCTCGTTAATTAATTATATCAAATTATTAAATCTCCAATTAATTATTACATTAAATAAATAACATCAGGCTTATAAAATATTTTTTTTAATTTAATAAGCTCACATAATTACATACTTGAATAATAAATATTCTTCACATTAATTTAATAAATGTAGCACATATAATTAAATTAATCAATCACATTTGCATCAATTAATTATTTAATCTAATAATTAAATCATCGAAAAATATTTATTTAATTCAATAAATATTAAAAATTAATTTACAAAAATCTCGTTCGTCACATCTTCCCCCCCTTAAAAGGATTTTGTCCCCAGAATCACGACTCAATAAATTCGACTCGTTACATTCTCCTCCCTTACAAAGATTATGTCCCCAAAATCGCTTACACATAATCTAAGTAAATAAATGAGGATAATTCTTCATCATATTCTCTTCGAGTTCCCACGTAGCTTCTTCAGCGTTGTGGTTCCTCCAAATTATCTTAAGAGAAGGTATTACTTTATTTCTCCGAATTTGTTTTTTTCGGTCGACAATTTGAACAGAAATTTCTTCGTAAGATAAGTCTTTGTCGAAATGTAGGGGTTCGTATTCAATTACATGCTTATAATCGGGTTTGTAGGGTCGTAAAACTAAAACATGGAAGACGTTGTGAACATTCTCTAGAGCTGGAGGTAAGGCTACCTCATAAGCAACTTCTCCGACCTTTCTCAGAACTTCGAAGGGTCCAATGAATCTTGAGCTTAATTTCCCTTTCTTTCCAAACCTGATCTTTCCCTTCCAGGGAGAGACCTTTAAGAACACATAACTGCCTGGTTCGAACTCAACATTTTTACGGTGTGGATCTGCGTACTTCTTTTGTCTATCTTGAGCTGCTGCCAGTCGTACTCGGATCACTTTGACTATTTCTACAGTCTGCTGTACCAATTCTGGCCCTAGCAATTGTCTTTCGCCGACTTCATCCCAGTAAAGCGGAGTTCTGCACTTTCTACCGTATAACGCTTCATAAGGTGGAATTCCAATACTAGTGTGGTAACTGTTGTTGTAACCGAACTCTACGAGCGGTAGATGATCATTCCAATTTCCTTTAAAGTCCATTATACAAGCTCTTAACATATCTTCCAATGTCTGAATTGTTCTTTCACTCTGTTCATCTGTCTGAGGGTGATATGCCGTACTCATTCGCAACTGTGTACCCATGCATTCTTATAGACGTTTCCAGAAGTTCGACGTAAAGCGCGGATCCCTATCGAAAACGATTGACACCGGCACTCCATGCCTCGAAACAATCTCTTTTACATATAACTTTGCCAACTGATCTAAGTTGAATCTGATTTTGATCGGTAGGAAGTGTGAGGATTTCGTCAGTCGGTCAACGATAACCCATACTGCGTCGTAGCTTTTCTGAGTCGTCGGAAGGCCAACCACGAAGTCCATTGTAATATGTTCCCATTTTCATTCTGGGATCTCTAGCGGTTGTAGCAACCCACTCGGTCTCTGATGTTCTGCTTTAATTTCTGACAGGTCAAGCACTTGGCAACACATTCTGCAACATCACGTTTTAAATTCGGCCACCAGAAATGTTGTCGAAGATCTTGGTACATCTTGGTACTACCAGGGTGAATCGAATATCTTGAACTATGAGCCTCACTCAAAATTTCTTTCTTAATCTCTTGTATTGGCGGAACCCAAATTCTACTTTCAAATCTCAATATTCCTTTCTTATCCATCTTAAATCTCGGTTCAGTTCCTTCAGATAACTTCTTTGTCACCTTTTTGCATTCTTCGTCCTGAAGCTGAGCCTCCTTTACTTTATCTAGTAGAGTTGTACCAAATTGCATCTGAAATAGCTTTTCATCAATCTCCATAGGATACTTCACTTCCAACTCCAGTTTCTCTATTTCTGTAATTAGCTCCTCCTGAGCAGTCAACATCATCAATTTCTCATGACCTTTTCTACTTAATGTGTCGGCAACCACATTTGCCTTATCCGGATGGTATAAAATCTCATAGTCGTAATCTTTAATTAGTTCCAACCATCTTCTTTGACGCATATTCAATTCTTTCTGTGTGAAAATATATTTCAAACTCTTGTGGTCTGTATATATTTCACACCTCTCCTCGTAGAGATAGTGCCTCCAGATTTTCAAAGCAAAAATCACTGCAGCTAACTCCAAGTCGTGGGTTGGATACCCCTTCTCATAATCTTTCAGTTGTCGTGACGCATACGCAATAACCCTACCGTTCTGCATAAGCACACAACCAAGTCCCTTATGCGACGCATCACTATAAACCACAAAATTCACTGTATCGTCCGGAAGAGACAACACAGGTGCTGAACTCAACCTCTTCTTCAATTCTTGAAAGCTTTCCTCACACTTCTCCGTCCAAACAAATATCACCGATTTCCTAGTCAAATTTGTCAACGGAGTTGCGATCTTGGAAAAATTTTGAATGAATCTTCTGTAATAACCTGTCAATCCAAGAAAACTTCTTACTTTCGATGGCGTCTTCGGCTGATCCCAGTTAATCACAACTTCAACCTTGGAGGGATCCACTGAAATTTCGTCCCTATCGATTACATGTCCAAGAAATTGTACTCGTTCGATCCAGAATTCGCATTTCAAAAACTTGGCATATAACTTTTCTCTTCTCAACACTTCCAACGTTAATCTCAAATGCTCTTCATGTTCATCCTTGGTTTTTGAATATACCAAAATATCATCTATAAATACCACTACGAACTTATCCAAAAACGGCTTGAACACACCATTCATTAGTCCCATAAATGCTGCAGGAGCATTCGTTAAACCAAACGACATTACTAAAAATTCGTAGTGACCATATCATGTTCTGAATGTTGTCTTCGGTACATCCTCTGGTCTCACCTTCAGTTGATGATAACCACTTCTCAAGTCTATCTTTGAAAAGTATCTTGCTCCTTTTAACTGATCGAATAGATCGTCAATTCACAGTAATGGATACTTATTCTTAATCGTGACCTTATTCAGTTCTCTATAATCGATGCAAAGCTGCATTGTACCATCCTTCTTCTTTACAAATAAAACCGACGCTCCCCACGATGATACACTTCGTTGAATGTATTTCTTGTCCAATAATTCTTGTAGTTGTACCATCAATTCTTTTATTTCTACTGGCGCCATTCGGTATGGTGCCTTCGATATTGGAGCCGTTCCTGGAGCCAAATCGATCACGAATTCAACTACTCTATCTGGAGGAAGTCCCGACAAATCGTCCGAAAATACATCTGCAAAATCTCGCACTACTGGTATCTCATCTATTTTTGGATTCTCTTTACGACTATAGACTATGTAAGCTAGATATCCTACACAGCCTTGTCTTAATAACCTCCTGGCCTGCATCATCTTCAGACAACTCGCTTGTCTAGGTGACTTGCTACCATAAAACACAACCTTTGACGGAGTCATAAGGTTAATACGCTTCTTTTGGCAGTCAATTACCGCTCTATAATTGGATAACCAGTCCATACCTAAAATAACGTCGAATTCTCCAAGTCGAATAGGGATAAGATCTACGTTAATGATATTACCCTTAATATCCACTCTACAGTTCTTGTGCACGTACTTAACAGGGATAATTTCTCTATTCGCAATTTCTATGTTCATGGGGTATTCTAACTCGTCCTTAGGCAATTCTAAATTCTTAGCAAAGCCATCGGATATAAATGAACAAGTAGCACCCGAATCAAATAATACGTAAGCATTAACTCTATTGATCGGAATGATACCTGACACCACATCGCGAGACTGCACTGCGTCCTGCACTGTCATGTTGAATGTCCTGGCAGTTGGTCAATTGGTTACGGTTGGTGCTGCGATAGTCAGAGTGCTTCCACCGGTATTTCCTCTATTTCCTCCTGAACTCGTTCCTCCAAATCCCTTCTTGGGACAATCCCTTGCCAGATGATCCTTTGAGCCACAAGTGAAACATGCACCCTTCTTTGGGTTTGGACAGTTTGGTGCTATGTGGCCTTCCTGACCACAATTGTAGCACACACGCTTTCCTTTCATGCAAACTCCCAAATGTGCTTTTCCGCAGGTTGAGCACGCTCCGATCTTCTTCTTCTGCCCTCCTTGCTGACTTCCAGCCGATGAGTTATCAGACCACTTCCTCTTCTGATTATGGCTACCCCCAGTGCTACTCCCACCAGCCTTGTTATTTCCTTCACTTTCATTCTTCTTCTTCTTTTGATCCTGGTTATACTTTGTTACTGCATCGCTTCCACCCTTAGCAAGTATGGCTTTCTCTAGTAACCCGGCGAATGTCTTCAACTGAAACAAATACACCTTACTATACAACCACGAATTCAGTCCTTGTTCGAATCTTCTTACTTTTCTCTCATCCGTGTGCACTTGATACATGGCGAACCTTGCCAATTCGTTGAATCTAGCCGCATAATCCGATACAGACATATTCCCTTGCTTCAATTCTAGAAACTAAACCTCCAATTGGTTCTGCAAAGTAGTCGGGAAATACATCTCTAAAAACATCTCCTTAAACTTCTCCCAGGTTATCATACCTTCTCCTCCACGGACCTTGTTTGCTTGCCACCAAAAACTGGCTTCAGATTTCAGCATAAACGTTGCAAAAGCAGTCTTCTGGTCCTCTCTGACTCTTGCGACCTCAAAAACCTTCTCCATCTCCATAACCCAAGTCTAAGCTTCGATCGGGTTCATGGATCCTTTAAACTCTGGCGGTCCCACCGCCTTGAAATCGTTGAATGAAGTATTCGGTGGAGCTTAAGGTTGATTATTCATTGCTCCAGCTAGAAGGTTCACTAATTGTTGGACGGGATTAGCATTGGTGCTATTGTTGTTATTTGTTGACTCTTCCTGAGCTGGTTGACGATTTTGTCTTCTTCTCGGTGGCATATTTCTGTTAAGAATATACGCTTATTAGGTCTTTATTAAATTCTCTAAATAGTTAAGGCTTAACTCAACAATTTAACATAATCACTTAACACATTATCTCAAACAACTTGATATACTTATTCAAATCAAAAGTTTTAACATCAAACGATAGCATCACTGCTATTTACATCAACTATCCCGAGATAAAGAATCTACAGGATTTAAAACATCAAAATATTCCTTTGTTTATAATCACATCAGAATTTACATCATTAACTACCAAATAGTTTCACATAATTAACTAATGCTATCACTGTCTGTTAAGGCTCCGAATAGCCTTGCTACGCTCCTCTTCTATGATGCGAGACATCGTCCTGCGATCTAGTATGTACGATGGTAGACCTTCAAACTGGATTGGGTACCTCAAAACTTGATCCTAGGCTTCATCCATTGCGTTATTAAATGTAGAGTATGTCTCTCCAAGCTTAGCCTTCTTGGCACGGCGATCGTCTTCTGCAAGATTAGCACGACGTGACTCTCGTACCCAGCCCTCATCTGCTATGGCAAGCCTCTCTGAGCTTTCCTTCAGTTCCTTCTTTAACTTCTCTATTTCTTCAGACTTCTCCTCATTTTGACCCTTCTCGTGGACCAAATCCCATTCTACATTTCCCAAACGTGTGTGAAGAGTCACAATCTCCCTATCCCTCTGCTCAATAGTAATCTGCTGACTAACCACCCGCTCAGTCAAATCCTGAATAGTATCCTGCAACTCTATGTTACGATCATATAACGCGTCGTACATCTCAGCATCAATGGAGTTCGGTGGGAACTCCTCTTCTTCCTCTTCCTCCTCAGGATCCTCCTCTGGATCAGTCTCAGGCTCATGTTCCTGACCAACAACAGTGATCAATGGAGATGGCTCCCTCTGAATCAACTACTCCCTGACAATATAAATGTTTCGGGGCTCCTCCTCAATAGGCACTCGGGGGTCCTCCTCCCCAGCTCGACTAGCTCCTCCAACTTCTGACATCCTGACAACATAGTTTTAAGTTTTAGTTACTAAGTCGTACTAGTGAGAACATAATTTAACACATAAACATATAAAGTCTTTTATTATCTTCAATGAATTAAGAAATTCATTTCTTAGAACTCGATAAGAGTTTTCCTTCACTATGTTCTTCCTATAAGGCTATTACCTAAGGTTGTTCCCCCACCTAAGGTTCATAATCTACAGCTCTGATACCAACCTGTGACACCCCCAAATTTGGTACTTCCATTTCCACAGGATTTGGTGTTCACGATACAACATCATCCATCTATCTACCCATAAATAAATGCAAACCATGCAATAGATAGAAATAATAATAAATCTCCCCTTATGGGGTTACATCAACTACATAATAAATAAATCTCAAGTTACTCTAACCTTAAACATCTGTGCGGAATCATATACAAATAAGTCTTAAACAACATCATTAACTTAAGTCTTAAACAAAATACATCATCATATAAAATAACAGGTCTTCATCACTTGTTAACCTTGCCCTTACCTTTACTAGTGGAAGGTTCGTCTACTCTTTCATTCTTAACTGCAATGTTATTATTACGCAAGAGTGAGCACGATTGCCCACAAATATAATAATGAAAACAACAATATAATAACATGCGAGGAAAAATAATAACTTCGAATATAAAAGTTCAACTTTTGAATCAAGAATGAATAACAAGAATCAAAAGAATTTCTGAGGGTCATAAGACCTTGAACTATGTCCTAGGTTGTCAAGGGTTATACTTGAAACCTTTAACATTCATAAGACTATGGACCTTTCTTCTCGTACTTAGGGGGATCAGCCCTTAGTACCATACTGTGCACAATATCTTAATGCTAAAGCGTAAATAATCCCCTATACAGGGTTGTTCATCTCAATTTGACATTCGAGTCCGCACCAAAGGAAGTTTGGTTTGGATAATTCATCAAGGGTTCTGAAATTTAGAACGCTCATCAACTATGGACTAGTCGAATCGATAAGGGTTCGCAAGTCTAACAAGGTTTAACAATAATTGATAACTTAACTTGAATAGAATCTCAAAAGGTATACAATGGAATAATTATTGTATAACAGTATCATGCTTGAAAGATTAATAAACTTTAATATACAAAACATACTTGATCAATAATAATGAGAACTTGCGCAATGTAAAAAGGTGAATTAATCAACTTATATAACGATAACAAGTAGGGTTAGGAAAATTGCCTCGTGCGTAGGCTAAACGATTACTACTTCCGTTCACCACAAATCATACACACTTACCATATGTATTCACGACATTCATTAGTTACATTTTCACTTAATTATTTAATATAAACTCCACTTTATTTAACAAATCATTACCCTTCTAATTTAATTACTTAATTAAATTAGAATATTTTCATTCTCTTACTATTATTACACTCGAATAAATTATTTCATAATGATTTTCATCGAATATTTATTTTATTCCATAAATATCTCAATTAAAATATTTACTTTATTTTATAAATATTTTAATTATAATTTTCATTGAATATTTATTTTATTCCATAAATATCTCAATTAAAATATTTAATTTATTTTATAAATATTTTAATAATAATTTTCATCAAATATTTATTTTATTCCATAATATCTCAATTAAAATAATTAATTTATTTTATAAATATTTTAATAATAATTTTCATCGAATATTTATTTATTTATTTATTTATTTATTTATTATTATTATTATTATTATTATTATTTTTGACAGCCGGGGCGGGGTAATGTAGTTTGATAACGCCCACCGGGGGCGGGGTTACCCAGGCTCATTTTCTACAGTTTCTGCAGTTATGCAGTTCGCGAACATAACAAGGCCAAATTAGGCCAAAAATCAATCACAAGTAAAATTATACGTGAATATGACCATAACTTTCAATTAGTTATTTTTACACGAATTTAGACTTATCCAATCATTGTAATACATATATAATCATTACCCAACAATTATAGAATGATTTTAACCTATTAAAACATATAATTACAGAATTAAAGTATGTAAATTTTACTGTTCTTTGTGTTCTTGAAGGTTTTGAACAAAAACCATGAAAATTAATACTACGGATTCGTTATAAGGCCAAATCCAACCATTTAAACTTTGGTCTCTTTGTAATAACATGCATAATAAAATAAGAGTGTAAATTTTACGAAAACGTTTATGTTTGACATACTAAAATCACGTATAAGGCCATATGGCCATAACCCAAACTCTGTAAATTTTGAAATAACAAGTCATCGTATAACGACATGTTTTATTTTACTGATGATATGGTCTACATAACAAATATATAATCAAATACGATTTGATATGACATAACACATATACAATCCATAATCATTACTCCTATCCCAATTATAGAGGTTTTACAGTATGAATGAAAGCCATTTTCATAAAATTCAAATAACGTAAAAAAAATAGAATTTGGGAAGGAGGAGATTACCCTGTAGAGTATAATTTAGTAGGCTTAGATTCCTCACTCTCAATTCTCTTTCACAGACTCACAATTTCTCTCTGACAAACTCTCTTTGATTTTCTCTCTGTGATGTTTTAGCAGACTTAGTAAAATAATGAAGAAGAGAAAAGAGAATACGCATAATAAGAATTGACTGACGCGCACTATGGTCAATTACCCATCATGGGTTAACTGTCCATAACTCCCCCTAAGGCCATGTTTGGCTAGATTAATAGATTACAAAACAATTTATTTTAATAAAGCCTTTATAATATAGTTTAAATCATGTCACACCCAATTCAAATATCTTATTTAATTTAATATAAATAAAATATAACAACTTCTCATAAATTCACATAGTCATATAATTAATTTTTCTCGTTAATTAATTATATCAAATTATTAAATCTCCAATTAATTATTACATTAAATAAATAACATCAGGCTTATAAAATATTTCTTTTAATTCAATAAGCTCACATAATTACATACTTAAATAATAAATATTTTTCACATTAATTTAATAAATGTAACACATATAATTAAATTAATCAATCACATTTGCATCAATTAATTATTTAATTTAATAATTAAATTATTGAAAAATATTTATTTAATTCAATAAATATTAAAAATTAATTTACAAAAATCTCGTTCGTCACATCTATAAATAAAACATTTTAGCTAGGAACGAAGAGGCCAGCGGGTCAAAGAAGAACAAAGGCAAATGCAAGATGCTGGAGTTGTTATAATGAACATTATTATTATGTTGTTTTGTAAACCCTTTTTGTTTATTTAAGGGGTATGTTGTAATTTTAAGGTTAGTGGACCTGTGACTTATGTATTAACAACTTATGTTAATGAGTTATGTATTCCTATTTATATTTAAATGGGTAGTTAGCTGTTATTATATTTTGGATCGTGAACACCAAACTCGGGGGTTAGGTAACCCGGATTTGGGGGTGTCACAGGTTGGTATCAAAGCTGTAGTGACCAAGGTGTCACAAGTTGGTAGAAGAGCTGTAGGTTATAAACTTTAAGTGGTGTAGGGGAAAACCCTAGGATTATAACCATACGCGAGATAGAGAAAACTCATTTAGAGTTCTAAGTGAGAGATTGCCGAAGTATATCAATAGTGAGATAAGTGGTCACATAGTGTGAGAATTTTGTACTGGTGAAGTACTAATCAAGTTATTTAAACTGATTGTAGGATGTCTGGAGAAGAACAAAAGAGTGCGGAGATGCTAGCGGCTGTTGCACCGGTGCTAGAAGCCGAGGTGCCAGCGCAAAGCGAATCAGTGGAGAAGGTGGGAGAAGGTGAACCAATGGTCAATCTGGGGAGCGATCATGACGATTATCCTGAGATGTATCTGAGTGGAGATGAGGAGGCAGAGTCTGAGCCAGCTAAGGTAGAGTTAAAGAATAAGGTCAAAGTTAGAGAACAAGATCACGAATCTGCAGAGGTTTAAGAACTCCGGAGCAAAGTGTTTCTCTTGGAGGAACTGTGGAAGACAGAGCGAGCGTTACGCGAAATGACTGAAGAAAGGAACGAGCTCAAGGCGCAGGTGGATAGAATGAAGGCTGAAGGTGGTGAATCATCTGAAGGAACCAGCAAGAAGGACAAAAAGAAGAGGAAGAGGGACAACGACAGCCCTAATTCTGAAAAGTCAAACCCAAGGAAGAAGCAAGCATGCAACAAGTGTGGGAAGACTCACGCGGGATAATGCATGATGTGGAAGAACGTGTGCTTTAACTGCAAGCAGAAATGACATATTTCTCTACATTGTCCTAAGCCGAATTTGAGGAAGTATTTTTCATGTGGGCAGACGGGTCACGAATTCAACAAGTGTCCCATCAAGAAGAAGACTGGTGAAGGGAGTGGTCGGTAGATAACTTAGATATATGTAATAGTATCTTTTGGGTAGAAGTTTATGATATTAAGTGTTGTAATATCGAGAACGATGTTAAGCATATGTAAATATAAATATGTTTGTATGAATGAAATCTTTATTTTTTATATGAATATAAGATTAAGATTAATTTGTGTGTTCTTAAAACTCATACTTGTGGTAAGTTAATGACTCATAATTATATGAAATGTTTTGAACCCCTCAGCGAATGGACACCAAAGGTCTGACTAGGATAAGTTCATACACTCATATAATTGTGGTAAGTTCCTAAACTCATAAGTGTGGTAAGTTTGACGAATTGGTAATAACTATGTGTAAATAGAAAATTACAACTTTTTGTGTAAAGTTGTGTCGTTAATCCTGGTATGATTTAAAAAGGGATAGTAAATATGTTAAGTACTATATGTACTATGTGCTATTTGAATGAATATGCAATTATATGAGAATTATGTGTTGAATTCTTATTGTGTTAAGAATATGTGTAAAGAAAGAGAATTAATATAAGATTTTTATTTAAATCAGATCATGCCGCCTAGACGACAGAATCGAAACCAAAGAGAAGAACAATCAGTGAATAACGAAGGAGGTCAAGCGGACCCAATGCAGAATTTTATAGATATGATAGCCGAAGCTATGGAAAATAGGGCTCTAGCAAAAGGAAGAGCGAGAAATCAGCCAGCTGATAGATTGGTTAACTTCAAGGATTTTAAAGCGGTAGGACCGCCTGAATTCAAAGGGACCACAGATCCGATTGAAGCCCAAACATGGGTGAAGGAGATAGAGAAAGCATTCGTCATTGCGCGAGTGGCAGAAGAGCAGAAGACGGCTTTTGCAATTTACTTAATGAAGGGAGAAACCAATTACTGGTGGGAGACTAATCAGGCCAGAGCTGGTACAGCGGTGGTGTTGTAGACAAGATCAAGGAGTTATTCTTTGAGAACTACTTCTCACCGAGTATGCAATCCAGAATGGAAGTCAAATTCTTAGAACTTAAGCAAGAGAACATGTCAGTAACAGAATATGCTGCCAAATTCAACGAGTTGGCAAGATTTGCACCTCATCAGGTGGACACAGAAGCGAGAAAAGTAAGAAGGTTTGAGAATTCGCGGCCTTGATGGAGAAAGCTTTAATTGCTGAAGGAGGGAGCGATGCTGCATCTCGATTTCATCAGGAAAAGAAGAAGAAGACCAATGAAGGTGGAAGCAGTGGTGGTAGTAATCCGAATAAGAGGAAATGGAGTGAGAATACCCAGTCGGGTAATAAAACAGAAGATAATTGGAAAGGGAAGGAACCATGTTCGAATTGTGGGAAGAATCATGCTGGAGTTTGCCTGAAGAAGAAGGGAGTTTGCTATAATTGCGAGCAAGAGGGGCACATGTAACCTAATTGTCCCAGTCCGAAGAAGATACACGCTTGTTATGCCTGTGGATCAACTGATCATCTGGTTAGGAACTGTCCGAAGAAGAATGCTGAGAAAGAAAGTGGCAACAAGGGACCCAGTGGCAGAACCTTGGCAACTCGAGGACCTGCACAGCCAGGAAGATCAATAGCCCGTACATTCAACATGACGGCGCAGGACACTGTGGCTACTCAGGAGGTGGCAGCAGGTAATGATTTCGTTTAGAATTTTTATTACGCGAGTATTATGAGTCAGATATTTCTGTGAACTATTTTCTTTTATAGATTCAATTCACATGTTAGAATTGGAAACACAATTTAATATTGTGTTGATAAAAATGAATTGATGATACAACTTTAAATGATTGTAGAGATTAAGAAAGCGGTGATTCTGAGGACAAAATCCTTTTAAAGAGGGATGAATGTGATAACCCGAGATTTCGAATAATCCAAAATTTGCGAATAAATTTTTTTTTATTAATATTAATATTAATTATCATTTATGTGATAAGTATCGGTGATACGTGTATCGAGAAACTTAATTTGTGTATTGACTAATAAAATTAGAGTAGAGTTGTGCTTAACAACTTTAGAAACCCTAACCCTAATTTTTGAAAAGGGATTCGATAGAAAATATAATTAAAATAATTATATTAATGAGTACGTGTTTGTACTTAATAGAATTTTGATCAATAATAGATCGTATAAGGTTTGTAATTAATAAACCCTAATAAGGGATTAGAAACCCTAACCTCAGATTTAGAAAATCGATTGTACAGTTGAAAACCCTAATTGTACGCTGGGAAACCCTAATTTCATATTCGGGAATCCTAAAACCCTAATTAGGAAACCCTAATCCTAATTGGCAAGCCTAATGTGTGTATTAAACTTAAATATGATTAGAAAATCCTAATTATATTTTAGTTATCTTAATTTCTATTTTACAAACCCTAATTGTAATTTAGAAAAATTATTTTTCTAATTAAAACCCTAATTCGTGGGTTATAAACTCTAATGACCATTTTGACCCTAATTGCTAAATTAAGAAATTTTAATTAGGAATATTAATCCTAATTAGCAAGATTGAATTTTATGATTAGGAAATATTAATATAACTATTGAATCCGAATTATAATTTTAGAATATTAATTTTCTATTTTGAAAACCGAAATTCAAAAAATTTGGAAATTAATTGCAAACCTAAAGGGTTTAAACCCTAAACCCTAAAGGGTTCAAACCCTAAACCCAAACCCTAAATCCTAAGTGTTTGGACAAATTCCATGTTTGCCATTAAATTTATTTTTCAAGTGACTAAAATGCCCTTTTTCATTATTTATTTAGTTAACTTGTAAATTGTCCAAGACCTTTAATGGTTTACCAACTAAGTTGACTTTGGTGACCCAAAATATCAACAACTCAGCCGAATTTTGCAGATCTAGCAGCAATACAAGCATTATTTAAGAGATTAAAGAGAGAGAAAATGCATGTATTTGGTCATTTCTTATAAAACACTCTCACAACTCTCTCTCTCTCTCCTAAACCTACGATTTTGTTAAACAATTCAGTCCCAATATCAGTTACTAGAACAACAAAAGCAGATAAGGAGATCATAGATCAAGATTTGATAAGAGAGGTATAAACCCTAGACTTATATGTTGATCATGTATGCTAAGTTAGAGTTTGTGATTTTGTATTTTTATAAGTGTTATTTGATGTTTTATGATGATCTATGGTGATATACCATAGATCCATAACATCAAACGGCTTTAAAAGTGTTGATTTTCAAAACTGCCCAAGAACAGAAATTGTGGTCTGACAAGCTAATATCAGGCGCCACAGATTCTTGTTCGTTTGTTATTTTTATTGTTATAAATTTTGGATTTGTAGCCTGGTATGAGATCTTTCATCTGGAAGTGAAACTTCAGTTATTGGATGTATAGATCTCATGTTTTAGACGGTCAAACCACGTTGACCGAGCTTGACCGGCTGAAAATCTGGGCAACCTAGAAAGTTAAAAACCGTGTCTGACAAGTTTTTGGAAGGCCCAGATCTGGTCATTATGATGTTATTTGTTAATGTTGTTGTAATACACTTGTAGCCTGTTGTCTGGAGTATAGATCCATACCTTAATATACTTTAAACCATCATCATATCGAACAAAGAGAATGGTCAAACTAGGCCTGTCGATCATGGTTGCCGTTTCTGGAAAACCCAGAATCGGTATGAACTCAGTTTTTGTCAGAGTTTGACCGGGATTAATCTAGCAGGTGTGTTGTTGTTTAAATGTTCTGTTGATTTCTATGTGTTCACTGTCATGAGTACTACATGTGTGGACCAGAACGATCCATTTGATAACTGGAACATAGAATAAATCGTACATGAAAGTGACTGGTTGAACAACCTGGGTTTCTGGAAAACCCAGAACCCACCTGACAGCAACTTTGGAGACTTGAATCTCTTTGTTGTGATGTTATTTGACCAACGTGATGGGTGTATGCTGTAGAGTTACCTTAATTCTACAATATCCAAGTCTTAGATTTCACAGAAACAATTTTGGTTGAGAGTTAAATCCGGTCAAAGTTGACCCCTTGCACTGCCGGCTGTCAGTGTTCTTGAGCTCAAGAACACCAACAACGACGCTTTTTGTCGCTAAAGCCCTTTAGCGACGGTTTATTTAATTTTTGAATATTCTGAAAATTATTTAAAAATAGAAATAAATTCTAAAAATTACCAAAAATAGTTTTAAAAATTATTTTAAATTATGAAAAATAATTTCTGACCAATTGGAATATTTTTCTTTAATATTTATAATTATTTAAATATTAAAAGTATTTAATTTATTTAATTAGTGTATTAAATAAATTAGAGAAAAATGATTTAATATTATGAAAAATCATTTTAAATATGAATAATGTATTTAAAAATATTTTGAGTTATAAAATGTGACTTTTAATATTTTTAGAGAATTTTCATTAATAATTTAATATTAATGATATTAGATTTATTTAATTATTAAATTAAATAAATAATTAAAAAATAATTTTATTAATTTAAAAATTATTTTAAATAAGAATAATGTGTTTGAAAATATTTTAAATTATAAAATATAATTTTCAATATTTTTGGAGAATTCTCATTAATAAATTAATATTAATGATATTAGATTTATTTAATTATGATATTAAATAAATAAATTAAAAATGATTTTATTAATTTAAAAATTATTTAAAAATGAGAAAAATGTTTTAAAAGTATTTTAAGTTATAATTAATGACTTTTAATATTTTGATAATAATTACATTAATATTTAAATATTAATTGTGATGATTTAAAAATGTTTTTAATTATTTTAAAAATCATTTAAGTAGAATATTGATGATTTAAAAATATTTTAAGTTATTAATAATAACTTTAATATTTTGACAAGTATGTTATTAATATTTTTATATTATTAAATATTAATAATGATAAGATTATTTGATAATTAAATTATTTAAAAATGATTTAAGTGTTTAAAAAATTATTATAAATTATAATAATTGTTTATAAATTATTAAAAGCTTCCGAAAAATATTATAAACGATATTTGACTTATCTAAAATAATATTGAAGCTTAGAGACCAAGTTTAATTGACAATAAATGTGTTAATTGTCGGATAGTGTGACCAGAACACCGAGAATGGACCGAAATCCAACCAGACCGAAATAGTTAGATTGGATAAGTGTTAATATAGGTTATAAACACTGATGTGATTATGTGGTAATGTGCCTAGGAGAAGTTTGACTGTAGAATACAGTGTTACGTGTTATAAATGATTGTGCTAATTGTGAAACCGACATTGTTGATTATAGGTCTTACGAACGCAATTAATTATATTGTGTAGCTGTAATCAACGCGAAAGGCAAGTTTCCTAACTCAAGCTTGAGTTATACTCATTCAATTATTATAATGGTTAATTATTGCTAATTATACCATGTCCAGGGAATTTATTATTTATTATTCGCAGTTAGTGCATGTTTAATAATTCAAATTGAATTACTGATTCGGAGAATATACCATTGTAGAATAACTGTTGTTGGATATTTATATTCGTAGAAGATAGAATTGACAGTACAGATAATTCCTGTTTATTGTCAAATTATGTTAAGAAATGTCTTAGCTAATTATTCTGGCTAGACGAACATTTGTTAGAACTTGATAAATTCAAGAAGAGAATTCAATTGTTATTGATAGATCGATGCCAATTATTTCGGCTATAACGATAAGTAAATAGAATTTGAAATCACAGTATTTCGTTGTTAAATCAAAATCTTGATTCTGAGACTGAGAAGAACAACCTTTTATATAAAGGGAACAAAATTTTTAAGTCATAATTCGACAATTACGCGCGACCTAAGTATTATGAATAATATAGGGTACAAGGAGTTGGCCGGCTCTAAGTACTTATAGAGGGGTATGATTTAATCTTTATGGTTATCTGATACACCTGCGTATGTATCAAAGTAAATCTTTGATAGATACCCGAGAAAATAAGTTCTAGATCTAGTGTGATCGTTCATCATAAATCTGGAAAACATTCCACTTTGTTATTGCGTAGAATTGATCCTGATTATTCAATAGAATATCGTAGAAACTTTGAAAGCGTTGTACTCTTTCATTATTAGATTATTGTGTTGCCTAAAATACGAGAAAACTTGTTATTGATTAACGATTTGTTCAGCTATCTCAAAGTTCACCGAACTTTGGTTTCATTCTATCAAAATAGATAGTATGTTCTTATTAATTCGTATACATTTATTGTATGTATTAACTTGCGGAGCAAACTTGTTGCTCACACTTGCTATAAATAAAACATTTCAGCTAGGAACGAAGAGGCCAGCGGGTCAAAGAAGAACAAAGGCAAAGGCAAGATGCTGAAGTAGTTATAATGAACATTATTATTATGTTGTTTTGTAAACCCTTTTTATTTATTTAAGGGGTATGTTGTAATTTTAAGGTTAGTGGACCTGAGACTTATGTATTAACAACTTATGTTAATGAGTTATGTATTCCTATTTATATTTAAATGGGTAGTTAGCTGTTATTATATTTTAGATCGTGAACACCAAACTCGGGGGTCAGGTAACTCGGATTTGGGGGTGTCACATTAGAGCCCAGACCCGCGCCACTCAGTTCATGGGGGATATGGTTCCAGGATCTGTGATGATAACGGATTGGCTAGCCTGTGTCCGAGATTCGACTCATGTGACACATATTGACAGCTTAACCCAGCGATTGGACCAGACATATTTCTTTATCTGGCATTTGGGCAGAGATCCAACAGAGGCAGATTCGTTTGATCCTTCCAGCGCAGGAGCTGGCCCCTCAGATGACCTATTTAGCTTTGTCAGCGCAGATCCTCCTTTGTATAGGCCTGACATCCCTGTTGATAGAGATCCAGTGACTCAAGAGGAGTTACATCAGGTGGACAGGATTGATGATGTAGATATTGACACAATTGTCTTCTTCTAATGTATATTCTTGTTATATCTTTTGATAGGCCTCTGTTAGCTATTGGGTGGTTGTGCCCCATTCTCGCTATATCTTTTGATAGGCCTCTGTTAGTAGTAGGGCGTCTGTGCCTCATTTCCCTGTATTTTTAGTTGTACAGAGATGATGTATTAGATGATGATATACTTAGGAATGTATGTATAGTTTTTCCATTCCCTATATCATATTGCCATCTATTATCTGTTATGCATGTATCATGTTATGCATATGTATGTATGTCCAGAGATATTTAGCATTGACCCCTGGATGGTATTATGATACGGCCCATACAGATGTCTTCTTCAACAGTCAGCCGCATAGATCACACCCCGCCATTATTGGTGGCATCCCGTCTGAGATACTGGTATGATAGTATGTCACCCTCAGATAGGGTGACCGTAGATCAGCTGTTGCAGTATACCATGACCCTTTTGATGTTTCAGGTTCCCACAGGATTCGTGGAGGGCATGTTAGAGCACTGGATACTGGAGAGACATGTTTTTCGATTTGAGATCCATGAGTTGACTCCCACTCTGGAGGAGTATGCACGGTTGACGATGCTACCACTGGATGACCTTGCGTGTATATGGCTTTGGGGGACATGAGTCGATGGTACATGACCCTCACTAGATTGAGGCGTAGGGTGGTGCAGGATGAGCTGACATCTGGCCACATTATATCCCAGCGTTTTCTGTTTGACAGATTTGGCTCTGAGGATAGTTATGAACGACATTTCGGAAATTTCACCACACCGGAGGATCATTGGCGTCTGGTCAGGGTGGATGTACTGCTATTGTGCGTACTGTCATATGTCTACATGCCACGGTATATGGATGAGTTGGACATAGGAGTTATCATGGCAGTGAGAGCTCTCAGGGAGGTTCGTAGCATCATACCGATGATTATAGCCGAGACATTGAGGTCAGCTACATACTGCTACACTTATCCGACAGGAGTATTTACGGGCAGTTTGGTTATGCTATACGTGTGGTTCATGTCACACTTGAGTCCGATTGACACTTTTAGATGACATGGGTATTGTTTCACCCATGATATAGCCATGTCATATTCATTTCAGCCCGCGGAGTGTACGTATGCTATGTCTTGGTTCGCTTTCTTAGCTGATATTGTAGACCCGTTTAGTATATTACCGTGCTTAGGGCTCAGCTCACCTTACAGCCCTTTTACTCATGCTCTGGGCATGGATTACATCCCTCTAGCTGGTTTGAGGGGCATGACTACTTACCATCCACTGGCCGTGATGTCGCAGTTTGACCAGTTTTAGGATTTTCATCCTTTTGAGGGGGCGCTGGGCCAGCGTTTAGCTTCTCGCTATCTTTCCGTAGAGGGCCGATCCCGTGTGTATGTATGTTGGGATTAGCGCGAGATAGCTGCTTTCTCCATTAGTCATCTAGGTTGTTCTGTAGAGTATTCCGCATGGATGGAGGCAGAGACTACATCGGCTGAGGTGGTATCCATATTACCTAGTATTAACTCAGATGGTGGAGAGCCCATGGAGGACATTGATTCTCACACCGAGGAGGAGCCATTTACTGGTTGCCAGTATTTCCTTTAGATTCTCCCAGTACTAGCATTGTCGTGATTCAAAATTCAGCACAGTACTTTGAGTAGAGTCTTCATCTGATGACCTTTGAGAGAGATAAGGCTAGATCACTGATGTTGACAGCTCTTGATGGGAGAGATGCAGCCTTGTTAAAGAGGGATGAGGCATTAGCTCGTAGAGATGTTGCTGTTGTTGAGCGGGATGAGGCCAGATCAGCCAGAGATGTAGTGATAGTTGAGCGGGATAGCGCCATATCTACCCGGGACGTAGCCGTCACAGATAGTACTGTAGTGAGGTCCCTTACCACTGGCATGCTTGCAGAGATGAGCACTTATATCGATGAGCATATGGTCACCATGCAGATGGCTGCAGATCTGTTGGGTCGTGTGGATATCCTCGTACAGGAGACCACGGCTTTGCCTCCTTCTTCGGAGAGGGATGCCATGATGGGCTTGTTAGCTCGCATATACACCGATTTGTAGATGGGCTTGTATTTTCCTGCACAGACTAGCTTAGCCATTTTGTCATATACAGTTTACATTGTGTATATCAAACAGCATTATATATAGCAGGGAAATATATTTTTTGATCACTTCCCTTTTAGATATGCTCTTATACTTGCTTGATATTTTCTTGCTTCTTTAGGGCTTGTGATCTGGATGTATTCTGAATTTCTCCTTGCTGGATGGACATGGAGTTGTCTCTGGATAGTTCAGAATAGATCATAGATTTATGTGTATCCCTACCATCTTTGGTGTCTTGGGACTGGTTTCTGTATGGAAATATGGAGAGGAGTGTGAGTTTCCTCTCTGAGATTGACCGCACCACAGATGGTCGCTAGTACTCCTATTTAGGAGGAGCCTAGTCAATTTCATCTCTTATGGATTGGTGTTGCTCTTCAAGGAACAACCGCAGCTTAGATGGTCGCTGAATCTCCTATTTGGGAGGAGGTCAGGTAATTCCATCCATTTTGTTTGAAGCCAATAAAAATGTGGTGGATTGAAGTTTAATCCCAGTACCGTTGACATGTATTTGTGTTTTGGTAGAGGGTTAGACTGAACCATAAATGGCTGCCTATTTACTCCTGTTGCAGAGGAGATCAGTTCTACGTAGTTCGAACCTGGTGTATGAGGTTCAACACTATTTATGAAAGGCAGATAGGTGTAGAAGCTTTATTGATGAAGAAGGTTGTAGAAGTGTTTTTATGATTTTTGTTTTTTTTAGGAAAGGGTAGAAATATTTTTGTTATTTTTTGTTTATTGCGGCCGGACCATATAGAATATGGTTGCCTACATACTCCCGTGTATCAAGGAGATCAGGTCGACGTAGTTCACCCCTCAGGGCGAGTTGAAAAGCGTGATCTCATGTGCAGGGTAAACTGCGGAGAAGAAAAAGTTTGATCCTTGGTTGAGGATAAACTGCAGGTGTAAAAAGTTTGATCCCATGTTTGGGGGGACAAACTGTAAACGCTAGAGGTTCAATCCCTAATGGGATGACCAAAGTTGTAAGAGTGCAGTGAAGCCAGGCTGCTGGCTTAAAGAGTATGTTTCCCTGAGGGGCAAAGTGTGGAAAAGAGTTGTATGTGGTTAAGGGTTAAAGAACCAGAATGACTGGTGATCTGATGATCGAATACCAGAATGTTTGCTTGATATCAACTTTAGACATAGTACCGTTTCACGGTGTCTGGGTTGATAAGATGTGGAAATTCATCGCCGTCCATTTCCTGCAATCTGAGAGCACCTCCTGTCAATACCTCCTTGATAATAAATGGGCCTTCCCAGTTAGGAGCGAATTTTCCCTTGGACTGATCTTGGTTGTCGAGGATCTTCTTCAAAACCAAGTCATGTTGTTTAAACTGCCGTAGCCGGACTTTTCTGTTGTAGGATCGGGCGATCCTTTGTTGATATAACTGACCATGAAAGATAGTCGCGGTTTGCCTTTCATCTATTAGAGATAATTGGTGATACCTGTCTTGTACCCATTGATCTTCATCCAGCTGAGCGTCCATCAACACTCTGAGGGATTCCATTTCTACTTCTATGGGGAGTACTGCTTCCATCCCATAGGTTAATGCATAGGGGGTTACCCCAGTTGAAGTGCACATTGATGTTCTGTAGGCTAACAGAGTAAGAGGCAGTAAGTCAGGCCATCCTTTGTGATTGGCGGACATCTTTTGCATAATCTTCTTGATATTTTTGTTAGCCGCTTCAACAGCACCATTCATCTTTGGACGGTAGATGACGGAGTTAAGGTGTTTGATGTGGAATTTACTACATAGTTCCTCTATCATTTTGTTGTTGAGGTTCTTATCATTGTCTGATACAATTACCTCGAGTTTTCCATATCGACAAATGACATTGTTTCTGAGGAAAGCAATGATGACTTCTTTGGTAACCCTGGGGAAGGAGGCTGCTTCTACCCACTTGGTAAAGTAGTCGATCATGGTAAAGATGAAGCGATGTCCATTACTGGCTTTGGGCTCGATGGGCCTGATCACGTCCATTCCCCACATTGAGAAAGGCAAAGGTGAGCTCACGTGGAGGGGCATGGATAGCATTCCTATGAATGTGGCATTGATAACATCTCTTGACGTGATCATTGCAGTCAGCCTTGAGAGATAGCAAGTAATGACCTATCCTAAGGATCTTCTTAACAAGGAGGGGGCCACTCATGTGTGGGCCACATACTCCACCATGAACCTCATCCATGAGTCTCTGAGCTTGATCCTTATCCAGGCATCTGAGGAGACCTAATCCTGCATCTCTCTTGTAGAGTGCATCTCCGCTCAGGTAAAATTTCATAGCAAGTCGATGAATCCGCCTTTGCTCTGTCAGGCTCGCCTCAGCGGGTGTAGATCTATCTCGCAAGTACTCCTTGATATGCTTACGCCAAGGTTGTTGGATGGGAGGTATCTCATCCAATATTTCTTCAACATAGTTTCCATAGGCTGATGCCTTTTGTAGGGCAAATGTGATGCTTGGCATGTGTTCCTTGTCAGGTATGTGAATCAAGGAGGTCAAAGTTGCTAATGCGTCTGCGAAGTCATTCCTATTACGAGGAATGTGTAGAAAAGAGATCTCTTCGAACTCCGAAGCCATCTGTAAAACTTGCCGATGGTAAGGCAGCAAACCTAGCTCTTTAGTTTGATAGATTCCCATGGATTTTTTGACTACCAACTCTGAATCCCCAAAGACAGTTAACCGTCTGATACCCATTGAACGGGCAAATTTTAGCCCCATGATACAACCTTCATACTCAGCTGTGTTGTTGGTGCTGATAAACTGCAATTTGACGACGACGGGATACTGCTCCCCCGTACCGGATACCAGAACTGCTCCAGCTCCAGAACCTTCCATGTTAACAGCTCCATCAAAATATATGTTCCATGTTTGACGTGCATCGTACTGATGGTGTTGCTGAATTGTCATTACCCCTTCATCGGGGAAGTATGTTTCCAAGGGTTTGAAGTCCCCTGAAGGTACGGCGGCCAGTTGATCCGCAATTCCTTGACCTCTAATGCACTTTTGTATCACGTAAATAATGTCAAATTGTTATAATATCAACTGCCATCTAGACAACCGATAATTCAGTATGGGTTTACTGAACACATACTTGAGAGGATCCACGTGGGATATGAGATGGGTTGTGTGCCCATGGAGGTAATGTTGTAACCTCATGGAAGCCCATGCTAAAGCACAACAAGTCTTCTCGATCAAAGTGTACTTGTGTTCACTGCTGCTGAATCTTTTGCTGAGGTAATAGATAACTCGTTCTCGACCTCTATCATCTTTCTAACCTAGCATGCAGCCCATGGCATTGTCACTTATAAACAGGTACATGAACAGGGGAACATCATCCCTGGGTGGTACCAAAATAGGAGCTTTGACTAGCTGCTCTTTGATGACAAGGAAAACCTTTTGGCACTTATCATTCCATTTCATGGAGGAGTTCTTCCTCAATAACTTAAAGATAGGCTTACAGGTTGTTGTGAGTTGAGAAATGAACATACTAATGAAGTTGACTCTTTCCAAAAATCCCTGTATTTCCTTCTCTGTCTGAGGAATGGGCATTTCCATGATGGCCTAAATTTTGGTGGGATCTAGCTCAATCCCTTTATGGCTGACTAGAAATCCTAGCAACTTGCCTGATTTAACACCAAAGGCGCACTTGGCTGGATTCAACTTCAAGTTGTACTTACGCAAACTGTTGAAAAGCTTTTTGAGATGGTCTAAGTGGTCCTCCTCCTTCTGGGATTTGATAATGATGTCATCCACGTAGATCTCTATCTCTTTGTGCATTAAGTCGAGGAAAAGAGCCATCATAGCTCTCTGATAGGTAGCTCCGGCATTGATGAGGCCGAAAGACAACCGTCTGTAGCAAAAGGTTCCCCAAGGCGTGATGAAAGCAATTTTCTCACGATCCTCCTCAGCAACCATGATCTGATGGTACCCCGCAAAGCAATCGGTGAAGGAGTACATGCCGTATTGAGCAGTATTGTCAATGAGAATGTGGATAAATGGCACGGGAAAGCTATCCTTAACGCAAGCTTTATTCAGATCCCGATAATCCACGCAAACTCGCACCTTTCCTCCAGGCTTAGGCATGGGAACGATGTTGGATATCCATTCAGGATAGGTGGACACCATGATAATACCAGCTTGAAATTGTTTCACAATTTCTTCTTTCACCTTTAAACTCCACTCAGATTTCAATCGCCTGAGTTTTTGCTTGACTGACTTGAATCCCTCTTTGATGGGAAGGCGATGAAGAACAATGTCGGTGGACAAACCTACCATGTCTTCATGAGACCATGCAAACACATCCTGGAATTGGGTTAGTAGCATAACCATGTCATTCCTCTGGTTTGGGGGTAAGGTCTTAACCAATCTGGATTAACTTAGGGTTTTTTAAGGTTCCAAGATTGAAGGAGGTGGTTTGATCAAGGTTGGGTTTAGGTTTATCTTCGAACCATTCTTTGATCTCCGGAGGCACCTCAATGTCCTCTTATATTTCCAACAAGTCTGAGTCCAACTTTTCATCAAAGTTATAATCCTTGTGGAGAAGAGGCATCTTATCAGCAAGTACAGGCACATCTAAGTTCAGAGTCCTGAAACAAAATATGCTTTCACTTAATATATATGAAACTGTTTAATCATATACAATGTTAGCATGTACGGACAAAACAACTACTAATACTATACAGAAAAGTAAGCAGTTATGATATCTACAGGGCAGAAAGAAGTCCTGCCCATTTTACCCTTATCGACCAATGCAAGGAGTGTTGCTCTAATTGGCAAGGGCAAAGTCCTGGGGGACTATAATAATGGACGAGCTGTCATCGTCCTTCTTCTCCCGAATGATGACCATTATATCTGGGCAATCATCGTCTGGGGTATATCTGTTAGTATGTTCATCATGGACAATGATACGTACATCTGACATCATTCTGACGATGTCTTGTTTAATTCTTCGTTCCTCTTCTTCCACCTTGGGATCTGGAACAAAGACTTCCTTCTTCTTTACCGGTATCGGCTTAGGAAATAACATAGCCATAACTTTGGCTGGCACCTTTACAGGAGATTATGAGGACTCTAGATGTACAGGTGGAAATAATAGTCGTGCGGCTGAAGTGGAAGGAATCTGCCTATGCTTATATGGATTCCTGTAACTGGTACTGGCAGAATAGCCTAGTCCGACTGTCCCAGTTTGACTGGACACTTGAATCAGGTACTTAATACCCTGATGACTTTTTCCCAGCCCTTGTCCCGGCTGGTGTCCCAATGACATCATTTCTTGAGTAGCTGCCATCACTTCGACAGAAATCTTGGGTATGGGAAATGGCGTCCCAATAGAATGGTATTGAGGCTTGTTTACTTCCAAAGTATGGAAACTGACCGGCTCAACATCGAAATTAAAACTGATGAGTAGAAGGTCACCATGTTGAGGACATTCCGGTTCAGCATTAACTGTAACTAGGCTATTATTGATAACGTATTTAAGTTGCTGATGAAGATTGGAGGGGACTGCCCCAGCCATATGAATTCACGGTCTTCCTAGCAGTAGGTTGTATCCTGTATCTATTTTGAGCACGTGAATAGACACACAAAATGTATGAGGACCAATCTCAATTGGCAGCTCAATCTCTCCGACTGAATTTCGGCGGTATCCATCAAAAGCTTTGATGATCGTATGGCTACTTCAGATTCGCTGGAGATTGACATTCATTTTCAGCAATGTAGCATAAGGACAGATATTCAAAGACGAACCTCCATCTACCAAGACTCCAGCTAACATATATCCGGAGGATAAAACCGCAATGTGTAACGGCTTATAATGACCGATTCCTTCAGGCGGGATGTCATCATCAGTGAAAGAGATCACATTGTTGTTAAAAATGTGATCAGCCAGATGTTGAAATTTTTCCACATCCACTGATTTCGGTAAGTAGGCTTCTTCCAAAACCTTTAGGAGAATCTTCTTATGATCTTCGGAAGTTAAGACCAAGTCTAATATTGAAATTTGATGTGGAGCTTCTCTTAAGCTTAAAATCACCTTAGCTTCATTATGACCTATAGCACGGAGGAATTTTTTAATCTTCTCTATTCGAATTTTCCCCTTTGATTTAACAGTAGTCTTCATCACCCGTTGGGGAAGATACAGTAGATTCTCCTTTGACACTGCGGCAGTTATATCACATGTGGATCCTTCAGCTTCTCTATAATTCCAGGGAACTTTCTATAAGCTGGCAATAGGATATTGCGGTCTGAATGGCAAAATGAGGGGCTCTGGAGCAGCCACTTTCAAAGGATTGTTAATTCCTTTGAGCTGAATTGTGAGTGGTTTAACAATCTCATCGGCCTCAGAGGATATAACTGCTGCCATTCTCTCCATTTAGTGGGACAAGTATTTTCACTCTCAAATAGCACAGTATCATTGTCTGCCAGTTGCAGGACACCGCTATCGATTAAGTTTTGAATAAGGTGGTGGAGTGCCCAGCATTCTTCCGTGCTATGACCACGAGAATGAGAGTGATACTGACATACTCCATCAGGGTTGAACCGTTCTGAACGGGGATTGATTAGAGGTAGGAGGGAAGTGATTCTTCCTTCATTGATTAGCATATGAAGTATCTCCTCCATAGGTTGGCCCAGGTGTGTAAATTCTCTTCTATTGGCAAAATCCCGACGGGCTTTGGCAGTCGCTCTCTTCGTCACTTTGTCCTCTATTGTTTCATTTTTTGAAGGTGACGATGGAGTATTCATAATCAAGGGGAGGAGACTAGCATGCTCCTGGCTGACTAATTAGCGTGTAACTTGATGCTGATAAATCACCAGTTCTGCCAATTGCTCAGTTTGCTTACCTAGAGCTTTCATCTTTCGTTCTATTATAAATTGGAACTTTGCATAATCCCATTTGTCAACACCGTCTTTGATGATCTGGGATGCTTCGCAGTTGAAATTGGAACTTTGTCCAGTGCTCCAATTAATCATGTTGACCTCTTCCTCTTTGTATGGAGGAAAGGGTTGTCTTGAACACGAGGTTGATCTGGTTGGGTGACCACGATCTCACCGTTGTCTATTAAATCTTGGATCTTGTGTTTCAAGGTCCAACAATCTTGAGTATCATGTCCAGATGCCCCGGCATGATAAGCACATTTTTGAGCAGCATTAAAACCCCGTCCATTAGGGCTGGCTGGTGGAAGAAGATGCATGATTTTCTTCTGCGTGGTCAGAAGAGTGAGAATATTCTCGAGTGAGTATCCTAAGGGTGTGAACACTCAAGGGAGTTTGACTTCTCCACCTTTTGGTATTGGAGGGTTTGAAGACTGTGCTTGAAAAGGTCTATAATTTCTCCGTTGAATAGGCATACTCTGATTGCCTTTTTGACCCTGTAGTATCAGGGAAACATCCCCCTCTTTCTTTTTATAGACCCTCCGGGGGTTGTTTCTATAATTTCTGGATTGGATATGCTCAGCAACAGCCTTGAGAGTGGCTAGGTCTTGAATCTTTCTTGACTTCAATCCAATCTCAGCCATTTCTCATTGTTTGATCATTTTAGAAAATGGTTTACCGATACCAGCTAAGACTCTTTCATAGAAAGGCGCTTCTTGTATGTCGATAAAGGTCATGACCATCTCTGACTCTGTTATGGAAAGAATTACTTGAGCAGCAAGGCGCCTCCATCTTTGAGCATATTCTCTAAAAGACTCATTGGACTGTTTCTTGACCTTGGTAATCTGGTACCTGTCAGGAGCCATTTGAGACTGGAAGCTGTATTGTGTGTGGAAGGCGTGAGCTAGCTCTTCCCAGCTATGGATCTTTAAATTGTCTATTCTGGTATACTATGAACGGGCTTCTCCAGTAAGACTCTTTTGGAATAGCTGCATTCTGAGCTTCTCGTCCTCTGCATAAGATCCGAGTTCTCCAATGAACACCTTCAAATGTGTATAAGGATCTCCTAACCCATCATACTTTTCGAAGTCAGGAGTTTTAAACTTTTCTGGATAATGAACACCAAGGAATATACAAAGGTCGGCATATGAAACACTTCCGTGTGCTCCAATTCCTTTGATAGCACGAAGGGTTTCTTCCATTTGAAGAACTTTCTTTCTGATGTGACCGGTGTCTGGATCTCTTATGAGATGGGCGACATCATGACTTTTGTTGGTTGTATCCAACTGCAGTTTAGGTAATGTAATGGCTTTGTTAAAACCTTGAGTTCCCCCTTGTGTGGAGGATTTAGCATGTATGGGTATCTTTGGACCCTGCATAGATTGATGTAGTTCTTTAAGCAGAACAACCAAATCTGTAATTTATTTACTTAATCCGTCAAAATCTTCAAGAGAAACTAGATTAGACTGGTCAGATGAAGACATGATTGGCTATAGGTCTGCGGCCTTTTTGGACTTTGATCGGGTAATAGGTCCAAATGCTTCTCTGCGATAAAACTGGCATAGTTTAGTTTTAGGGAGGGTGTAAATGTTAAAATGCTATGTGATGTGTCCGTTTTAGGAATTTTGTCCTGCAAAATGAATGTTAGTTGTTTATAACACAGGATAGCATGTGTAGACACTCGAAATAACCCTGAGCAACGTCTGCTTTATCAGCCCAAATCGGAGATAACCCTGGTGAGGGGCAAAGTCGTTATCTTGCCAACTTAACGCCACATCACGCCATCTCAACATTTCAGACATACATTTCTACACAACAATGTCCCACAAGAGCCAAGGAAAACCAATCCTGAGTGACTATTGCGCAGGATAACGGATAGAATTTGAAGCTGAAGACCGGAGGGCATCGTCCCATCTTCATGACTTCGTACAACCTCTAATCCTATGTCATTGCGTAACTCTCAACAATGGCGGTCCGAAATAGGTCTTATATACCTCAATCGGATGCCCGAATTGTAATTCTAAAAGTTCGAGCAGACATTACGTTGCCTACGTGCACGTACTTCGAGACGGTGGGACCCGCAAAGCCCGGGGCACCCCGGGTAGCCTCTGGTACACCTGCGGCCCAGCCGCAGGTCCACCCTCTATAAATAGAGGGCTTGGGGTGGCCATTTTACAAGGAGAAAGGGCGACGAAGCCCTGTCCAATTTGCTCCATACACACCCCAAACTGAGTGCTTTCTCATTTTATACACTTGTGAGCTCACATATAGCTACTTCTGTACCGGCGAAAGCCAATGTTTATCTACTTTAAAGTTATTAAGGTCTTCTTTGGCAGTCCACTGTAAGCCTTCTTACACATTTTCAAGCCTTTTTCTCCACACTTGCACACACCCTTATTTACGTTGAGAGTCGTGTTGCGTGTGTTTGCCTAGACTTCAGTCCGTGGTTTTATTTCAGTTTGTATATACATATATATTTATATATATAGACTAACATTATCGAGTTATGCCTCGATTGAGCCTAGACTTCGGTCTGGAGCGTTTACTTGCTTTTGTATATATATACATCTATATATATGAACTATGTGTCGAACTCTGTTCGATGAGCCTAGACTTCGGTCTGGAGCGTTTAATGGCTTTCTTATATATATATACTTATATATATAAACTGTGTGTCGAACTCTGTTCTATGAGCCTAGACTTATGTCTGGTGCATTTAAATGCTTTTGTATATATATACTTATATATGAACTGTGTGTCGAACTATGTTCTATGAGCTTGGATTTTACATCCGGTGCGTTTACTGCTTTAATATATATATACTTATATATATTAACTGTTGTCGGACTTTGTCCGATAAGCCTAGAATTTATATCCGGTGCGTTTATCGCTTTTATATATATTTACATTTCGTCCCACCTGGAGTTTACTTCGTGGTGGTTGACTATTTTTACTACTTTCTGTACATTTCGTCCCGCCTAGAGTTCCCTCCGTGGCGGTTGATCGCTTTTACAGCTTTATATACATTTCTGATCCCCCATGGAGGTGCTTCATGGTTGGTGATCATGTCTGTATATATATATTTACAGCTTTTATATATATACCTGCTTACTGCGTTTATATCAACTGCGGCATCATGTGAGCCTAGGAATCATGTTATCACAGATTCAGTCCACTGAATCTAGATTCGGTTCCCGTGATGGACCTTTTCAGCTATAAGCAGCTTGTAAATTTATCTGTGATGTTTGAATTTCCTCAGATGGTTTTCATACCCACGAGGAATTCAGCATCTTTTTGTACATTATTTTCATACAGATGCCTCGCATCTGTAAAATAAAATCAACCAAGCCGAATATTGAATAAAATGGTAGTGTAAAAGGTCTCAATTACTATTGAGCATTGGGTTTGAAAAATCTCTTTTAAAACGTCATTACCATATCTTGCTTAAAACTGAATTTTTATATAAATTCAAACCCTGTGTATATAGGTGCGAACGAGGCCTCGCACTACTTCCAAATAACAGCGCATTGACCCACACACACACACACACACATTCATATAATAGTTTCTTGAAAAGTGGCGGTCACCGTGGTAACACGGATGTCGGGGGGTGCCTAACACCTTCCCTCCGCATAAGCAAGTCGCCGGACCCTAATTGAATCTCGGTTTCACCGACCCGTTTAGCAGTGTCACATCATTGGGTCAATGTGCAAACCTTTTTTCGGTTGTGTTGGTACAACCAGTTAAAAAACCAACTGGCGACTCTTATAGTCCAATCGTCGACATTACACATGTCGGACCTTTTTCACATGTTTTTCAAACAAATCTCACATAAAATGAGAACACAAAAAAACAGGTAACGAAAAGGGACAAATAAAAATCCCGACGTCGACAGGTGGCGACTCCGCTGGGGACTCCAGTAAGAGGACTTAAGCCGCTATTACAAGCTTTTCAAAACTGTTATATGCTTGTGTGTGGATGTTGCATTTACATTTATGATGAATGTGTACGAATGCATATCTTTACTGCGATTAATGCTTTACACTATATTTGCCTATGATATTAGTGCTTCACACATGTCATCATTTTCATATACGGTGAGACACGATGTATGTGAATGTATGTTGTGTGGTCCCTCCGCTAGGAGGCTAACCTGTTGGTGTTTGATTACTGGACTCGTGGGAAGACTAATTCCCCGAGGCTCAGGAAAGGCACTACCCAAATTCGATCCAGTTGAAAGACCAGATTAATTTTCCGTCGAGTAAATTGCGATGATTTGGGAACCTTCATGCCGAAAAGCCGCAAGAGTAACCTAAGATAGGTCAGCCTCTGATAAACCAAATGCGGAGGAAAGTCTCTTCATGCTTTCCCATTTTAAATTACTTACTTGTAATTTACATTCTATATTCACCTCCATGTAATGAGAAATATGAGGAAATATGTGCATGTACATATTTACATTAACATGTTATCATGTACTACAAATAGCTAACATCCATGTTGCAGGACAAAATTTCCTAAAACGGACACATCACATAGCATGTTAATATTTACACATTCCCTAAAAACTAAACTATGCCAGTTTTGTCGCAGGGAAGCATTCGAACCTATTACCCGGTCAAAGTCCAAAAAGGCCGCAGGCCTACAACCAATCATGTCTTCATCTGACCAATCTAATCCAGTTTCTCGCGAAGAATTCGACGGATTAACTAAACAAATTACAGACTTGGTTGTTCTGCTTAAAGAACTACATCAATCTACACAGGGTCCAAAATACCCGTACATGCTGAATCCTCTACACAAGGAGGAACCCAAGGTCCTGATAAAGCCATTACAGTACCTGAATTACAGTTGGATACAACCAACAAAAGCCATGATGCCGCCCATCCTACAAAAGATCCAGGCACCGATGACATCAGAAAGAAAGTTCTTCAAATAGAAGAAACCCTTCATGCTATCAAAGGAATTGGAGCACACGGGAGTGTGTCATATGCTGATCTTTGTATATTCCCTGGTGTTCATTATCCAGAAAAATTTAAAACTCCTGACTTTGAAAAGTATGATGGGTTAGGAGATCCTTACATACATTTAAAGATATTCATTGGAGAACTCGGATCTTATGCAGAGGACGAGAAGCTCAGAATGCAGCTATTCCAAAAAAGTCTAACTGGAGAAGCCCGTTCACGATATACAAGATTAGACAACTCAAAGATCTATAGCTGGGAAGAGCTAGCTCACGCCTTCCTCACACAATACAGTTTCCAGTCTCAGATGGCTCCTGACCGGTACCAGATTACCAAGGTCAAGAAACAGTCTAACGAGTCTTTCAGAGAGTATGCTCAAAGGTGGAGGCGCCTTGCTGCTCAAGTAACTCCTTCTATGACAGAGTCAGAGATGGTTATGACCTTTATCGACATACAAGAAGCTGGTTTCTATGAGAGAGTCTTAGCTGGCATCGGTAAACCATTTTCTGAAATGATCAAACATGGTGAAATGGCTGAGATGGGATTGAAGTTAGGGAAGATTCAAGACCTAGATTCCCTTAAAGTTGTTGCTAAACACATCCAATCCGGAAATTATGGAAACAACTCATGGAGGATCCATAAAAAGAAAGAAGTGGATGTTTCCCTGATACTACAGGGACAAAAAGGCAATCAGAATATACCTATCCAGAGGAGAAATTACTCTCTCTTTCAAGCACAGTCTTCAAACCCTCCAATACCAAAAGGTGGAGAAGTCAAACGCTCTCAAGTGTTCACACCCTTAGGGGACTCTCTCGAGAATATTCTCACTCTTCTGACCACGCAGAAGAAAGTCACGCAAGCCAGCCCTAATGGTAGGGGTTTTAATGCTGCTCGGAAATGTGCTTATCATGTCGAGGCACTTGGACATGATACTCAAGATTGTTGGGCCTTAAAGCATAAGATCCAAGACCTGATAGATAACAGTGAGATCGTGGTCACCAAACCCGATCAACCTTACATTCAAGACAACCCTCTTCCTCCACATAAAGAGGAAGAAGTCAACATGATTAATTGGAGCACTGTACAAAGTTCTAATTCTAACGGTGAAGTATCCCAGATCATCAAAGACGGTGTTGACAAATGGGATTATGCCAAGTTCCAGTTCTCAATGGAACGAAAGATGAAAGCTCTATGCAAGCAAATCGAGCAATTGGCAGAACTGGTGACCTACCAGCATCAAGTCACATGGCAATTAATCAGCCAGGAGCATGCTAGTCTCCTTCCTCTTGTCATGAATATTACCTCGTCACCTCCAGAAAGTTAAATGATGGAGGACAAAGTGGCAAGGAGAGCGAATGCCAAAGCTCGACGGGATTTTGCTAGCAGAAGGGAATTTATATATCTGGGCCAACCTATGGAGGAAATCCTTCAAATGCTAATCAACGAAGGAAGGATTAATTCTCTTCTACCTCCAATCAATCCCCGTTCAGGACGGTGCTATTCTAATGGAGTATGTCAATATCACTCCCATTCTCGCGGTCACAACACAGAAGAATGCTGGGCACTCCGCCACCTTATCCAAAATCTCATTGATAACGGTGTCCTGCAACTAGCAGACGATGATACTGTGCTACGGGGAAGTGAGAATACCTGTCCTACTAAATGGAAAGGATTGGTAGCAGTTATCTCCACTGTGGCTAATGGCATTGTCAAACCACGCCCTATATCTACCATTCAACTCAGAGGAAGCAATAATCCTTTGAAAGTGGCTGCTCCAAAGCCAATCAATTTACCCTTCCGACCACAATATCCTGTTGTCAGCTTACAGAAAGTTCCTTGGAATTATGGAGAAGCTGAAGGATTTACCTCGCATACAACTGCTGCAGTGTCGAAGGAGAATTCACTCTATCTTGCCCAACGGGTGATGAAGTCTACCATCAAATCAAAGGAGAAGATTCCCATGGAGAAGATTGAAAAATTCCTCTATGCCGTGGGTCATAGTGAAGCCAAGGTGGTTTTAAGCTTAAGAGAAGCTCCACATCAAATTTTAATACTAGACTTGGTTTTAACTTTCGAGGATCACCGGAAGATTCTACTAACTTGCCAAAATCAGTGGACAACATTTGGTTGATCACATTTTTAACAACAATATGATATCCTTCACTGATGATGACATACCGCCTGAAGGGACCGATCATTGCAAGCCGTTGCACATTGCGGTCTTGTCCTCCGGATATATGCTAACTGAAGTCTTAGTAGACGGATGTTCATCTTTGAATATTTGTCCATACGCTACATTATTGAAGATGAACATCAATCTCAATCGAATCCGAGTTAGCCATACTATCATCAAAGCTTTTGATGGATCCCGCCGCAATTCGGTCGGAGAGATTGAGCTGCCAATTGAGATTGGTCTCCATACTTTCTACGTGTCTTTCCACGTACTCAAGATAGATTCAGGATACAACCTGCTCTTGGGAAGACCGTGGATTCATATGGCTGGGGCAGTCCTCTCCACCCTTCATCAGCAACTGAAATACATTATCAATAATAGCCTAGTTACAGTCAACGCTGAACCGGAATGCCCTCAATAAGGTGACATATCGTTCATCAGTTTTAATTCCGATATTGAGCCAGTCAGTTTCCACACTTTGGAAGTAAGCAACCCTCAATTTCATGCCCTGGGAATACCATTGCCCGTACCCAAGATCTCTGCCGAAGTAATGTCGGCTACTCAAGAAATGATGTCTTTGGGTCATCAGCCAGGAAAAGGGCTGGGTAAAGATTACCAAGGTATCAAATACCCTATCCAAGTAGCCAGTCAAACTGGGATAGCTGGACTAGGCTATTTTGCCAGGTCTAGTCAGAGGAATCCTCATAAGCATCAGCAGATTCCTTCAACTTCAACCACGCGGCGTTTATCTTTGCATTCTAATGCTGAGTCCGCACAACCTCCTGTAAAGGTGCCAACCAACGTGATGGCTATTCTATTTCCCAAGCCTGTGCCATTCAAAGAAAAAGAAGTCTTTGTTCCAGATCCCAAAGTGGAAGAAGAGAAACAAAGAATCAAACAAAACGTCGTCCGAATAATGTCGGGCATATGCATCATTATTCATGATGAACATACAAACACATATACCCTAGACGATGATTGCCCAGACGTCATGGTCATCATTCAGGAAAAGGAGGATGATGACAGCCCCTCCATCAATACAGTCCACCCGGACTTTATCCTTGCCAATTGGAGCAGCACTCCTTGCATTGGTCGACAAGGGTAAAATGGGCAGGACTTCTTTCTGCCCTGTAGATATAATAACTAGTTACTTTTCTGTCCAGTATTAGCAGTTATTTTGTTCGTATATGCTAACATTATGTATGATTAAATAGTTTCATATATATTAAGTGAAAGCATATTTTGTTTCAAGACTATGTACTTGTTGTCCACTGACATTGTTTTTCATCCCCTTCCCATTAAAGAGGGATTCAAGTCAGTCAAGCAGAAGCTCAGGCGATTAAAATCTGAGTGGAGTTTAAAGGTGAAAGAAGAAATTGTGAAACAATTTCAAGCTGGCATTATCATGGTGTCCACATATCCTGAATGGATATCTAACACCGTTCCCGTGCCTAAGCCTGGAGGAAAGGTACGAGTCTGCGTGGATTATCGGGATCTGAATAAAGCTTGCCTTAAAGATAGCTTCCCCGTGCCCTTCATCCACATTCTCATTGACAATACTGCGCAATACGGCATATACTCCTTTGCTGATTACTTTGCGGGGTACCATCAGATCATGGTTACTGAGGAAGATCGTGAGAAAACTGCTTTCATAACTCCTTGGGGAACCTTTTGCTACAGACAATTTTCATTCGGCCTCATCAATGCCGGAGCTACCTATCAGCGAGCTATGATGGCTCTCTTCCATAACTTAATGCACAAAGAGATAGTGATCTACGTGGATGACATCATTGTGAAGTCCCAAAAGGAGGAGGACCACTTAGACCATCTCAGAAAGCTATTCAACAAGTTGCGTAAGTATAACTTGAAGTTGAATCCAGCCAAGTGTGCCTTTGGCGTTAAATCAGGCAAGTTGCAAGGATTCCTAGTCAGCCACAAAGGAATTGAGCTGGATCCTACCAAAATCTAGGCCATCACGGAAATGCTCATTCCTCAAACAGAGAAGGAAATACAGTGATTTTTGGAAAGAATCAACTTCATTAGCCGATTCATTTCTCAACTCACAGCAACCTATGAGCCTATCTTCAAGCTATTAAGGAAGAACTCCTCCATAAAATGGAATGATGAGTGCTAGAATGCCTTCATTAGCCGATTCATTTCTCAACTCACAGCAACCTATGAGCACGGAATGTTCATTTCTCAACTCACAGCAACCTGTAAGCCTATCTTTAAGTTGTTGAGGAAGAACTCCTCCATGAAATGGAATGATAAGTGCCAAAAGGTTTTCCTTGTCATCAAAGAGCAGCTAGTCAAAGCTCCTATTTTGGTACCACCCAGGGATGATGTTCCCCTGTTCATGTACATGTCCATCAGTGACAATGACATGGGCTGTATGCTGGGACAGAAAGATGATAGAGGCCGAGAGCAAGCTATCTATTACCTTAGCAAAAGATTCAGCAGCAGTGAGCACAAGTACACTCTGATTGAGAGAACTTGTTGTGCTTTAGCATGGGCTACAATGAGGTTACAACATTACCTCCATGGGCACACAACCCATCTCATATCCCGTGTGGATCCCCTCAAGTATGTTTTCAGTAAACCCATACTGAATCGACTATCCAGATGGCAGTTGATCATACAACAATTTGACATTGTTTACATGACTCAAAAGTCCATTAAAGGTCAAGGAATTGCGGATCAACTGGCTGCCGCACCTTCAGGGGACTTCAAACCCTTGGAAACCTACTTCCCCAATGAAGGGGTAATGGCAGTTCAGCAACACCATCAGTACGATACACGCCAAACATGGAAGATGTATTTTGATGGAGCTGTTAATACGGAAGGTTTTGGAGCTGGAGCAGTTCTAGTATCCGGTATGGGGGAGCAATATCACGTCGCCGTTAAATTAAAGTTTATTAGCACCAACAACACAGCTGAGTATGAAGGCTGTGTCATGGGGCTAAAACTTGCCACTACAAAAAAATAAGCCTTTAGCAACGATTTTTTGGGCAACGACTTTATAAGTCGTTGCTAAAAGTATATATTTAGCAACGAAAGTTGTCCTTCGTTGCAGATTGTGTCAAGCTTTCACTTTTTGCAACGAAATTCATAAGTCGTTGCAAAATTTCGTTGCTAATTCAATGGCGGGAAAAAAGTTCGTTAAAAATTCGTTGTAAAATTTTCGACCACTTGATTTCCCGTCATCGTGGGCAATGAAAGCTTTTTTGTTGCTAAAAATGGGGCTTTAGCAACGATTTTTCAGGCAACGACTTTATAAGTCATTACTAAAAGTGTATGTTTAGCGACGAAACTTGTCCTTCATTGCAGATTGTGTCAGGCTTTCACTTTTTACAACGAAATTCATAAGTCGTTGTAAAATTTGGAAACAAAATTCGTTAGAAATTCGTTGCAAAATTTCTAACCACTTGATTTCTCCTCATCGTAGGCAACGAAAGTTTTTTGTTGCTATATTTCGTTGCCTAATATGGACCACATTCATTGGCAACAATTTTTATTTTCGTTGCATATTTTATACAACTTTTTGCAACGACTATTAAAATGTTGCCTTAAATTAAGATAATCCCAATAAGCATGTTTTTGTAAAGACCATATTCGGTATTCAGAGAATTGTCAAAAAAATATTCGTATTTAGTATTTAAAAATTATGTCCAAATACGAAACATATTCAAACCTATGACCTATCTAGATCTAGATTATAGACTTATAGTTACAATTACTCAACTTTTATCTTTTGCTATAAACCCAAAAAGATATCTAGATCTAGATCTTCTTCTTCTTAATTTTTGCTGAAGAGACGGAGGAGGAGGATCGTGGATTGGGAGATGGAAAATGGTGGCTGGAGGTTGGAGAGTTGGACTGTTTTGGAAAGTTGGACTCCCTTTTTTCAAATTCTCCTTTTTCTTGACTTGTAAATTTTTTTATAATCAAATATTAATTTCTCTTTATATTTTGAATTAGAGGGTGTTTGACAATGACTTATAAGTTGGTCAAACTAAGTTATAAGTCATTTGTTATTATTTAGTGTTTGACACTAACTTAAATTTTAACTTTTTTTTGACTTATAAGTCATTATTAAATTTTTTTTTCATGTTTCATGTGCTATATTTTTTATATATTAGATAAATTTTACTACCATCTATATATCTATATATATAATACTTTTTTTGTAAAGAGTAACATTTATATATATATATATATATATATATATATTGTGTTTGTATGCGCATCTCTATCTGTTCTCCCCTCTTCCTGCTTTCGCCCCAAATGGTATCAGAGCCATGTTGTTTGTTGTTTCTGACTGCCTAGTTAGATCTTTTTAATCAAACTTATCTTCTCTTTTTCAAAATCATCTTCTTCCTCAGAGTTCTGAAGTCACCTTACTTACCTGTAGTCCACCTAGTTCGTGTCTAACCTTTGTAAGTCTCCAGGTTGTGAGCAGTGTCGGGTTATAGAACATAGGTATGAGTCTACTTAGGGTAACGGGGTATGCATGAATGAACCTTGAGTCAGAATTTATTTTGAAAACAGTCAAGATGAGTAGATTATTCAGATCCAGCTCCTCAGTTAGTAACCGGTCAACTTTGCCGCCAGTTCCAGACATCGTTAACCAGGAAGAACAGAGTTATGAAAACATTAATCAAGTTTTACATAATTGGAACATACCTAGGGTATCCCCTAAAGAAATTTATCAGTCAACTTTTTCAGATAAATTTAAATCTGACTATAATGTTAAGACAGTTGAAAGAGTTTATGCAATTAATAAAGAATATGAAAATTGTAGACTTTTATCCCCAGATGTTATTAAAAAACATAGAAAAAAGGGTTATAATTTTATTCATATAGGATTAGTTCAAGTTGCAGTTAAACCACTTAACAGGAAATGAATTAATTCATCAATCTACCTTTGTCTTAGAGACGCCAGATTTTTAAATTATTATCCTAGTATAATTGGTGCCATGGAAGCTAGCCTGCATAATGGTCCAATTCATTTTAATTGTTTTCCTGATTTCACCTTAAGTCTTAGTGATCAAAACTTATTTAAAGCATTAACATTAAATATTAAAACTGAAGGAGAGATTACTCAGATAATTGAGGGATCTCAGCCTATTGCTTTGATCTACCGGATTTACTATAAGACCATGAAGTCAAACTTGAATGTTCATGCTCTTAATAAAAGTCCCAAAGATCAAACAGTTTTAATTCAAAGTTCTACTAATGATGCTAATATCCAGATCCCTAGAACAATCCTCTGGAAGGATATTACCTTACCTAGTCAATAGACTTTGCCCAATGAATTACCACAGCAACCCATAGCTAACAATCTTTTAAATATTGAAAACATTAAATAGTTTTCTGATGGAACTGTTAAAATTAGTTTTGAACGTACTAGAACCCCAGTTATTATCAAAGATATTTCCAATTCTTCAGCCCCTTCAGTTATTCATACTCGAAGAGATTCTGAAATTATTAGTAACCCTTCGGTTAAAGATATTAAACTCAAAGGTATCCTTAATCAAGGACATGTTAGTCATCCCTGTTACACCCAGAATGACCCTGATGAAGATGAAGGTTCTTCTTCCCCAACATCTTCTGTGTATCCCACACAGTCTGATTTTAATGCCCCTATTCATAATCAATTAAGAGTCATTAAAAAGGAATTTATTTTAGATTGGGATAACTTAGTAAAAGATTTTAATTCAAAATCTAATAAAGAAAAAAGACATCTATTTAGATCTAATCACCCTACTGAAAAGGAAAGAGATAAGATAGTTAATAGATGGAAAAGATTTATTAAAAATGAAGAAATTAACATTACTTTTTACGATTGGTATGAACAATATCAAAGTAAGTGTACTGTTATTAGTAAAACCCAATGGATTAAAGAAGACAAATCAAAAATTTCGTCTAGTCATCCGCCTTTAGAGACAGTTCTAATTCCAGTTAAAAACACTTCAGTTATTGCTAGTCCATTTAAAATTCCTAACGGAGTTAAAGATGATAAAAAGATTATTGAGCAATTAAACTTTAGTAATCAATATCTTGCAACTGTTGGAAAACAGCTTGACAGGATTGACGAAAAATTTGAAGAAAATATAATTAAAAAACCTGATTCAAAAATTGAACAGCCTTTAATCAAATTACCAGAAAATAGAAATAAATTAGGTTTACCTAATAAAGATGAGGAATTAGTCCAGTCCAAAGATAAGATATTTAAAAAACTCAAAACTGAAGCAGGTCCGAGTGGAACTATTGCTATCATTGACCAAGTAGATTCAAATGATGACGACGACAGTTCTTCTAATCACTCATATGTTTCTAACCTTAATGAACAGCTAAATAAATTAACTGTTAATAACACAAGTATTACCAGAAATTGGTATTCTAGACCTACTCCTCCGGATCTACAATTCGAAGAGAGAAATTTAGATAAACAATTTTCTGTTTCTTCTAATAAAATATATGAATGGAATATTGATGGATTTAGTGAACAAGAAATTCTAAATAAATTAAATCATATGTCTATGGTAGCTAATAGCTATATCACCAAATTCAACAATCTATCTCAACCAGATATAGTTGAATTAATAGCTAGTGGATTCACTGGTATTCTTCGATCTTGGTGGGAGAAACATCTCATAGAAGATATTAGAGTATCAATTATTCATGCTATCCAAAGAGATGATGATGGTAATCCCATCTTCGATGAAGAAATAGGTGTTAGTCCGCCTGATAGAGTTAATACCTTAATCTTCACAATAATTAAATATTTTATCGGAACTCCTAGTAATATCACCGAAAGAATCCATGATCAACTTAGTAATCTTACTTGTCCCACTCTAAGCGATTTTAGATGGTACAAAGATGTATTCACCTCTAGAGTTATGATGCGTAATGACAGTAATAAACTATTTTGGAAAGAGAAGTTCGTTAATGGTTTACCTTCATTATTTGCACATAAAGTTAGAGAAGAATTAAGTAAAAATTTAGGATATATAGATTATGATAATTTAACTTACGGAGATATTATAAGTTACATCCAAAAAATAGGATTAAAAATGTGTATTGACTTTAAATTAGCTAAGCAAGCCAGTAAAGACAAGAAAAAGGCTAAATACGAGTTAGGCACTTTCTGTGAATAATATGGTTTACCGTCTGTTGCTCCCTCTAGAAGAAAGCGCCGACATCCTCATAAACATATTGAGTCACATAAGAGTCACAAATGTCGTAAAAAGAGAATTACTCATGATAATAATAAAACTAATCAAGACTCATATTATAAGAAACCTAAGTCAACACATAAAAAATCAACCAAAAAATCAAAGAATTTTGATAAGAGTAGAATTGTCTGTCACAATTGTGGGCAGAAAGGACACTTTAAAAGTGAGTGTAGAGTTAAGCAAAAATTAGCTCAATTGAACATCTCAGCTGAAGACACAGAACATTTATTAGAGTTAATGAGAATTGAAAATAACGATAGTAATGAAAAAGCTTCAGATATTCCTGAATCTTCTAGCAGTAGCGGTACTTGTAACGATGAATCAAATAGTGATAACGAAGTCATAGTTTGTACTGAAAACTGCAGTAACAACTGTTGTAAAAGATTAAATGTAATTACAAAAGAAGATGAAGAAAGTTCTTTGTTAATTGATTTAATTAGTAAGATCACTGACCCAGGATTAAAAACTCAGTATCTAAATCAATTAAAGGATTTATTAAACAAAGAGAAGAAAGTTACTGATTAGGTTCTTAGAGCCAAAGAGAAACTTATTTTCAGTATTAATAAAACACTCGAAAGATTTAAGTCTCCAGTTAAAGAAATTACCCTTCCTGAACTAAATCAAGAGATTAATAAATTAAAAAAAGAAATTTCTAACCTAAAATTAGATATTTCTAATCTAAGAAAAGAGATTGATGATAAAAAATCAGATCTTCAAGTACATGATTCTTCTTCTAGTGATGAAAGTCATGATGAACCAGAATCATCAGGTGCTAAAGATGAACCTGATCTTTTTATTCAAGGTCTCTCACTTAAAAGAATTAAAGACATTACCATCCAGAAATGGTATATCTCTATTAATTTAGTCATTGATAAAACCTTCTCCATTCAGCTCCCTGCCTTAGTTGATACTGGCGTAGATCTGAACTCTATTCAAGAGGGTCTTATTCCCACTAGATATTATAAGAAGACTAGTGAAAAGCTTAATTCAGCTAATGGTAGTCATATGGAAATAAAATATAAATTACCCAATGTACACATCTGTCAAGATAATATGTGTTTTAAAACTTCATTTGTTTTAATTCGCAATCTTACAGATAAAATCATTTTAGGGTTATCATTTATATATTTATTGTATCCATTTACCACTAGTAATAAAGGTTTAAGCTGTGAGCATTTAGGAAAGAAAATTACATTTAAGTTCCTAATTAAACCGAAAGAAAGAGATTTAAAGTTTATTCAAGAAGAATCAATTTCTAAATCAGTGAACCTGTTAAACTGTAAAGTTACCCACCTAAGTTTCCTCAAAGAAGAAGTTAGGTATCAACAAGTTGAAGAACAGCTTAAGAGTAACAGAGTTCAAGAAAAAATTAGTGAATTAAAAGATTATTTAATAAATAACTTATGTTCCGACTCTCCCAATGCTTTTTGGCATAGGAAAAAGCATACAGTTAGGTTACCTTATGCTAAAGAATTTAAAGAACATTTAATTCCCACTAAAGCTAGACATATTCAAATGAGTCATGAACAAATGGAGTTATGTAAACATGAAATTAATGATCTCCTGAGTAAAGGATTAATTAGATATAGTAAGTCACCATGGTCTTGCCCAGCCTTCTATGTTAACAATGAAGCTGAGAAAGAGAGAGGTGTCCCTCGTCTAGTTATCAATTACAAGCCATTAAACAAAGTTCTAGAGTGGATTAGGTACCCTTTACCCAATAAGGAAGACCTCCTTAGCAGGTTAAGTGTTTCCACAATTTTTAGTAAATTTGATCTTAAGTCAGGATTCTGGCAAGTTGCTATTACAAAACTGTATTCACCACTCCTTTCGGACATTACGAATGGAATGTTCAGTCATTTGGACTAAAAAATGCACCTAGTGAGTTTCAGAATATTCTTAATAATATTTTGAATCCTTTCAGTCATTTTATTATTATATACATCGACGATATCCTTGTATTTTCCAAGACTATTGAAGAACATATTAAACATTTGAATTCATTCTTCAAAACGGTTAAAACCAATGGTCTTATTCTTTCACCTTCCAAGTGTAGTCTGTTTCTGACTAAAGTCAGGTTTCTCGGATTAATCCTCTATCACGGACTTACCCGGCCTATTGACAGAGCTATTCAATTTGCCGACAGATTTCCAGATAAGATTACCGACAAAACTCAGCTACAGAGATTTCTTGGCTCGCTTAATTATATTAGCAAGTTCGGAAGATTTGTAAGCCTCTTTTTCAGCGCTTACAAAGAAATCCCCCTCCATGGACTGACATTCATACTTCTGTCGTCCAGCAAGTTAAAAAATATGTTAAGGTTTTGCCTTGCCTTGGCATCTCAAATGATTCAGCATTCAAAATAGTTGAAACTTATGCCTCTGACATTGGATTCGGTGGCATACTCAAACAAAAGTTAACTTCTACTTCTGATGAACAAATTGTTCGTTTCCATTCGGGCGCATGGAACCCTACACAATTAAAATATAGTACTATCAAAAAAGAAAATTTATCACTTGTATTATGAAATTTTAGAGAGATTTACTGAATCAAAAATTTCTAGTTAGGATAGACTGCAAGTCAGCAAAATTCATTCTTGAAAAAGACGTTGAAAATGTCGCCTCTAAGCATTCATTCGCTAGATGGCAAGCTATTTTAAGTATCTTTGAATTTGATATTGAATATATTAAAGGTAGTAACAACTCAGTTCCTGATTTTCTCACACGTGAATTCATTAACACAGGTACTATTGCAGCACCATGAGTATGCGAAGAGGATCATCTTCTCGTGGTCATGGCCGTTCTTCAGGCCCAGTTAATCAGCCAAAGGGAACTGTTGTTCCTCATCCAGTTACTCAAACCCATAATAAATTCCAGGTGCTTGGTACAGTCCCCAAGCCTTATGCGTCAGTCCTTGCTAGTCAACCTAAACTATTTGATATTTTTGCTAATCAATCTAAAGCAACTTCATCAAACCCTAGTAACCCAGCTTCGGAGTATCGTGCTAAATATGACCAGCACTTATTCCACATTGAGTTACCCATGAAACCTAAAGATAACCCAGTTAAATTAGCTACCCAGTATTTTCCTACTGGATGACATTTCCTTCCTCTTGCTCCTTATAAATCCTTGGTCTTTTATAAGGATATTCTTATTGAAACAGAGTCATTATGTATCAAACCTATTTATGCCAACGATGATAAATCCAAGCTCCTTTATCACTCGTTGTATATTAAACAGGTTCTCAATCTTTCCGATTGGGGTAGTCATCTTTCCGATCTCAAGTCACTCTCTAATCATGCTAGCCCCTATTGCTATTATGATTATATTGAGGCTTGGTTCAAAATCATGCTTCACCAGAATAAAGATCATAGTCATTCTTGGTTTTTCCAGTTTGATCAAAAGTTCAAAAGTCAATTTCCTAAGTGGTTCATTCTTTGGTGGACAAGGCATGGGCTTGATCATGCTATTTTCCCTGAACCTCTTTTAACCCAGTTAGAACATTTTTGTACTCATTGTAATTATCTCCCAAAATACGAATAAATTCCAGCCTTCTTTATATTTTGCAGTAAATATAAAATCCCTTAGATCCTTAAATGGCAATATGTCATTTTGGCCACCCAAGAAGTCACTGTATTTCAGCCTCCTTCTTCCATAGGTATTAGGACAGCTCAAAGAGTTATCTCCCCAATTCCACATGTCTCTCGCCGTTTTTACATTAAATGGTGGGATAAGTTCGATGTTGATAGGATAGTTGGTCAGGTTCAGAAAGAGTTTCCACCTTCTCCTTCTACTCCATTATTGACCCCTCCAGTTACCAAAGCTCCGGCCATTGAGTCTTCCAATAAATCCTCGGTTAAATCATCTGAGAAATTTAAAGAAAAATCAGTTGCTCCTCCGAGTCCCAGCAAAGTCACTGATGTTTCCAGTTATTCTAATTCTCAGTTAAGGCTTCTTGCAGACGCCATTCATTCGAGATTAGATCAGTTACATGAAGAATCTGAAGCAGCCTCTTCTCGTTCCAGAGAGGAGAATGATAGTCAAAATTTAGAAGATGATGACGAAGTTGACTGTGATCCTTATGGCACTGTCAATCTTCAGGATGCTCAGGACCCGTTTGCCTGATCATCATTATATTCAATCAGTCAGCACATGCTCCAGCAGCCTAGTCAACACCTGCTCCCGCAGCCTCGTCAGCAGCATCTTTTGCTCCGACAGCCTCGCCAGCAGCATCTTCTGCTTTCCACCAAAAGCAGCATTCAGTCAGACATCTGGCCCCACCGGCCCTTTAGTCAAAAGAAGACGCCTGCTTTTCCACCGAAAGTAGATTCTTTTCCTTTTACTTTACATTAATAAATGTAATATGTTTCTTACTTTTACTTTTACCTCAGTTATTGTAATAGTAATAATGTAACAGTTCATTTCCTTGTTCTATAAAAGAAAATCGAATTCATTTAGTTCAGCAGACTTAGAAAGACTCAGAGATCCTTCTCTGACTAATCTTTAGACTCCACCGCTGTTTAGCCTACTTAACCCCTCTTCATCTAATGTTCTCTTTTAGTTATCTTGTAAGTTAATTCTCTGCACTTGTAAATAATTCCAGTTAATCAATAAAATTATTTTTATTTTAGTAATTTAATTGTGTTTGTATGTGCATCTCTATCTGTTCTCCCCTCTTCCTGCTTCCGCTCAAAATGAAATTGTTGTTCCTCATCCAGTTACTCAAACCCATAATAAATTCCAGGTGCTTGGTACAGTCCCCAAGCCTTATGCGTCAGTTCTTGCTAGTCAACCTAAATCATTTGATATTTTTGCTAATCAATCTAAAATAACTTCATCAAACCCTAGTAACCCAGCTTCGGAGTATCGTGCTAAATATGATCAGCACTTATTCCACATTAGTAATTTAATTGTGTTTGTATGCGCATCTCTATTTGTTCATATATATATATATATATATATATATATATATATATATATATATATATATTCTTTTCAAAAATTCTTGTCAAACTAAATAAAATACTAAACTAATTTCAATATTAAACTAAATATATATAACATAACTATGAATATTTTATATATATATATATATATATATATATATATATATGTAAACAAATATTCATATAAATATTTATAAATTTATCTCTAAATATTCATATAAATATTTATAAAAAAATATTCATATCCAAATTTAATAAATTTTAGATGAAATATTTATAAATTTATAAATAAATATTTGTTTATAAATTTTAAAGATAAATTTATATGAATATTTGTTTATAAATATTTATATGAATATTTAGAGATAAATTTATATATATTATATATATATATATATATATATATATATATAAATATTTATAGTTACGTTATATAAATATTCATAATTACTTTATATATATTTAGTTTAATGTGGAGATTTAAGATGTGTATATATATATAGATGGTGATAGAATTTATTTAATACACAAACACTATAACATAAGAAGCAAAAATATCATAGCTAAGTTTCAAACTTAAGACCTATGGGTTATTGGGCCATTAAGCTACCACTGATCTATTCTAATTTATTAGTTAACTAAACTACCGCCATAACTTGTAGCGGTAGACAGTGTAGTAAATGAGCAAATGAGGGACAAATGAGTAATTTCTTATGTCGCTACAGCATGTAGTGGAAGCGGAAATCTATTTCAATTCGTACCATCCTATGTTTGAGTTTGTTCTTTAATTTATAATATATGACAATTCAAATTATAATGTAATTAATATTTTAATAGAAATTTTATTCTTAAAAATAATTTATAAGTAATTTAAAATATTAATTTTATTAATTAAAATATTAAGTTACAATAATTTAAAATTTAAAATACTGCAAATTGATAAAAAAAATAAAATTATAATAATTAAGACTCTTTTTGTGGAATAGATAACAAATATTAAAATATTACTTTTTTTGTTTTACAAAAGAACTATATTTAAGTTTGATAAATTTATAATATCCTAAAATTTATAATTTAAATTTATCATTAAGTTTTTGAAATAATAATTTTACGTATAATATTACTTCTAAAAAAGTTGTGTTTTTTAAAATCTGGTTTTTTTTGGAACAAAGTCCCTAATTTAGGAATTGTGCGTGGTCTGGAAAAAGAGAAAGGTATGAAACTAATTTGGGGTTTCTCCTATCTTCCTTAGCCAAAATTCACATGTCGATCTTTTAATTAAAGAGATGGGTTAAGTTTCTTCTCTACCAACCAATTTGATTTTCTTCTATCCTCATCGATAATTGATTGTTCTTCTCCTCGATCAAAGCTACACGAATGATCTTCCAAAATGTCACCTACAACATCCCCGTCATCATCTGGCTTATTGAATCCTACCCTTGCCACCATCCTCTCGTCTTCGTTAACCTGACCGGGACATGATCATCATCAAGCGCCCCCACCCTTCAGGTATGGTCTCCATCCCTTACTTGCAAAATTTGGTTTAATTACCCTAGCTCCAATCTCCAGGATTTGTCCCGTAATTTGTCACACTACGTTGGCACGGATCCCCCTCTCTACTCCCAGCGCCGCCCACCATAAAACCCTAACCCTCCTCCTCCTACTATAAGCCTTAGCCCCAGTTTCGATTTGAATTGTTGCAATTTTGATTGCTCTGTTAATGTTGTCTCGTTTGGCTTTGTGGCCATTGCTGTGCTCATATTAATGTTCCTTGTTATGGCTATTTTTGAGAGGTTTCTCCGAGCTAGATCTTCTGCTGCCGCCGCCAGCCGGACCCATAGGGATGTTGAGGCACAAATGATGTTCCATGGAAAACTCGATTACCCTTCTCCTAAGGTATACTCTCTTTGTCTCTTTCTATACATATACGAAGTATGATATATACACACATATACAAGGTATGTACTACTACTAGTATTGAATATATTCTACTGGCTGGGATTTAAGAATATTTCTCTCTAACGGATGATGATTTGAGGATTTTGCTCAATCATTGCATTAAACCTTTTTTAATATATCAGTATTGTGGATCGGTATTTATTTTGATTTCTTACTTTTTTTTTGTTTCTTTCGTTTCCTTTGATTTATAATGGCTATGATTAGATTGGCTCTCTTTAGTTTTAAAACATTTAGATCACTGTTACTGTATGTCTGGCCTCTTTTCTAATCTTGGGTGTTACATCATCTATGTGGAACTTTGTTATGATATGAATAAGTGAACATCAAAGCCACTAATACTATTATATGCCTTCCTTGTTTAGTTAAACTGAAATACAAAACCAACTTCTTAGCAACTGAATTTGTTGCTTTAGGACGAATTGCTCCAACAGAAGGAAGAGGAAATGGATGATTATTGTTCAGAGGTATTGTTATTGGCATTCTACTTGTAATTATATCTACTATATATGCCACATTCACATGAAAGTATTAGTCAATTAATAATTTGCCATGAGTATATAAGTTTGTGCGCATGTATCCTTAATTTGTTTTAATGCAAATAACTAAATATTCATCATCTTCAATTTTATAGTAATGCCGCCACAAGGGAGATATATGGCCATGTGCATTTAATATTTCTTGACTTTTTCTTTTTCTTGATCATTATATCCTCTTTGGTTCCCCAACAACATGCTAAAAATATGCTCTCTGTCTCTTTCTATACATATACGAAGTATGATATATACACACACATACAAGTTATGTACTACTACTAGTATTGAATATAATGTGACTAATTAACCTGTTGAAAGACTTGGAATAGTATGACTGCAACTATGTAAAGACATTGCATCTACTGACCTGTTGTACTCAATTTTTTCAGGAATGGGTTACACATAGTCCATTCATCATATCACCTAGAATTACTTTCGGTGGGATGTTTCTGTCTTCGCTCTTATACGGTATTGATTTGTATGCATGAAGATCTGCACAGTACTGATTAATTGTCACCATTTGTTTTCTAATTATCCGTTTTAACACTATCATTTATTTTGTTTTCAGTGGATGAATGTTTACGAAATTGTTAACTTTTTTGCAAGTCGTGGTTCTAATGATCTATTTGTTGGTGTATACCCTGCCTCCTCTGTACCCTAGATTTGAAGTTTTTGTGGTTGTAGCTTTTGGTTTAGATTTAGTGGGAAGAGTTTAACTTAGACTTCTAATAATATAATTTCTTTTCAATCATGGATTTATTCTTTTTGAGGTTATAACTAGTTTATTTAAGGCAATGCAGACCTTGTACTAAAAATTGAGGCCAGGTTGTAAATTTGATGAACCTAGGTGATTCGTATAGTCAATCATTTCTTGTAGTAAGTCGAACGTGTGTGATGGTTACTAAACTGCTAAGTTTGAAATAATTATTCAACAAATGGATTTCAGGACACAGATTGGCTACCTTAGTCAATCTATAGATCGGAATTAAAAATATGCAACCTACCCCCCAAAAGCACATAAAGGTACCTTTTAAACCATGGTAAAGGCGAAGGGAAAGAGATAAAATGCGAAGGAAGATGGAGAAACATTGTAAACCGAAAAGGTTGGATATATATTTATTCAGGGGATCTCATTATTTTAGTTTTCAGATTTTTTAGATAATATTTCAGCTTTTGTTTCTTTTTTTCTCTTCGGTAGTCCAGTTTCAAACTAGTATAAAAGTAAGATTGGTTTTATAAACTCTGGTGGAGAAAGGGATTAAATTGGGGAGAAAGAGATCTGTACAAGGACTAACAGTTAAGTGTTTGTATTTGTAGCTTTGATTTTGAATACACTGGCGAGTGTAGCTTAGAGTGGCGAAGTTTTGAGAATCTGGTCTATTTTTCCTTTTCTTAAGACCAATGGCACTGTCATTGATCTCGAAAAGGACATACCGGGATGCTTTCATCTATGTTATTTTGATTTCGCATGTTTGTAACGGGTTTTACCTTCCTGGAAGCTACATGCACACATATTCGACAGGTGATGAAATAGTTGCCAAAGTCAATTCTTTGACATCTATTGAAACGGAGCTTCCCTTCAGTTACTACAGTCTACCATACTGCAAGCCTCAAGGAGGGATAAAGAAAAGCGCTGAGAATCTTGTAGAGTTACTGATGGGACCAGATTGACAACTCTCCCTACCGTTTCCGTATGAATGTCAATGATTCTGTTTATCTTTGCACGACAAGTCCATTGAGTGAGAATGAGGTAAAGCTTTTGAAACAGAGAACTCGTGATCTGTATCAAGTAAATATGATTCTCGATAATTTACCTGCAATGAGGTTTGCCACCCAAAATGGGATAAAAATTCAGTGGACTGGGTTTCCAGTTGGATACACACCACCCAATACTAATGATGATTACATCATTAACCACCTTAAGTTCAAAGTTTTGGTTCATGAGTATGAAGGGACTGGCGTAGAGATAATAGGGACATGGGAAGAAGGTATGGGCATTATATCAGAAGCTGATAAAAAGAAAGCTTCTGGGTATGAGATTGTTGGTTTTGAGGTCTTACCTTGCAGTGTTAAATATGATCCTGAGAAGATGGCTAAACTTCATAGATATGACAATGTTACATCCTTAATCTGTCCACTTGAGCTCGACAAGTCTCAAATAATAAGAGAGCAAGAGAGAGTATCATTTACTTATGAGGTTGAATTTGTGAAGAGTGATATTAGATGGCCATCTTGGTGGGATGCTTATCTGAAGATGGAAGGTGCCCGTGTCCACTGGTTTTCTATCCTCAACTCACTTATGGTTATCTTATTCTTAGCTGGTATTGTTTTTGTTATTTTCTTAAGAACAGTAAGGAGGGATCTGACACGGTATGATGAATTGGACAAAGAAGCGCAGGCACAAATGAACGAGGAACTCTCAGGGTGGAAGCTTGTTGTAGGTGATGTATTCAGAGAGCCAAAATTTTCAAAGCTACTATGTGTGATGATTGGAGATGGGGTTCAGATTACAGGGATGGCTGTTGTGACTATTGTATTTGCTGCCTTTGGTTTCATGTCACCAGCTTCACGAGGTATGTTGTTGACAGGAATGATAATTCTCGGGGGCTAATGGCTTTAGGATACACAATTGCGACCATTCTCAAAAGAAACGATCATGTCTTCTCTGATGACAGGGTGTGTGTGAAAAGTGATTGGTTAGAGCAAATTAATCGCAAGTATGTTCAGGTATCGCATTATTGATTCAGACTTAAGATTTTGCTCATAGTCCATATTTAATTTGTCCTTGTACTTGTGTGATTGCATGTTCTTTCTAGCTTGTGAATGCTGAAGTGGTACCACACATCTTTACATTGATTATTTACTTGGTTAAAGCTATTTTATGCAATAGATCATGCTAAGCAGTTTTGGGTATATTAACTAATAATACAAAATTGCTACTGGAAAAGCCTGTTTTAGGAGTACTTCATATTATTTATTTATTTGTTTTTATCCTGGCTTATGTCTATAATAAGAATATAACAATCAGTTTCTTTCAAAAATCAAAACATATGCCACAAATTTGGGGTACTCTACACCGTTGAAGATGGAAATATCTATTGTGAATATTTCATATATAGTCGTCGTAAATTTGTATTTCACTTGTTCTTAAATCTTAACCTTATTTGATAATTATAGTTTGAAAATACTGTTAAATGCCCTTTGCCTTGGTTCATATTGCCAAACCATCAGTAGAATTATTTTAATGGTACTTTCGCTGCAATATTGGAGATCTGGAGTTGCACTATTTTTTCTTTTTATTATAGTAATTAGATTTCCTATAATATCCTTATTGCGACTCTAATTTAATACATTTCCCCTTAGAAGCGCAAATTCTCCTTTTGTAACCAATCTTAATATTTTTGCCTCAGTTTGGTTTATGCATGTGATCAATATGCTATAGCATGCCTTCAGGATACTTTTTAATTTTCGTGAGCAAACTTTTTTATCTTATTTTATCCTTCTTATGGACATCTCAAGAAAAGTTTTTCCACATTGACTAATAGCCTCAACTTTTTCATAATTGTTGTCCTCTCTATATATAAATCTAAACATTGTTATTTAAGATTGTGTGATGCATGTGGTTGTTGAATGTGGCTATATTCTGACTTGAGGTCAACATATAATAATAATCTACAAGTCTCGTAACAGAAAATATGTTTACTACTATGCTTATTGAAATTAATTCATGAAATGACTGATTAAGATTCTAATTTTTTCTTGTAACAGAGCAATCATATAGTTGCATTGAAGGTTCTTTTTTTATTTGGATTTGTAGCAAATGATATTGTAATTGAATGTCTTTTTCTGCTTATGAGCAATACGGTGTACATTAGTACTACGTAGCAACTCTATTGTCTTTGTATATTGATTTTGGCACTAAGTGCCTCTGGTGATCTATTTGCTTCATTTTCCTGACTTGCTATTATTTTTAAATGTGCAGGAAGACTGCTTCTACGACCTGCCTTACAATACTTGATATCAAATTTTCGTGCTACGTTTACAGAAGACAAGACACGAAATTATGAAGTGTACTCTTTCTATATGTAGATATATACTTTGATTGAAGAACTGTGGTAGTTTTAGATGGTTAATTGTAAAGATAATGAATGATTATATAGTAGATGATTTTATTAAGTTAATAATAGTTTAGTTTTTTGTATTTTTGTCATTATTTGCTATGGGGACATTGAGCCAGCTAGGTACACAAAAAGAATGTCAAATTTTGATTTGGCAACATTACCAAAGCATTGAACAAGTTTTAATATAGAAACAATTTTTTATACATTTAGCAATAAATTTTTGTTGCTAATGGCATTAAAAATATAATATTTGGCAACGAAAAATTAACCTAATAACAACGGAAAGAATATTGTTGCTAATATTAAAATAAAAGACAATATTTTTTATTGTTGCAAATCATATCAACTTTCGTTGTACATATAAAGAAACGACAACATATAATATCGTTGCTAATCGATGACTTTCGTTGCTATTGAAAAATAACTAACAACAAACATTTTCGTTGTTGATTCAACATAATGTAGTTGCCAAATAATATAATCAGTAACGAAAATCGTTGCTAAAAAGTTTACATTTCGCAACGAAAGCAAGCTTAGGCAACAATTTTCATAATTTACTGCAACGAAAAATGTCGTTGCAAAATGGTGTCAATTGTAACGAAAATGCATGGTCGTTGCAAAAAAAAAAAGAGTCAATTTCGTTGCCAGTTAGCAGACTTTTACAACGAAATGGGGTTTTTAGCAACGAAATTTTAATTATAATGTAACAATACATTTTGTTGCTAAAGGATCGATGTATATGTACGAAAGTCAAATTTCGTTGCAAAATGTATTACGTTTGGCAACGAAAAAAATACGTTCGTTGCGGAACAATTAGCAACGCTCATTGCGTAACGAAAGACGCAACGACAGTAAAGTCGTTGCCAAAAACCTTTAGCAACGAAATTTGGCACCTTTAGCAACGAAAATCAGTTGTTGCTGAAGGCCCATTTTTTTGTAGTGTGCCCGTTCAATGGGTATCAGACGGTTAACTGTCTTTGGGGATTCAGAGTTGGTAATCAAACAATCTACAGGAATCTATCAAACCAAAGAGTTGCAATGGCTGCCTTACCATCGGCAAGTTTTACAGATGGCTTCAGAGTTCAAGGAAATCTCTTTTATACACATTCCTTGTAACAAGAATGACTTTGCGAACGCATTAGCAACTTTGGCCTCCTTGATGCACATACCTGACAAGGAACACATGCCAAGCGTCACATTAGCCCTGCAAAAGGCACCAGACTATGGGAACTATGTTGGAAAAGTATCGGATGAGCTACCTCCCATCCAATAACCTTGGTATCAGTATATCAAGGAGTACCTACGAGATGGATCTACACCCACTGAGGCGAGCCTGACTGAACAAAGGCGAATTCATCGACTTGCTGTGAAATTCTACCTGAGCGGAGATGCACTCTACAAGAGAGATGCATGTTTAGGTCTTCTCAGATGCTTGGATAAAGACCAAGCTCAGAGACTCATGGATGAGATCCATGGTGGAGTCTGTGGCCCACACATGAGTGACCCCCTCCTTGTTAAGAAGATCCTCAGGACATGACATTATTGGCTATCTCTCAAGGCTAATTGCTATGACCACGTCAGGAGATGTTATCAATGCCAAATTCATGATAATGTTATCCACGCCCCTCCACGGGAGCTCCACAACATGAGTTCACCTTGACTCTTCTCAATGTGGGGAATGGACGTGATCGGGCCCATCAAGCCCAAAGTCAGTAATGGACATCGATTCATCTTCACCATGATCGACTACTTTACCAAGTGGGTAGAAACAGCTTTCTTCCCCAGGGTTACCAAAGAAGTCATCATTGCTTTCATCAGAAATAATGTCATTTGTCGATACGGACAACCAGAGGTAATTGTATCAGACAATGCTAAGAACCTCAACAACAAAATGATGGAGAAACTATGCAGTAAATTCCACAACAAACACCTTAACTCCGTCATCTACTGTCCAAAGATGAATGGTGTTGTTGAAGCGGCTAACAAGAACATCAAGAAATTATGCAAAAGATGTCTGCCAATCACAAAGGATGACCTGACTTATTGCCTCTTAATCTGTTAGCCTACAGAACATCAATGCGCACTTCAATTGGGGCAACCCCCTACGCATTAACCTATGGGATGGAAGCAGTACTCCCCATAGAAGTAGAAATGGAATCCCTCAGAGTGTTGTTGGACGCTCAGCTGGATGAAGATCAATGGGTACAAGACAGGTATCACCAATTGTCTCTAATAGATGAAAGGCGAACCGCGGCTATCTTCCATGGTCAATTATATTAACAAAGGATCGCCCGATTCTACAACATAAAAGTCCGGTTATGACAGTTTCAATAGCATGACTTGATTTTGAAAAAGATCATTGACAATCAAGATCAATTTAAGGGAAAATTCGCTCCTAACTGGGAAGGCCCGTTTGTTGTCAAGAAAGTATTGACAGGAGGCGCTCTCAAATTGCAGAAAATGGACGGCGATGAATTTCCACAACTTATCAACTCGGACACCGTGAAACGGTATTACGTCTGAAGTTACCATCAAGCAAATATCCTGGTGTTGGATCATCAGATCATCAGTCATTCTGGTTCTTTAACCCTTTACCATATACAACTCTTGTCCACACTTTGCCCCTCAGGGAGACATACTCTTTAAGCCAGCAGCTTGGCTTCACTAAGCTCATACAACTTAGGTCATCCCACTACGGATTGAACCTCTAACGTTTGCAGTTTGGCTACCCATACATGGGATCAAACTTCTCGTACCTGTAGTTTGTCCTCAACTTAGGATCAAACTCTCTCTTCCCCGCAGTCTATCTTGCACATGGGATTAAACTTTCTTCCCCACAGTTTGACCTATACATGGGATTAATCTTTCTTCCCCGCATTTTATCCTGCACATGGGATCATGCTTTTCAACTCACCCTGAGGGGTGAACTACGTCGACCTGATCTCCTTGATACATGGGAGTACGTAGGCAACCATATTCTATATGGCCTGGTCGCAATAAACAAAAAACAACAAAAATATTTCTACCCTTCTCTACAAAAAACAAAAACCACAAAAACACTTCTACAACCTTCTTCATCCATAAAGCTTCTACACCCATCTGCCTTTCATAAACAGCGTTGAACCTCTTACACCAGGTTCGAACTACGCAGACCGGATCTCCTCTTCAATGGGAGTACGTAGGCAGCCATTTATGGTTCGGTCTAACCCCCTACCAAAACACAAATACTTGTCAACGGTACTGGGATCAAACTTCAATTCACCACATTTCATTGGATTCAAACCAAAGGGATGGAATTACCCAACCTCTCATCGGGAATAGGAGATTCGGCGACCATCTAAGCTGCGGTTGTACCTTGAAGAGCAACACCAATCCATAAGAGATGGAATTAACTACGCTCCTCCTAAATAGGGGTACTGGCGACCATCTGTGGTGCGGTCAATCTCAGAGAGGAAAGCCACCCTCCTCTCCATATTTCCATACAGAAATCAGTCCCAAGACATCGAAAAATGGTAGGGATACACATAGATCCATGATCTATTCTGAACTATCCAGAGACAACTCAGTGTCCATCCAGCAAGGAGGAATTCAGAATACATCAAGATCACAAGCCCTGAAGAAGCAGACAAATATCAAGCAAGTATCAGAATATATCTAAAAGGAAAGTGATCAAAAATATATTTTCCTGCTATATATAATGTTGTTTGATATACATAATGTAAAATCTACATGACAAAATGGCTAAGTTAGTCTGTGCAGGAAAATACAAGCTCATCTACAAATCGGTGCATATGCGAGCTAACAAGCCCAACATGGCATCTCTCTCAGAAGAATGAGGTAAAGCTGTGGTCTCTTGTACGAGGATATCCACACGACCCAACAGATCTGCAGCCATCTGCATGGTGACCATGTGCTCATCAATATATGTGCTCATCTCTGCGATCATGCCAGTGGTAAGGGATCTCACTGCAGTACTATCTGTGATGGCTACATCCCGGGCAGATATGGCGCTATCCCTATCGACTATCATTGCATCTCTGGCTGATCTGGCCTCATCCCACTCAACAACAGCGGTATCTATACGAGCTAATGCCTTATCCCTCTCTAACAAGGCTGCGTCTCTCCCATCAAGAGCTGTCAACATCAGGGCTCTAGCCTGATCTCTCTCAAAGGTCATCGGATGAAGACTCTGCTCAAGATACTGTGCTGAATGCTGAATCACGACAGTGCTAGTACTCAGAAAATTTAAAGGAAATACTGGCAACCCAGTAGATGGCTCCTCCTCGGTGTGAGAATCAATGTCCTCCATGGGCTCTCCACCATCTGAATCAATACTCGGTAATGTGGATACAACCGCAACCGATGCAGTCTCTGTCTCTATCCATGCGGAATACTCTGCAAATAACCTGGATGACTAATGGAGAAAGCAGTTATCTCACGCTAATCCCAACATGCATACACACGGGATCGGTCCCCTGCTGAAAGATAGCGAGAGCTAAACGCTGGCCCAACGCCCCCTCAAAAGGATGAAAATCCTAAAACTGGTCAAACTGCGACATCACGGCCAGTTGATGGTAAGTAGTCATGCCCCTCAGACCAGCTAGAGGGATGTAATCAATGCCCGGAGCATGAGTAATAAAGCTGTACGGTGAGCTGAGCCCTGAGTACGACAATATACTAAACGGGTCTTCGATCCCAGCTAAGAAAGCGGACCAAGACATAGCATCCGTACACTCCGCAGGCTGAAATGAGTATGACATGACTATATCATGGGTGAAGCAATACCCATGCCGTCTGAAAGTGCCAATCGGTCTTAGATGTGACATAAACCACACGTATAGCATGACCGAACTGCCCATAAATACTCCTGTCGGAAAAGTGAAGCAGTATGTAGCTGACCTCAATGTCTCGGCTATAATCATAGGTATAATGGTACGACCCTCCCTGAGAGCTCTCACCACTATGATGACTCCTATGTCCAATTCATCCATATACAGTGGCATGTAGACATATGACAGTACGCACAATAGTAGTACATCTACTTTGGCCAGGCGCCAATGATCCTCCGGTGTGGTGAAAACCCCGGAATGTCGTCTATAACTATCCTCAGAGCCAAATCTGTCAAACAGAAAACGCTGGGATATAACGTGGCCAGATGTAAGCTCATCCTACACCACTCTACGCCACAGTCCAGTGAGGGTCATGAACCGCCGAGTCATGTCCCCCAAAGCCATATGCACGCAAGGTCTGTCCAGTGATAGCATCGTCAACCGTGCATACTCCTCCAGAGTGGGAGTCAACTCCTGGGTCCCAAATCGAAAAACCTGCCTCTCCGATACCCAGTGCTCCAGTATGCCATCCACGAATTCTGTGGGAACCTGAAACATCAACAAGGTCATAGTATGCTGCAACAAATGATCTATGGTCACCCTGTCTGATGGTGACATACTATCATACCAAGATCGCATACCAGATACCACTAATAATGGTGGGGTATGATCAATACGGCTAATTGTCGAAGATGACATCTGCACGGGCTGTATCATAAGACCATCCAGGTGTCAATGCTGAATATCTCTGGACATACATACATATGTATAACATGATACATGCATTACAGATAATAGATGACAATATGATATAGGGAATGGAAAAACTGTGCATACATTCCTAAGTATATCATCATCTAATACATCATCTCTGTGCAGCTACAAATACAGGAAAATGGGGCACAAATGCCCTACTACTAACAGAGGCCTATCAAAAGATATAGCGAGAATGGGGCACAACCACCCAATAGCTAACAGAGGCCTACCAAAAGAGATAAACGAGAATACACATCATAAAAAGACAATGGTGTCGATGTCCACATCATCAATCATGTCCACCTAATGTAACTCCTCTTGAGTCACTGAATCTCTATCAATATGGATATCAGGCCGATACAAAGGAGGATCTGCGCCGGCAAAACCAAATGGGTCACCCGAGGGACCAGCTCCTGCGCTGGAAGGATTAAACGAATATGCCTCTGTCGGATCTCTACCCAAATATCGGATAAAAATATGTGCCTGGTCCAATTGCCGGGTCAAACTGTCAATCTGTGTCACATGAGTCGGATCTCAGACACAGACTAACCAATCCGTCATCATCATGGATCCTAGAACCATATCCCCCATGAACTGAGTGGCGCGGGTCTGGGCACCAATAGTACGAGGGATCCACCAGCGCTGGAATACATCGTGAGTGCAAGAACCCTCTGATAATGCAAAACCGTCAACACCCAACAATGGGATATCAATGACGGGTGACTGCGACACAGGAAAATAACGCCTGGCAGGAGGCAAGATCGGTATACAGATCTCCCCTGTGGTGCTCCTAATATCACGCTCTCCTAGATAGAGCTCCCATCCTCCATCCGCGAAGAGAGGAACTCTCCGAGTGGAAATCACGTACTCGACACCAGTCGGGTACCCATCCTCAAATTCGATCGCCAAATGCTCCCCAGAATAGGGAATCCATGTGATAATGTCAGCTGTCAATAACTCTAGCTGCAAACGGCAGTGAGTGAGACCCTCAGCTACAAGGACCTCCGCCAGTATGGAATGATGCCATCGCCGTCCTCGTGGGTAGGTATCCAATCCTAGCACACTCACTGGACGTAAACATGGGAGCATCTCACAGAAATACTTGCCAGCAGAAATACTTACCAGCAGAAATGGATAAAATCCTAACCAAGCCTCGGTCAAGCCTTGTGAGCGCATACGTATGCCCCTGAGGAAATAGGCAAAGGTATAGGAACCCCAATCATACTCTCCAATACGATCCACATGTCTAGTGGTGTTGATCAAAGCGAACGACACCATATAAGAGTTATCTGCTATGAAGCAGCCCCTAATAATCATCAGGAACAATCGCCGAAGAATGCAATCCCTGACTCTGACATCAGCTGGTATGGGCTCGCTTAATAGCCCACTCATAGCATCTACGCTCAAAGGACCTTCGCGGACAGTCTGGCCTTTGAGTGCCTCCGCCGAACTCCTAACAAGGATCTGACGGTAGTCGGGATAATATCCGCCATGCAAGGCACTGGTGCCCCTCCAAACTCCATACCTGTGATAAATCGCCAATCCATCAGCGTCATCATCACCTCACAGTCCAGCAAATGGAGTGACTGAGTCTGGTGAAACCACCGCTCAGACAATGCCCTGAGGTATCCCCAGAGACAGCGACGGGGAAGGATAGAAAAAAATTCTCCAAAACTCTAGTCATGCACAATCTGTTTATAGTCAGGATGAAGCGCCTGGTACATAGAGTGTATACTGAACCAGTTCCCTCGTGGCTGTGTAAATCCAGGAACATGCATGACAGATCAACATTAAATCCTTTTACTCCTCATAAATAGGAAAGAATGAAGATCAAGTTCTGACGTCATACCTCGTTAGCATGTAAATACATCAAGGGATGTCAACTCAAGTCACCTAGAAGCTCTGGGTTTGATACCTGAATACTCGGGAGCTCCCTACGGGGAATATGCACAGCAGGAGCGGGATCCACAACTGGAATATCCTCCTCCTCGTCCTCGACTTCCGGCACATCAACCTGGACTGGACGTATCACCGCCTCTGCCAACTGACGAGGATGTCTAACGGAACGGGGTCAAGGAACTTCAGAAGCCCTCCTCTGTACACCAGAAGTTGTCCTATGGGAACTACTCGGCTGATTTGGATCCATAATATCTGGACAATAAGTCTCCAAATCACCTCAGAAAGAATGTGGTATCTTCTAACCTGGAACTTTTCAAAATGCATTTAATGACTATCTGCATGCATGCATCATTTTAACATACATCTACAGTAGAGTTAAAAATGCATGACTAACACAATTCCTACATTCTAGGAAAATTTTGCCATAGTTTCCTCTACAAATAGAACTATCCACATGCACATATGCATGACTAGGTGGCCATTCAGTAGCGCACCTGTCCATAATCATATACATACTATGTGCAAAATCATCAACACATAAGGTTAACCTCAATGCTAGGAGTACTTTTCCTTCTTACCTTGTGCTCAAATGTCCTCAAATAGGATAAAAATAGCAGGAAAGGGTGCCAATTTGACTGTCTCAAAAGTTAAATTTTTTCACATCATTATGTTTAACATGGTTTAATACTAACATTTACTATGTTGAATATTTTTTATCAAATCATTTGTGTATACATAATCACTACTATGTGTTTAGATGCATTTCATATGATAAGTCATTTTCTAACGGATAAAAACTGGAATAAAGTACATGCATACGTTACCAGGACAGTGTAGAACACTTGTACGGTGAAAGAATTTGTAGAAGGACGTCCGAACTCAGCAGATCTGAAGAAGAGCTCTCAGATTTCCTTCGCGACGCAAGTGGAAAATGACTTATGAAAGCAACCTGCTGGTCTTTATGATCTACGGTTGGCCGCAGGTTTATCTGCGACTGCAGCAGCTGTACTTACGACACCCCTATGTGGGTCCCACCCCTCCGGCTCGGTCCAGTTCGAGTTGCAAAGGAGTTCTCGCAAGCTAAAAAGGCCAAATCAGGAAAAAAATGATACGCGATTGAGCAGAATAGCTTACAATCCTGGTTGAACCGTGGGTCTTCACGTCATTCATTGGTTTTCGACTAACCATAGGGTACACTATGCCGGTGATCTCAGATGATACAAGTCACGCTCAGCAATACCTCACACAGGTCCAATTTCTCCCATTCAGGATCGTCATCCTACTTTTCCACATAACCCCGGCGGGGGTCACAACGCGGTACAAATGTCAAAGTACATAACCCCGGCGGGGGTTACAACACATATCATCCATTGACATACATATCAACAAATGTCAAGCAGCCTTGACATCACTATAACCATTGGAAAGTAAATCTAACGGAGCGTCAGAAGCCGTCTGATGATTTCAGCCATTGACATACACATCAACGATGATCCAACGTATCCCCGGCAGTGGTTACAACGTGTGTTCCGTTGACACACACATCAATGATAATACAACAACCCCGACAGGGATCACAACGCATTGTCATCCATTGATGTACGTATCAATGAAGGTCAAGCAACCTTGACATCATTTCAGCCGTTGGCAAGTCAATTCAACGTCGCATCAGAAATCATCCGATGATTTTATCAGTTGATACACACATCAACAAAGTCCAAGCAGCCTTGGCATTTATCCCCAGCAGGGAGTTCATTCGTTGATCTACACATCAACAGAGGATCAAATATATCCCTGGCGGGGGTAACAACGAGTGGTAAATCGTTGGTTCACACGTCAACGAAGGTCGGGCAGCCCTGACAACATTTACTGTTGGCAGCAAAACCAACAGAACATTGACGTACTCTGGCGATACAAACCAGGAGAGGGAAACGTCATCAAGGAGGATTGATGTCAGAATATGTTATACACATCCTCAAACAGACAAAGCTTTATCCCCACAAATCTCTTACACATAAGAGGCACTACTTTAGAATCAAGGTTGTATCAAGGATTCAGAACTTTGGTCCCATCGTCAACATCCTCAAAGATCTGAATCGCACATCTAATTTGGTCATCATTGCCATAGGGAGATATAAATCATCCTCAGCATGTTGGGAAATAACCCCATACACATGCATCATCCAGTTGCTTCATATTATATTTCAAGTGTCTAGGATTCTTTATCCTATCTATGAATTGCATTGCATGAATATGATAAAGAGGGACATACGTAGACACTCGAAATTTTTTGCCTATCTGTTACTGACATCACAGGAGCGCAGATTCGTCTTTTAAGAGGAAACCCTGAAAGACGGTTCATATCTATTCTGGATACCACCGGGAGGAACAGCTCAACCCCGAAACACACACTGGGAGGAACAGCTCAACCCCGAAACCCACACCGATAGTAACAATTCCAACCTCGGAGATAACCCCGAGGCATGCAGATCCAATACCAGAACACAAACCGGAGAAGACCGATTCATCCCAGAGATAACCCCGAGATGTTCCGTCTTAGTCCCAACACTGGGAATAGCAGATTCCAACCTTGGAGATAACCCCAAGAAAGGCAGTGGCAGTTCTGGAGATAACCCCGAAAATGGTCGTTTCAAATGCATGCAATCAGCTTTAATCTCGGCGCTCACACCAAGGCACTCTGTACAAGACAGACACACCTCAGAGATGACACTAAGGACCTTTAACATTTGCAGCAGTCCAATCTCAGCAATAACCCTGAGCAACGTCTGCTTTATCAGCCCAAATCGGAGATAACCCCGATGAGGGGCAAAGTCTTCATCTTGCCAACTTGACGCCACATCATGCCATCTCAACATTTCAGACATACATTTCTACACAACAATGTCCCACAAGAGCCAAGGAAAACCAATCCCGAGTGACTATTGCGTAAGATAACAGATAGAATTTGAAGCTGAAGACCGGAGGGCATCGTACCATCTTCATGACTTCGTACAACCTCTAATCTCCTGACATTGCGTAACTCTCGATAATGGCGGTCCGAAATAGGTCCTATATACCTCAATCGGATGCCCGGATTGCAATTCTAAAAGTTCGAGCGGACATCACGTTGCCTACGTGCACGTAGTTCAAGACGACAGGACCCGCGAAGCCCGGGGCACCCCGGGTAGCCTCTGGTACACCTGCGACCTAGCTGTAGGTACATCTGCGACTCCACCCTCTATAAATAGAGGGCTTGGGGTGGCCATTTTACAAGGAAAAAGAGCAAGGAAGCCCTGTCCAATTTGCTCCATACACACCCCAAACTGAGTGCTTTCTCATTTTAAACAGTTGTGAGCTCACATATAGCTACTTCTGTACTGGCGAAAGCCAGTGTTTATCTACTTTAAAGTTATTGAAGTCTTCTTTGGCAGCCCACTGTAAGCCTTCTTACACATTTTCAAGCCTTTCTCTCCACACTTGCACACACCCTTCTTTACATTGAGAGTCGTGTTGCGTGTGTTTGCCCGGACTTCAGTCCGTAGTTTTATTTCAGTTTATATATATATATATATATATATATATATATATATATATTTATATATATATATATATATATATATATATATATATGGACTAACATTATCAAGTTATGCCTCGATTGAGCCTAGACTTCGGTTTGGAGCGTTTACTTGCTTTTGTATATATATAAATCTATATATATGAACTGTGTGTCGAACTCTGTTCGATGAGCCTAAACTTCGGTCTGGAGCGTTTAATGGCTTTCTATATATATATATATATATATATATATATATATATATATATAAATTGTGTGTCGAACTATGTTCGATGAGCCTAGACTTATGTCTGGTGCGTTTAAATGCTTTTGTATATATATATATATACTTATATATGAACTGTGTGTCGAACTATGTTCGATGAGCCTGGATTTTACATCCGGTGCGTTTACTGCTTTAATATATATATACTTATATATATTAATTATTGTCGAACTTTGTTTGATGAGCCTGGATTTTATATCCGGTGCGTTTATCGCTTTTATATATATTTATATATATATATACATACATTTCGTCTCACCTGGAGTTTACTTCGTGGTGGTTGACTGTTTTTACTGCTTTCTGTACATTTCATCCTGCCTGTAGTTCCCTCCGTGGCGGTTGATCGCTTTTACAGCTTTATTTACATTTCTGATCCCCCATGGAGGTGCTTCGTGGTTGGTGATCATGTCTGTATATATATATTTGTAGCTTTTATATATATACCTGCTTACTGTGTTTATATCAACTGCGGCATCATGTGAGCCTAGGAATCATGTGATCACAGATTCAGTCCACTGAATCTAGATTCGGTTCCCGTGATGGACCTTTTCAGCTGTAAGCAGCTTGTAAATTTATCTGTGATGTTTGGATTTTCTCAGATAGTTTTCATACCCACAAGTAATTCATCATCTTTTTGTACATTATTTTCATACAGATGCCTCGCATCTGTAAAATAAAATCAACCAAGCCGAATATTAAATAAAATGGGAGTGTAAAAGGTCTCAATAACTATTGAGCATTGGGTTTGAAAAATCTCTTTTAAAACGTCATTGTCATATCTTGCTTAAAACTGAATTTTTATATAAATTCAAACCCTGTGCATATAGGTGCGAATGGGGCCTCACACTACTTCCAAATAACAGCACATTGACCCACACACACACACATTCATATAACAGTTTCTTGAAAAGTGGCGGTTACCGTGGTAACACGGATGTCGGGGGGTGCCTAACACCTTCCCTCAGCATAAGCAAGTCCCCAGACCCTAATTGAATCTCGGTTTCATAGACCTGTTTAGCAGTGTCACATCACTGGGTCAATGTGCAAACCTTTTTTCGGTTGTGTTGGTACAACCAGTTAAAAAACCAACTGGCGACTCTTATAGTCCAATCGTCGACATTACACTTGTCGGACCTTTTTCACGTGTTTTTTCAAACAAATCTCACATAAAATGAGAACACAAAAAAATAGATAACGAAAAGGGACAAATAAAAATCCCAACGTCGACAGCATGTTAATTTAAACATGTATATGCACATATTTCTTCATATTTCTTATTACATAGAGATGAATATGGAATGTAAATTACAAGTAATTCACTTTACAAGTAATTTGAAATGAGAAAGCATGAAGAGACTTTCCTCCGTGTTTAGTTTATCAGAGGCTGACCTAATCTTAGGTTTCTCTCGCTGCTTGTTGGCATGAAGGTTCCCAAATCATCGTAATTTACTCAGCGGGAAATTAATCAGGTCTTTTAACTGGAGCGAATTTGGGTGGTGCCTTTCCTGAGCCTCGTTGGAATTAGTCTTCCTACGAGTCCAGTAATCAAACACCGACAGGATAGCCTCCTGGTGGAGGGACCACACAACATACATTCACATGCAACGTGTTTCACCGCTTATGAAAATGATAACATGTGCGAAGCACTAATATCACAGGCAGATATAGTGTAAAGCATTAATTGCAGTAAAGATATGCATTCGTACACATTCATCATAAATGTAAATGTAACATCCACACACAAGCATATAACAGTTTTACAAAGCTTGTAATAGCGGCTTAAGTCCTGTTACTGGGGTCCCCAACAGAGTCGCCACCTGTCGACGTCGGGATTTTTATTTGTCCCTTTTCGTTACCTGTTCTTTTGTGTTCTCATTTTAGGTGAGATTTGTTTGAAAAAATAAGTGAAAAAGGTCCGACATGTATAATGTCGATGATGGACTGTTAAGAGTCGCCAGTTGGTTTTTTAACTGGTTGTACCAACACAACCAAGAAAAGGTTTCCACATTAACCCAGTGATGTGACACTGCTAAACGGGTCTGTGAAACCGAGATTCATTAGGGTCCTGGGACTTGATTATGCGGAGGGAAGGTGTTAGGCACCCCCCGACATCCGTGTTGCCACGGTAACCACCACTTTTCAAGAAACTGTTATATGAATATGTGTGTGGGTCAATGTGCTGTTATTTGAAAGTAGTGCTATGCCTCGTTCGCACCTATAAACATAGGGTTTGAATTTTGTATAAAAATTCAGTTTTAACAAGATATAGTAGTGATGTTTTAAAAGAGGTTTTTCAAACCATGTGCCCAATAGTAATTGAGGCCTTTGATACTTCTATTTTATTAAATGGTCGGCTTGATTGCTTTTATTTTTGAGATGCGAAGCATATTCGAGAAAAATAATGTACAAAGCGATGCCGAACTCATTGTGGGCATGAAAACCATATGAGGAAATCCAACACCGTGAATAACTTTACAAGTTGCTTACATCTGAAAAGGTCCATCACGGGAACTGAGTCTAGATTCAGTGGACTGAATATGTGATCACATGATTCCTAGGCTCACACGATGCCGCAATTGATATGAACGCAGTAAGCAGTTATATATATATATATATATATATATATATATATATATATATATATATAAGCTGTAAATATATATATACAAACATGATCAACCGCCACGAAGCACCTCCATGGGGGATCAAAAATATAAATAAAGCTGTAAAAGCGATCAACCGCCATGAAGGAAACTCCAAGCGGGACGAAATGTACAGAAAGCCGTAAAAATGGTCCACCACCACGAAGTAAACTCCAGGTGAGACGAAATGTATATATATATATATATATATATATATATATATATATATATATATATATATATATATATATATAAGCGATAAACGCAAATTCAGGCTCATCGAACAAAGTTCGACACATAGTTCATATATATATATATATACGAAAGCAATTAAACGCTCCAGACATAAGTCTAGGCTCAATCGAGGCATAACTCAATAATGTTAGTCCATATATATATATATATATATATATATATATATATATATATATATATATATATATATATATATATATATATATATATATATATACAAACTGAAGTAAAACAACGGACCGAAGTCTGGGTCTATACACTTAACACGGCTCTCAACGTGAAGAATAGTGTGTGCAAAGATGGAGAGAAAGGCTTAAAATTGTGTAAGAAGGCTTACAGTGGGCTACCAAAGAAGACTTCAATAACTTAAAATGGATGAATATTCGACTTCCGCCGGTAAAAAGTAGTTATATATGAGCTTACAAGTGTTTAAAATAAGAAAGCACTCAGTTTGGGGTGTGTACAAAGCAAATTGGATAGGGCTTTCTCGCCTTTTTTTTCTTCAAAATGACCACCCCATGCCCTCTATTTATAGAGGGGGGGAGTACCTGCGACTGGGCAGCAGGTGTACCTGAGGCTGCCCGGGGTGCCCCAGGCTTCGCGGGTCCCGCCGTCTAAAAATACGTGCACGCGTGCAACGTGATTCTGCTCGAACTTTCAGAATTACCATCTGGGCATCCGACTGAGGTATGTAAGACCTATTTCGGACCACCGTTTTCGAGAGTTATGCAATGACATTGGATTATAGGTTGTACGAAGTCAGGAAGATGGGACGATGCCCTTCGGTCTTCAAGCTTCAAATTCTATCTATTACCCTGCGTAATAGTCACTCGGGATTGGTTTTCCTTGGTTCTTGTGGGACATTGATGTGTAGAAATGTATGTCTGAAATATTGAGACGACGTGATGTGGCGTCTAGGTGGCAAGATAACGACTTTGCCCCTCACCGGGGTTATCTCCAGTCTGGGCTGATAAAGCAGATGTTGCTTAGGGTTATTTCTGAGATTGAACTGCTGCAAGTGTTGAAGGTTCTTAGTGTCATCTCTAAGGTGTGCCTGTCTTCCTGGTGTTATTACCAGGCCTTGTACTGAGTGCCTCGGTGTAAGCACCGAGGTTGAAGCTGATTGCATGCATTTGAAACAAGCATTTCTAAGGTTATCTCCAGAACTGCAACTGCCTTCCTTGGGGTTATCTCCAAGGTCGGAATCTGCTATTCCCAGTGTTGGGGACTGAGACTGAACATCTCAGGGTTATCTCCGGGATGAATCGGTCTTCTCCGGTGGAATTTCTGGTATTAGAACTGCAGGCCTCGGGGTTATCACCGAGGTTGGAAATGTTACTCTCGGTGTGTGTTCGGGGTTGAAACTAAGCTTCTGGTAGTATCTAGAATGGATGTGAGCTGTCTTCCAGGGTTATGTTTGAAAAACGAATCTGCCCTCTTGCAATGTCAGTAACAGGTGTGCATAAAATTTCGAGTGTCTATATATGCTTGTGCCTTGTTAATGGCTTTATTACCCAATTTTGAGATTTTATTATGCAAGGGTTTTATATAATTTATTAATTTTTGATTGTGGCTAATGACAAGAGCCAAGTGATTATGTCTATCTCTTAGAGTCATGTCAAGCATGTGTGAGCTATGAGTATGTTCAATCGATAAGTTGAGACTGTTATTGATCCGTCCTTCTTAGCAAGCACCGACCAATTGTTTTAACTAGTTATTTTTTTAAATGTAGTTTGCGTGTTTATTGTTTTGAGAATATGTTCACTCTTTTAAAACGTTCTTGACTATAAGGTAATAAAAGGCTTAGACGCTTATACAGTTTTGGATCTTGGATTTTGGCATGTTGTTATATAATATATATATATATATATATATATATATATATATATATATATATATAAAAGAAGAAAATAAATAAATATCGAAAGTCTTGCGGTGGGTTGAGATGGAGCGTGAAACGCACTCACCCATAAACGCAGGACCGATGTTGAGATGGAGCATAAAATACACTCACCAAATAATCTTCGAATTTTGTAAGGTCTAATTTGGTTTATGTTGATTACGTGGCCTTTGCTGCTCGAGTTATTAGATTCATAGGGGTGTTCTCCACCTAGTGCCCTAAAGTCATTTGGCTTGGGAGTCATTGATCAAAATCTCATTAATGGGTAGCTCTGAATAGCCAAAGATAATTAATGACTGTCCGATTCAGATTTTACGGCCTTCATGCTAGAGCCTTTTGATCCTTTCCTGCATTTGCATTTTGTTCTTAAAGCTTGTTGATTGTTCGAGTTGTAGAGTGTGCATATTGGTATTAACAATCGACTGTGCGAACTTATTTGAGCTATGATTAGTTAAGATGGTTGGCCTTCACACACATACATAGAATTGATCGAATACAGTCTTATGCTTGAAATTGAATGAACCCTTACTCATATCTATGTTTGCCCTGTTCTCTGGGAGTAGCTATGATTGAGCTTAGAAGCCATGATGCTAGTATATAGTTTTATATTTCTTTCACGTGTTGTTTTACTATTGTTATTTTTTGTGTTAGATAGTTTACTTGAGGACAAGCAAAAACTTAAGTTTGGGGGTATTTGATGAGTGAGATTTATACTCGCGAATCTGATCCTTTATTGCTTAAATAGTTGGTTGATCTTCATAGATCTTATATAGCTTTTATATTATTTTAGTATTATTTTGCTTAACCAATGTGTTGAAGGGCGTAACAGGTCTTTTCCAGCTTTCAGGGGGCAAAACGGGTAATTTTCATACACTGACGCTGCAGCGCGGATTCCAAGCTTTAGCCTGGCACTGCAGCGCTATCTCTTGGTCCATGCTGACGTCACCTTGGCGCTGTAGCGCCCCAGCTCCTTTGTAAGCTGGCACTGTAGCTCGAGCTCCAGTGTTTTTAATGCTGATGTGGCGCTACAACGCCATCCCAAGCTCTACTCCTCGCGCCGCAGCGCGACCTCCAATCTCCAGGTAGTAATGGACTGGCTTTGACCTAACTTAAAGGAGAAACTGATATATATATATATATATATATATATGTGTGTGTGTGTGTGTGTGTGTGTGTGTGTGTGTGTGTGTGTGTGTGTGCTTAGGATAGCCTCCATAGATATAATCAGATAGAAATAGATTGTTCCCCCTCTGGGATAGTTTTTAGTTTCTCTCTTATAATTTCTTCTCCATCTATTAGGTAATGTCTGTAAATATAGATTAGCTAGTTTAGGGAGAAGTTTGGGATTCCTTGGAGCAACAAGAGCAGTGAGCAATACGGATTAGAAAGCTTGAAAGGAGTGGAATGCTTGGAGACTGAAGAGCTTTGACAAAGTTTATTCTTATCCATTTATTTCCTCTTATTTTGTAATCCATAAATGTTGTCTTTATTGCTACTTATATTTTGTTTAACAGCTATGAACTAATTATTAGCTCTAAGGTTATAATGAAACTCTTTGTTATTTGAATTGAATGTCTTATCTCTTTGGTTGGCACCATATAGTTTAGTTTAATAGACATTAGTGATAATTTTGGTAATCTACATGATGTTGAAAGAGGGATTGTAGATTTGCACCGTAATATATTGACATGTGATTATGAGTTGTCATAAGTTGTGTATAGAATAGACATATATATGTGCACCACGTGTGACCTAATTGAGAACTTATGCTTAAATCCTTGTCATGGTTAATTCACATAGACATGTGTAGGATTATCACCTAGCTTGGATATTCTTTTTTGTTCTATTCCCTTTTGGGTGGATCTAGAGAGGATATGTTTGTACATACCTCGAAAGAGGTGTATGAGCACGTGTGTGTTCTCGGTCGACAAACTGTCGTGACCACTAAGACCAAAGAGAGAAGGGTAGGAAGTTCGATGAAGTATAGCAGACCAAGTGTTTGACAAAATGCCAGTGTGGGGTGAAGTTATGACCTTAGCTTGTAGCACCTTAGATACCATTCGTTATCCATTTACTTGATTTGATAATTAGAGTAAACTAGATTAATCACACTTCTATTAGTCTGCTGTTCGAATAAGACTTAAGCGATACAAAGTCGGTATTTGGTAAATATTAGTGATAGTTCCTAGTGGGTACGACACTTTCCTTATCACTGTATTACTTGTTAGACCATGTATACTTGCGTGTGTTTAGTGATCGATTTTTTGACCAACAAGTTTTTGTTAGGTTTTGTGAAAATCAAAGTAGCAATCAAATTGCAAAAATAACGGAAGCATAATAAAATCAGATTTTAAAATTTTTCACAAACCAATTACCCGAATCATCCTTTATGCATATTATTAATTAAAACGAAGAACAAGAAATTATGAAATCATACCCTTGTAGAAATGAGCTTCCTCAGGTACGAGTTCACCTCCTACTTCTCCGCGATCTCCTTGAATCTCCGGGTAGATTCCTTCCTTTGATCAATGTAAGCCACCCAAGTGTATGGCCTTTAGAGGTGATCCACCAAGGAAGAAGAATTTTTAAGAAGGGTGTATGGGCTCAAACCCTAGTTTTTCCTATCTCTGTAGAAAAGGGGGCGTACTATCCAACTATTGGAATTACGTATCTCTGATATCTGATATAAGACTCCTCTTATAAAGATATCAGGTAACCCTATTTAATTAAAAAAGGTATTATTTATTTAATTAAACTCTTTTAATTAAATGGACTCCCTAATCTTATTAGGGATAATTAATTAAACTCCTTTAACTAATTTTTCCTCCTAATCCTATTAGGAATAAATGAGAGTACTTATATTAAATTAATTCTAAACTCTTTTAGAAATTAAAATAATAATAATTGTAATAATATTAATAAGACTCCTCTTATTAATTTATATTTAATATTTCTAAAATATTAAATAATAAATATTAAGCTATCAATTAGAACAATTCTAATCTTATTTAAATAAATAAATTAAACGATTAATTTATTTAAATAAATAATATTTATTCTACAATAGGGATAAGCCTCCCTAGCGATCAACGACTTTCCAGATAATATAGATTTCAACATTAATCATAAAAGAACTTTTGAGTTAATAGTTACCGTACAATTCAATCCTTCCACCATACAATGTCCCAATTAAATATAAGACATAGAATTACTGTCAAGTCTTATTTTATTTAATTATATGTATTTCGATTCCTAAATACACAACTCCTAATGAATACAAATTAGAAACTACTTTCTAATTTCATTCCACCTTGGCCAAGGATTCCTGGGTTGTCATTTATCGAACCACATAGGACATTTCTTTTCTTTTACTAGAAGTGGTAGATTCTTTATTTATCATTCATTATCTTCATATATAACTTATTACACCCAAGCATACCCTTTGATATACTCTAAGAGTCTTAAGGAATAAGTCAAAGTGTAATTCATTCTATATAAGATACTATGATGATCTCAAGTCTAAGGATCATTTGTACTACTATCACTACAGGAATTCCCATTGACAGACAAGTAAAACTCCATTAGGTATTCCTTAACGAGTCACGTTCAGTAAACTTATTCTCTAATAAGCACCTACATACTTGCTTTAGTGTCTCCACACAAATGATCATGTGATCAATCATCCTCATCCAATGAGCAAGCAACGTACGTACCAATCTATCCGGATTCACTAATCCCCTTTTTAGTAATCCATTGATTAGGAACAACAAAGCGGTAATGTTCAATTCCTTATAAACATCAAATGTAATAAAAACAACATCTCAAATATTTAATACTCACCTTGTGTGTGCACAACAAACTCATATTAAATATTCAATGCTCTATAATTTTTATCATGCTGGAAGGCGACGTTCGATATTCTAAATATCTTTGAACGTTACAACTTAATATAATAAAAACTTTGAGGGGTTTGTTTTTATTAGTCTCATCTTGTTTAGCGCGCATGCAAATATATATATAAAATACGCGTCATATTATTAAACATGCGATGCATGTTTGCATAATATATAATATATATAATAATAGCATGCACATATAGAATACTATATTCTATCCGGATTGATTATGGACTTTTATTCTAGTTTGATTCACTAGAGCCACCAAGTGAATCAAAAGGTCAAACTCTAGGGTGTAAGAATAAACATTTAAATATAACTATTACATTTAAACCCGGGCTCCATTACAAACGGGTCTTCGAGCGCTCATTGCTCCTTGATCTCCGATTCCTTAAAAAATTCTAACTAATCCTATACAATTAAACTATTTAATTTAAATAGAAACCTTGATCATCAGTCAAGGGGAAGTACATAGGAGAGAGATAGAATTTACATCAAGAAGAAAACCAGAAAAGACGAGGTACGTTGACCCCATTTAATAAAACTCATTCATTAAAACATCCAACTAAAATAAATTCTATCACATTGGTCAATAGTCCATAATCAATCCCATTTATCATTATACATATCCCCATATGTATCAATAAATAAAATCATTCCATGTATATATGAGTATCATTTAATGGACAATTTTATGTTGCATGAAATCTAATTTCAAGATTAAAATAAACTCTTTTATTTTAATTATAGAATTATTAAAATATTATATTAAATATGTATATAATACTAACCACACTCCGTGATTCGAGTCCATCAAATATTAAACATAAGTTATTCGCATGTTCAATATCCAGTATAAATATTATATATATAAAAACCGAAATCGCATGTTCACAGTATATATATTCATTCATCCTGCCACGCGAATCAGGTTAGTACTTATATATATATATATATATATATATATATATATATATATATATATATATATATATATATATATATATTTAATACATATGTTATCCTGATCCACTAACAAATATTATATATAGTAATATCACCTCCAGTTCAATTCAAAAGGTAACATGATTCAGGATTAACAAAAAAAAAAACTTAAGTCACCCACGGATTCAAAACTTTTTCCGGCGATCACTCTTTTAAAAAAAAAATTACCCAAGGAAGCATAAAAAAAAACGTTTTCTGAAAACTTTTTCGGCAATTTTTTTTTATAAAATAATAATTCTATAAAACAAATTATGCCCAATAAATTATTCAAAATATATACCCATACATATATGGAATCAAAATAATTAATAACTCGCATAAAGTTTGGCTCTTGATACCACTGTTAGGTTTTGTGAAAATCAAAGTAGCAATCAAATTACAAAAATAGCGGAAGCATAATAAAATCAGATTTTAAAATTTTTCACAAACCAATTATCCGGATCATCCTTTATGCATATTATTAATTAAAACGAAGAACAAGAAATTATGAAATCATACCCTTGTAGAAACGAGCTTCCTCAGGTACGAGTTCACCTCCTACTTCTCCGCGATCTCCTTGAATCTCCGGGTAGATTCCTTCCTTTGATCAATGTAAGCCACCCAAGTGTATGACCTCTAGAGGTGATCCACCAAGGAAGAAGAATTTTCAAGACGAAGGGTGTATGGGCTCAAACCCTAGTTTTTCCTATCTCTGTAGAAAAGGGGGCGTACTCTCCAACTACTGGAATTACGTATCTCTGATATCTGATATAAGACTCCTCTTATAAAGATATCAGGTAACCCTATTTAATTAAAATAAGGTATTATTTATTTAATTAAACTCTTTTAATTAAATGGACTCCCTAATCTTATTAGGAATAATTAATTAAACTCCTTTAACTAATTTTTTCTCCTAATCATATTAGGAATAAATAAGAGTACTTATATTAAATTAATTCTAAACTCTTTTAGAAATTAAAATAATAATAATTGTAATAATATTAATAAGACTCCTCTTATTAATTTATATTTAATATTTCTAAAATATTAAATAATAAATATTAAGCTATTTAATTTATTCTATCATCATTGATTAAATTAAATATACTTAGCATATTATTACGATTATGCCATTAACTTCTTAAATAATTATTCTTCCTTTTATGGTGTGACCCTTTAGGTTCTCCATATTAAACCGGTTGTGAATAAATCAATTAGAACAATTCTAATCTTATTTAAATAAATAAATTAAACGATTAATTTATTTAAATAAATAATATTTATTCTACAATAGGGATAAGCCTCCCTAGCGATCAACGACTTTCCAGATAATATAGATTTTAACATTAATCATAAAAGAACCTTTGAGTTAATAGTTACCGTACAATTCAATCCTTCCACCATACAATGTCCCAATTAAATATAAGACATAGAATTACTGTCAAGTCTTATTTTATTTAATTATATGTATTTCGATTCCTAAATGCACAACTCCTAATGAATACAAATTAGAAACTACTTTCTAATTTCATTCCACCTTGACCAAGGATTCCTGGATTGTCATTTATCGAACCACATAGGACATGTCTCTTCTTTTACTAGAAGTGGTAGATTCTTTAGTTATCATTCATTATCTTCATATATAACTTATTACACCCAAGCATACCCTTTGATATACTCTAAGAGTCTTAAGGAATAAGTCAAAGTGTAATTCATTCTATATAAGATACTATAATGATCTCAAGTCTAAGGATCATTTGTACTACTATCACTATAGGAATTCCCATTGACAGACAAGTAAAACTCCATTAGGTATTCCTTAGCGAGTCACGTTCAGTGAACTTATTCTCTAATAAGCACCTACATACTTACTTTAGTGTCTCCACACAAATGATCATGAGATCAATCATCCTCATCCAATGAGCAAGCAACGTACGTACCAATCTATCCGGATTCACTAATCCCGTTTTTAGTAATCCATTGATTGGGAATATTTTAGTTTTAAGCTATCTAAGAATTTAGATCTCATTAGTATGATCTCATCATGATTCTAAAAGCATTGCTTAAAACTATGGGTTTATCACATATTATTAAAACAGCACCATGTAGATAATAAATGCCTTTAATAAATAATTCTTTTATTAATAAATAAATATGATTGATTACAAAGTATATGCTTTATCATCATATATGATTGGCTTGTATGCATACTACTTTCAATTTTTGGCGCCGTTGTAGGGGAACTATTATTCTAATATTGTCCAATATTGATTTCAATCAATTTAGTCTTAATTTGAATGTGTATATATATATATATATATATATATATATATATATATATATATATATATATATATATATATATATATATATATTTCCAACATAACTCATGATTTCCAACATTAAATTCTACGTCTTTTCGATGAAGATCAACATAACTCTTTTGTCGATCTTAAGAGGTTTTTATACGTTGTCGGATCATTTGAATCTTTTTCGTTGTCATACGTACCAATTACGGTCCCAACATCATTGCTTCACCCACCACATCCCAGCATACTGGAGAACGACACTTGCGTCCATACAACGCCTCGAATGAAGCAATGCCAATACTGGCTTGATAACTGTTGTTGTAGGAGAATTCTACCAATGGCAAGAACTTGTTCCAACTTCTTTTGAAGTCAAGGACACAGAGTCTTAATAGATCTTTAAGAGTTTGAATAGTCCTCTCCGATTGTTCGTCCGTTTGAGGATGATATGCCGAATTGAATCGTAAATCTGTGCCCATAGCTTTTTACAAACTAACCCAAAGTGAATCTTGGGTCTCAATCAGAAACTATGGATACTGGTATACCATACAGTCTTACAATCTCATTTTATGTATATACGGGCAAGACTTTCAAGCAAATAAGTTTCTCATATATGTAAGAAATGAGCAGACTTGGTTAATCTATCAACAATGACCTAAATTGCATCTATTCCTTGAGAAACCTTGGGAAGACCAGTAACGAAATCCATGGTAATGTGCTTCCACTTCTATTCAGGAATTTCAAGTGGTTGCAATGGACCTTTTGGCACTTGATACTCTGCCTTAACTCGTTGACAAGTTAGACACCTTGAGATAAACTCTGCTATATCTCTCTTCATATTGCTCCACCAAAATGTATGTTGAAGATCACGATACATTTTGGTACTCCCAGGATAGATTGAAAACGGTGTGTTGTGTGCCTCCATCATGATCTTATACCTTAAATCAGGGTCATTAGGAACACAAAGTCTGGAGTTGACACGAAGTATTCATTCTTCATCGATTCTTGCTTTCGAAATAACACCTTCTTGCACTTTCTTCTTCAAACGCATCAGCTCCTGGTCTGTAGCTTGAGCAGCTTTACCTTTATCGATTAAAGTCGGTTCTACTCGTATATTTTTCACCATTATGTGGGTCCCTGGAGTCTTTAATTCTATCTCTATCATTTGTAAGTCATACAAAATGGGCCTTGGCGTTGATAATATCGCACTCGTATCTGCATATGATCTTCTACTCAACGCGCCAGCTACCACGTTCGATTTTCCAGGATGGAATTGAATGGTATGATCATAATCTTTCAACAGCTCAAGCCAACGTCGTTTTCGCATGTTGAGTTCCTTTTGGGTGAAGAAATATTTAAGGCTTTTATGATCGGTATAGATCTCCACCTACTCCCCATACAGGTAATGCCTCCTAATTTTAAGCGCAAAAATGACTGTTGCCAACTCTAGATTATGAGTAGGATAATTCTTCTCATATTCTTTGAGTTGTCGTGATGCATAGGCTATGAATTTCCCATGTTATATGAGAACACATCCTAACCTTCTGTCTAAAGCATCGCTGTAGATGACAAATCCCTCCGAACCAGATGGTATTGTCAGAACAGGTGTTGAAATGAGTCTCCTCTTGAGTTCTTGAAAACTCTTCTCACATTCGTCGCTCCAACCAAATTTTGTATCTTTTCGAGTCAGCTGAGTTAATGGAGTAGCGATTCGAGAAAATCCTTCCACGAATCTCCGATAGTAACCAGCTAAGCCCAAAAAGCTACATACTTCGGTCACTGACTTAGGTTTCTCCCAGCTTTGTATTGCTTCAATCTTTGCTGGGTCAACAAATATTTCGTGATTTAATTTCATGTGCCCAAGGAATGCTACTTCCTCAAGCCAGAACTCGCATTTCTTCAACTTGGCATACATCTTATTTTCTCGAAGCTTTTGTAGTATCAGCCTCAAGTGTTGCTCATGATCTTTATGGCTTTTGGAGTATATGAGGATGTCATCAATAAAGACGACCACAAAATGATCTAAATATTCCTTGAATACTCGGTTCATCATATCCATGAAGGCAGCATGAGCATTAGTCAATCCAAAGGACATGACTAGGAATTCATAATGCTAGTACCGAGTTCTGAAAGCAGCCTTTGGAATGTCATCGATTTTAATCTTTAACAGATGATATCCAGGACGAAGATCGTTCTTTGAAAAGAATTTGGCACCTTACAACTGGTCAAACAGATGATCAATGCGAGGCAACATGTACCTATTTTTTATGGTGACATGATTCAACTCCCGATAGTCAATACAAAGTCGCATACTTCCATCTTTTTTCTTTACGAATAGAATAGGAGAACCCCAAGGAGACGTACTAGGACGAATGAAACCGATGTCTAACAAAACCTGTGGTTGGGTTTTTAACTCTTGAAGTTCAATAGGAACCATTCGATATGGGGTTTTGGAAATGGGTTTTGTACCGGGTTCAAGGTCGATACAAAATTCGATTTCACGCTCTGAGGGTAGGCCAGGAAGTTCTTCAGGGAATACGTCAGGAAAATTATTAACAATAGAAATATCATTCAAAACTGAAGTATTTTTGTTTAAATCCGTGACATGGGCTAAGAAAGCTTGGCATTCATTTTTCAATAAACGAATAGCTTTATGGCTTGATATGACAATGATTGACTTTAGTAGTTTGGTTGCTTGAATTCACATAATAGGTTGGTTAGGAATATGAAAGCTAACAACCTTACGAAAATAATCAATTTTAGCATGATGAGTAGTTAACCAATCAATCTCTAAAATCACATCAAATGCAAGTATTTTCAAAGAGATAAGATCGACAGGTAATGTGAGGGTGCCGATTTGAATCAAACAAGTCTTATAAACAATGGATGTAATGAAAGTTTCTCCCAATGGAGTTTCAACAGATAAGTTAAAGTCTAATTTCTCCAAAGTTAAATTTAAACGTTGAGCGCAAGTAGGAGAAATAAAAGAATGGGTAGAACCGGTATCAAATAAGGTATAAACTTTGCTAGAGTTTATGATTAGCTTACCCATGATAACTTCGTCCGGGTTCCTCGATTTTTGGGAGGTCATGACAAACGCTCTCCCTTGAACTACCGACTTTGACTTATCTGGGACGGCTTTGGTGTCTCCATCCCAGCTGGACTTGACTTCACTGCATGACAAAATCGGGCTAGGTGACCTTTTCTTCCGCAATCATAACATGCTTTGGACTGCATCATATAGTTTGGATTGATGTGTCCCTTCTCTCCGTATTTGAAGCATACTATCGGTGGCCATTCTTCTTCCTTAACAACGGTTGCTGGTGCTGACGTCTGTCCATCATTATTGAATATCTTCTTCTTAAAATTTTCATTTCTATTATCTTGGCCATGATTACCACCGAAGTAGTTACCATTTCTGTCATGTTGATTTCCTTCACGTTTGTTATCACTGCTTTGATGACTGCTATCACTGGTATTATCATTTTTCTGGCTGCTCTCTCTTGGTTGGGTTGACTCATTATCGCGCTCCAATAACTAAGCCCTATTCACAACATTTGAATACAAGCAACCAAATGGGATGCAAACCGGGATAACTCGACAAACTTAGCTTCGTATTGCGACACGGTCATATTATTTTGTTCTAGCTTGATAAATTCCACCTCCTTCATGTGACAAATACTTTCGGAAAAGTACTTGTCGTTGAACAGTTCTTAGAACTTCTCCCAAGACATCTTCAGTGCGACAAGTTGAGTACGTTTTACAGATTCTCACCATTAATCTGCCTCTCCTCGCAACATGAAGGTGGCAAAGGGAACCTTTTGCTCCTCAGAGCATCCCAAGACATCAAATATCTTGGTGATCTGTTTTATCCACGTCTCTGCCTTAAGTTGTTCTGGCTTCCCCAAAAACTTCGGTGGTCCCAGCTCCTTGAACTGCTTAGCGGTGACCATCCGTGAGTTGCCAGTGTTTCCACCTGCATTTTGAACAGGAGTCGCTCTCGCCTGATGTTACATGAATTGCATAAAGCCTCAGAACATCCCATCGTTCATCATTTGGTCGGTGTTGTTGTTTTCCTCAGGATTATTTCCTTCCTGATGCACATTATCCTGGGTATTGATCATTGGTGACTCAACGGTCTCATGTGCTCCATTGCTTATCTCAACATTCTCGGATGTCATTTTCAAACACTGCCATAAATAACAAGGGTTAATTGACATGTCACATATTATTCCTACAGCTCAGGTAGGTCATACTAGCGAAGGAATTACTCGTCTCTCCCTTCCTAGTTTTAGTCTCACATTTCAGCTTTGATACCAACTGTGACGTCCCCAAAATAGTTATACATCACCTATTCTGAGTTGCCAAATACATGGTACAAAATACAAATACAAACTTAATTATACAACTGTCGAGTAAAATACGACAAAACATAACTGAGAGTTTTGACACGAATATTGTCTTCTAGACAATATCCAAACTCAGATGGAGTCCTCATTATATTTATTATCACACTAAATAGTGAGGACTACTAAAACAACCATCTTGGACAGTCACTCCATTCCCCGACTAGTCCCGGCTACATTCTCATTTCCTGAAGAGAACAATGAAAGCAAAAGGGTGAGCTCAACTTGCCCAGTAAGAAATATTATGACTAAGATAATGTAGAATAAATTACAAAATAATCTTCAAGGCTTTTGGAGTAAATGAGGATGTCATCAATAAAGACGGCCATAAAATGATCCAAATATTCCTTGAATACTCAGTTCATTATATCCATAAAGGCAGCAGGAGCATTAGTCAATCCAAAAGACATGACTTGGAATTCATAATTCTTGTACCGAGTTCTGAAAGTAGTCTTTGGAATGTCATCAGATTTATTCTTTAACTGATGATATCCAGAACGAAGATCGATCTTTGAAAAGAATTTAGCTCCTTGCAACTGGTCAAACAGGTCATCAATGCGAGGTAACGGATACCTATTTTTGATGGTGACATGATCAACTCCCGATAATCAATACAAAGTCGTATACTTCTATCTTTCTTCTTTACGAATAGAACAGGAGCACCCCAAGGATACGTACTAGAATGAATGAAACTGATGTCTAACAATTCCTACAGTTGGGTTTTAACTCCTGAAGTTCAATAGGAGCCATTCGATATGGGGCTTTGGAAATGAGTTTTGTACCGGGTTCAAGGTCGATACAAAATTCGATTTCACGCTCTGGGGTTAGGCCAGGAAGTTCTTCAGGGAATACGTCAGAAAATTTTTTAACAATAAAAATATCATTCAAAACTGACGTATTTTTGTTTAAATTCGTGACATGGGCTAAGAAAGCTTGACATCCGTTTTTCACTAAACAAATAACTTTATGGCTTGATATGACAGCGATTAACTTTAGTGGTTTGGTTGCTTGAATTCGCATAATAGATTAGTTAGGAATATGAAAGCTAACAACCTTACAAAAATAATCAATTTTAGCATGATGAGTAGTTAACCAATCAATTCTTAAAATCACATCGAATGTAAGTATTTTTAAAGAGATAAGATCGACAGGTAATGTGCAATTGCCGATTTGAATCAAACAAGACTTATAAACAATGGATGTAATGATGGTTTCTCCCAATAGAGTTTTAATAGATAAGTCAAAGTCTAATTTCTCTGGAGTTAAATTTAAATGTTGAGCGCAAGTAGGAGAAATAAAAGAATGGGTAGAACCGATATCAAATAAGGTATAGACTTCGCAAGAGTTTATGATTAGCTTACTTGTGATAACCTCATTCAGGTTCCTCGCTTTTTGGGAGGTCACGACAAACGCTCTCCCTTGAACCACCGTCTTTAAATTCTCTGGGACGGTCTTTGGTGCCTCCATCCCTGCTGGACTTGACTTAACTACACGACAAAATCGAGCTAAGTGACCTTCTCTTCCATAATTATAACATGTTTTGGACTGCTGCGTACAGTTTGGACTGATGTGTCCCTCCCCTCCGTATTTGTAGCATACGATCGATGATCATTCTCCTTCTTTAACAATGAGTGTTGGTGCTGACGTCTTTTCATCATTATTGAATCTCCTCTTCTTGAAATTTCCACTCTTATTGTCTTGGCCATGATTACCACCGAAGTATTTTTCATTTCTGGCATGTTGACTTCCTCCACGTTTGTTGTCACCGCTTCGATGACTGCTACCACTGGTAGTATCTCTTTGTCGGCTGCTATCTCTTGGTTGGGTTGACTCATTATCGCGCTTCAATAACTGACCCCTATTTACAACATCTGAATATAAACACAATTTGTGAGAAATGAGGTATTGACGTATTTCAAGTTTCAAACCTCGCAGAAACATTCACGTCATTCTCACCTCATTATCAACCAAGTGGGACGCAAACTGGGACAACTCGGCAAACTTAGCTTCGTACTGCTACACGGTCATATTATTTTGTTCCAACTTAATAAATTCAACCTCCTTCATGTGATGAATACTTTCGGGAAAGTACTTATCGTTGAATAGCTCTTGGAACTTCTCCTAAAATATCTTCAGTGCGGCAGGTTGAGTACGCTTGACAGATTCCCACTGTAGACACTCAAAATTTTTTGCATATCTGTTACTGACATCACAGGAGCGCAGATTTGTCTTTTGAGAGGACACCCTGAAAGACGGTTCATATCCATTCCGAATATCACCGGGAGGAACAGCTCAACCCCAGAACACACAATGGGAGTAACAGCTCAACCCCAGAACACACACCGGGAGTAACAATTCCAACCTCGGAGATAACCCCAAGGCATGCAGATCCAATACTGGAAAACAAACTGGAGAAGACCGATTTATCCCGGAGATAACCCCCAGATATTCTGTCTCAGTCCCAACACTGAGAATAGCATATTCCAACCTTGAAGATAACCCCAAAGAAGGTAGTGGCAATTCCGGAGATAACCCTAAAAATGCTTGTTTCAAATGCATGCCATTAGCTTTAACCTCAGCGCTCACACCGAGGCACTCAGTACAAGATAGGCACACCTCAGAGATGACACTGAGGACCTTCAATATTTGCAGCAGTCCAATCTCAGCAATAATCCTGAGCAACGTCTGCTTTATCAGCCCAAATCGAAGATAACCCCGGTGAGGGGCAAAGTCGTCATCTTGCCAACTTGACAGCACATCACACCGTCTCAACATTTCAGATATACATTTCTACACAACAATGTCCCATAAAAGCTCAGAAGAACCAATCCCGAGTGACTATTGTGCATGATAACGGATAGAATTTGAAGCTGAAGACCGGAGGGCATCGTCCCATCTTCATAACTTCGTACAACCTCTAATCCCATGTCATTGCATAACTCTCGATAATGGCGGTCCGAAATAGGTCCTATATACCTTAATCGGATGCCCGGATTGCAATTTTGAAAGTTCAAGCGGACAACACGTTGCCTACGTGTATGTACTTCGAGATGGCGGGACCTCTATAAATAGAGGGCATAGGGTGGCCATTTTACAAGGAGAAACGGCGAGGAAGCCCTGTCCAATTTGCTCCATACACACCCCAAACTGAGTGCTTTCTCATTTTAAACACTTGTGCGCTCACATATAGCTACTTCTATACCGGTGGAAGCCAGTGTTTATCTACTTTAAAGTTTTGAAGTCTCCTTTGGCAGCCCACTGTAAGCCTTCTTACACATTTTCAAGCATTTCTCTCCACACTTGCACACACCCTTCTTTACGTTGAGAGTCGTGCTGCGTGTGTTTGCCCAAACTTCGATCCGTGGTTTTATTTCAGTTTGTATATATACATATATATATATATATATATATATATATATATATATATATATATATATTTATAAATATGGACTAACATTATCGAGTTATGCCTCGATTGAGCCTAGACTTCGGTCTGGAGCGTTTACTTGCTTTTTTATATATATACAGCTATATATATGAACTGTTTGTCGAACTCTATTCGATGAGCCTAGACTTCGATCTGGAGCGTTTAATGGCTTTCTTATATATATATATACACTTATATATATAAATTGTGTGTCGAACTCTATTCGATGAGCATAGACTTATGTCTGGTGCATTTAAATGCTTTTGTATATATATATATATATATATATATATATATATATATATATATATATATATATATATATATATATATATATTTATATATGAACTGTGTGCCGAACTATGTTCGATAAGCCTGAATTTTACATCCGGTGCGTTTACTGCTTTAATATATATATACTTATATATATTAACTATTATCAGACTTTGTCCGATGAGCCTGGATTTTATATCCGGTGCGTTTATCGCTTTTATATATATATATATATATATATATATATATATATATATATATATATATATATATATATATATACATTTCGTCTCACCTAGAGTTTACTTCGTGGTGGTTGACTATTTTTACTACTTTCTGTACATTTCGTCCAGCCTGGAGTTCCCTACGTGGCGGTTGGTCGCTTTTACAGCTTTATTTACATTTTTGATCCCCCATGGAGGTGCTTCGTGGTTGGTGATCATGTCTGTATATATATATTTACAGCTTTTATATATATACATGCTTACTGCGTTTATATCAACTGCGGCATCATGTGAGCCTAGGAATCATGTGATCACAGATTCAGTCCACTGAATCTAGATTCGGTTCCCGTGATGGACCTTTTCAGCTGTAAGCAGTTTGTAAATTTATTTGTGATGTTTGGATTTCCTCAGATGGTTTTCATACCCACGAGGAATTCGGCACCTTTTTGTACATTATTTTTATACAGATGCCTCGCATCTGTAAAATAAAATCAACCAAGCCGAATATTGAATAAAATAGGAGTGTAAAAGGTCTTAATTACTATTGAGCATTGGGTTTGAAAAACCTCTTTTAAAATGTCATTGCCATATCTTGCTTAAAACTGAATTTTTATATAAATTCAAACCCTGTGTATATAGGTGCGAACGAGGCCTCGCACTACTTCCTAATAATAGCACATTGACCCACACACACACACATTCATATAACAGTTTCTTGAAAAGTGGCGGTCACCGTGGTAACACGGATGTCGGGGGGTGCCTAACACGTTCCCTCCGCATAAGCAAGTCCCCAGACCCTAATTGAATCTCGGTTTCACCGACCCGTTTAGCAGTGTCACATCACTGGGTCAATGTGCAAACCTTTTCTCGGTTGTGTTGGTAAAACCAGTTAAAAAACCAACTGGCGACTCTTATAGTCCAATCGTCGACATTACACATGTCGGACCTTTTTCGCGTGTGTTTTCACACAAATCTCACATAAAATGAGAACACAAAAAAATAGGTAACGAAAAGGGACAAATAAAAATCCCGACGTCGACAGGTGGCGACTCTGCTAGGAACTCCAGTAAGAGGACTTAAGCCGCTATTACAAGCTTTTCAAAACTATTATATGCTTGTGTGTGGATGTTGTATTTATATTTATGATGAATGTGTACGAATGCGTATCTTTACTCCGATTAATGCTTTACACTATATCTACATGTGATATTAGTGCTTCGCACATGTCATCATTTTCATATACGGTGAGACGCGATGTATGTGAATGTATGTTGTGTGGTCCCTCCACCAGGAGACTATCCTGTCGGTGTTTAATTACTGGACTCGTGGGAAGACTAATTCCCCGAGGCTCAGGAAAGGCACCACCCAAATTCGATCCAGTTGAAAGACCAGATTAATTTCCCGTCGAGTAAATTGCGATGATTTGGGAACCTTCATGCCGAAAAGCCGCAAGAGTAACCTAAGATAGGTCAGCCTTTGATAAACCAAATACGGAGGAAAGTCTCTTCATGCTTTCTCATTTTAAATTACTTACTTGTAATTTACATTCCATATTCATCTCCATGTAATGAGAAATATGTGCATGTACATATTTACATTGACATGCTATCTTCTATTACAAACAGCTAATATCCGTTTTGCAGGACAAAAATTCCTAAAATGGACACATCACATAGCATGTTAATATTCACACATTCCCTAAAAACTAAACTATGCCAGGTTTGTTACAGGGAAGCATTCAGACCTATTACCCGGTCAAAGTCCAAAAAGACCGCAGGCCTACGACCAATCATGTCTTCATCTGACCAGTCTAATCCAGTTTCTCTCGAAGAATTCGACAGATTAACTAAATAAATTACAGACTTGACTGTTCTGCTTAAAGAACTACATCAATCTACGCAGGGTCCAAAAATACCCGTACATGATGAATCCTCTACACAAGGAGGAACCCAAGGTCCTGATAAAGCCATTACAGTACCTGAATTGCAGTTGGATACAACCAACAAAAGTCATGATGCCGCCCATCTTACAAAAGATCCAAACACCGGTGATATCAAAAAGTAAGTTCTTCAAATGGAAGAAACCCTTCGCACTTTCAAAGGAATTGGAGCACTCGGGAGTGTGTCATTTGCTGATCTTTGTATATTCCCTGGTGTTCATTATCCAGAGAAATTTAAAACTCCTGACTTTGAAAAGTATGATGGGTTAGGAGATCCTTACACACATTTGAAGATATTCATTGGAGAATTCGGACCTTATGCAGAGGACGAGAAGCTCAGAATACAGTTATTCCAAAAAAGTCTGACTGGAAAAGCCCGTTCATGGTATACCAGATTAGACAACTCAAAGATCCATAGCTAGGAAGAGCTAGCTCACGCCTTCCTCACACAATACAGTTTTCAGTCTCAGATGGCTCCTGACCGGTACCAGATTACCAAGGTCAAGAAATAGTCCAACGAGTCTTTCAGAGAGTATACTCAAAGGTGGAGGCGCCTTACTGCTCAAGTAACTCCTTCTATGACAGAGTCAGAGATGGTTATGACCTTTATCAACATACAAGAAGCTCCTTTCTGTGAGAGAGTCTTAGCTGGCATCAGTAACCATTTTCTGAAACGATCAAACATGGGGAGATGGCTGAGATGGGATTCAAGTCAGGGAAGATTCAAGACCTAGCTACCCTTAAAGCTGGTGTTGAACACATTCAATCCTGAAATTATGGAAACAACCCCCGGAGGGTCCATAAAAAGAAAGAAGATGATGTTTCCCTGATACTACAGGGTCAAAAAGGCAATCAGAATATGCCTATCCAGAGGAGAAATTACATTCCCTTTTAAGCACAGTCTTCAAACCCTCCAATACCAAAAGGTGGAGAAGTCAAACGCCCTCGAGTGTTCACACCCTTAGGGGACTCTCTCGAGAATATTCTCACTCTTCTGACCACGCAGAAGAAAATCATGCATCTTCTTCCACCAGCCAGCCCTAATGGTAGGGGTTTTAATGCTGCTCGGAAATGTGCTTATCATGCCGGGGCACCTAGACATGATACTCAAGGTTGTTGGGCATTGAAGCATTAGATCCAAGACCTGATAGACAACGGTGAGATCGTGGTCACCAAACCCGATCAACCTCACGTTCAAGACAACCCTCCTCCTCCATACAAAGAGCAAGAAGTCAACATGATTAATTAGAGCACTGGACAAAGTTCCAATTCTAACGGTGAAGCATCCCAGATCATCAAAGACGGTGTTGACAAATGGGATTATGTCAAGTTCCAGTTCTCAATGGAACGAAAGATGAAAGCTCTGTGCAAGCAAATCGAGCAATTGGCAAAACTGGTGACCTACCAACATCAAGTCACACACCAATTAATCAGCCAGGAGCATGCTAGTCTCCTTCATCTTGTCATGAATATTCCCTCGTCACCTCCAGAAAGTGAAACAATGGAGGACAAAGTGGCAAGGAGAGCGAATGCCAAAGCTCATCGGGATTTTGCCAACAGAAGGGAATTTACATATCTGGGCTAACCTATGGAGGAAATCCTTCAAATGCTAATCAATGAAGGAATGATTAATTCTCTTCTACCTCCAATCAATCCCCGTTCAGGACGGTACAATTCTGATGGAGTATGTCAATATCACTCCTATTCTCACAGTCACAGCACAGAAGAATGCTGGGCACTCCGCCACCTTATCCAAAATCTCATTGATAGCGGTGTCCTGCAACTAGAAAATGATGATACTGTGCTGCGGGGAAGTGAGAATACCTGTCCTACTAAATGGAAAGGATTGGTAGCAGTTATCTCCACTGAGGCTGATGGCATTGTCAAACCACGCCCTATATCTACCATTCAACTCAGAGGAAGCAACAATCCTTTGAAAGTGGCTGCTCTAGAGCCAATCAATTTACCCTTGCGACCATAGTATCTTGTTGTTAGCTTACAGAAAGTTCCTTGGAATTATGGAGAAGCTGAAGGATCTACCTTGCATATAACTGTTGCAGTGTCGAAGGAGAATCCACTGTATCTTCCCCAACGGGTGATGAAGTCTACCATCAAATCAAAGGAGAAGATTTCCATGGTGAAGATTAAAAAATTCCTCCGCGCCGTGGGTCATAATGAAGCCAAGGTGGTTTTAAGCTTAAGAGAAGATCCACATCAAATTTCAATACTAGACTTGGTTTTAACTTTCAAGGATCACCGGAAGATTCTACTAAAGGTTTTGGAAGAAGCCTACTTGCCAAAATCAGTGGATGTGGAAAAGTTTCAACATTTGATTGATCACATTTTCAACAATAATGTGATATCCTTCACTGATGATGACATACCGCCCGAAGGGACCGGTCATTATAAGTCGTTACACATTACGGTCTTGTCCTCCAGATATATGCTAGAGTCTTAGTAGACGGAGGTTTATCTTTGAATATATGTCCATACGCTACATTGTTGAAGATGAACGTCAATCTCAATCGAATTCGAGTTAGCCACACGATCATCAAAGCTTTTGATGGATCCCGCCACAATTCGGTCGGAGAGATTGAGCTGCCAATTGAGATTGGTCCCCATACATTTTGCTTGTCTTTCCACGTACTCAAGATAGATTCGGGATACAACCGGCTCTTGGGAAGACCATAGATTCATATGAGTGGGGCAGTCCCCTCCACCCTTCATCAGCAACTGAAATACATTATCAATAATAGCCTAGTTATAGTCAACGCTGAACCGGAATGCCCTCAACAAGGTGACATACCGTTCATCAGTTTTAATTTGATATTGAGCCGGTCAGTTTCCATACTTTGGAAGTAAGCAACCCTCAATTTCATGCCCTGGGAACGCCATTGCCCGTACCCAAGATCTCTGCTGAAGTAATGTCGGCTACTCAAGAAATGATGTCTTTGGGTCATCAACCAGGACAAAGGCTGGGTAAAGATCACCAATGTATCAAATACCTTATCCAAGTAGCTAGTCAAACTGGGACAGCTGGACTAGGCTATTCTCCCAGGTCTAGTCAGAGGAATCCTTATAAGCATCAGCAAATTTCTTCGACTTCAACCACACGGCATTTATCTTCGTATTCTAACGCTGAGTCCGCACAACCTCCTGTAAAGGTGCCAACCAACGTGATGACTATGCTATTTCCCAAGCATATGCCATTCAAAGCAAAAGAAGTCTTTGTTCCAGATTCAAAAGTGGAGGAAGAGAAACAAAGAATCAAACAAAATGTCATCCAAATAATGTCGGGCATGCGCATCATTGTTCAAGATGAACATACAAACAGATATACCCCAGACGATGATTGCATGGTCATCATTCGAGAAAAGGAAGACGATGACAGCTCCTCCATCAATGCAGTCCACCCAGATTTTATCCTTGCCAATTGGAGCATCACTCCTTGCATTGGTCGACAAGGGTAAAATGGGCAGGACTTCTTTCTGTCCTGTAGATATAATAAATGCTTACTTTCTGTCCAGTATTAGCAGTTATTTTGTTCGTATATGCTAACATTATATATGATTAAACAGTTTCATATATATTAAGTGAAAGCATATTTTATTTCAAGACTCTGAACTTAGATGTGCATGTACTTGCTGCTAAGATGCCTCTTCTCCACAAGGATTGCAACTTTGATGAAAAGTTGGACTCAGACTTGCTGGAAATACAAGAGGACATTGAGGTGCCTTCGGAGATCAAAGAATGGGTCGAAGACAAGCCTAAACCCAACCTTGATCAAACCACCTCCTTCAATCTTGGAACCTTAGAAAATCCTAAGTTAATCCAGATTGGTTCAGACCTTACCCCAAACCAACGGAATGACATGGTACGATATTAACCTAATTCCAGGATGTGTTTGCATGGTCTCATGAAGACATGGTGGGTTTGTCCACTGACATTGTTCTTCATCGCCTTCCCATTAAAGAGGGATTCAAGTCAGTCAAGCAGAAGCTCAGGAGATTGAAATCTGAGTGGAGTTTAAAGGTGAAAGAAGAAATTGAGAAACAATTTTAAGCTGGCATTATCATGGTGTCCACATATCCTGAATGGATATCTAACACCGTTCCCATGCCTAAGCCTGGAGGAAAGGTACAAGTCTGCGTGGATTATCGGGATCTGAATAAAGCTTGCCTTAAAGATAGCTTTTCCGTGCCCTTTATCCATATTCTCATTGACAATATTGCGCAATACGGCATGTACTCCTTTGCTGATTGCTTTGCGGGGTACCATCAGATCATGGTTGCTGAGGAAGATCATGAGAAAACTATTTTCATAACTCCTTGGGGAACCTTTTGCTACAGACGGTTGTCATTCAGCCTCATTAATGCCAGAGCTACCTATCAGCGAGCTATGATGGCTCTCTTCCACGACTTAATGCACAAAGAGATAGAGATCTACGTGGATGACATCATTATCAAGTCCCGAAAGGAGGAGGACCACTTAGACCATCTCAGAAAGCTATTTAACAGGTTGCGTAAGTATAACTTAAAGTCGAATCCAGCCAAGTGTGCCTTTGGCGTTAAATCAGGCAAGTTGCTAGGATTCCTAGTCAGCCACAAAGGAATTGAGCTGGATCCTACCAAAATCCAAGCCATCACTGAAATGCCCATTCCTCAAACAGAGAAGGAAATACGGGGATTTTTGGGAAGAATCAACTTCATTAGCCGATTCATTTCTCAACTCACAACAACCTGTGAGCCTATCTTCAAGCTGTTAAGGAAGAACTCCTCCATGAAATGGAATGATGAGTGCCAGAATGCCTTCCTTATAATTAAAGAGCAGCTGGTCAAAGCTCCTATTTTGGTACCACTCAGGGATGATGTTCCCCTGTTCATGTACATGTCCATCAGTGACAATGCCATGGGCTGCATGCTGGGATAGAAAGATGATAGAGGCCGAGAGCAAGCTATCTATTACCTCAGCAAAAGATTCAGCAGTAGTGAACACAAGTACACTCTGATTGAGAGGACTTGTTGTGCTTTAGCATGGGCTGCCATGAGGTTACAACATTACCTCCATGGGCACATAACCCATCTCATATCCCGTATGGATCCTCTCAAGTATGTGTTCAGTAAACCCATACTAAATTGTCGACTGTCCAGATGACAGTTGATCCTACAACAATTTGACATTGTTTACGCGACTCAAAAGTCCATTAAAGGTCAAGGAATTGCGGATCAACTGGCCGTCGCACCTTCAGGGGACTTCAAACCCTTGGAAACCTACTTCCCCGATGAAGGGGTAATGGCATTTCAACAACACCATCAGTACGATACACGCCAACCATGGAAGATGTATTTTGATGAAGCTGTTAATACAGAAGGTTCTGGAGCTGGAGCAGTTCTAGTATTCGGTTCGGGGGAGCAGTATCCTGTCGCCGTCAAATTACAGTTTGTCAGCACCAACAACACAGCTGAGTATGAAGGCTGTATCATGGGGCTAAAACTTGCCCGTTCAATGGGTATCAGACGGTTAACTGTCTTTGGGGATTCAGAGTTGGTAATCAAACAATCTACAGGAATCTATCAAACCAAAGAGTTGTGATTGCTGCCTTACCATCGGCAAGTTTTACAGATGGCTTCGGAGTTCGAATAAATCTCCTTTATACACATTCCTCGTAACAGGAATGATTTTGCGGACGCATTAGCAACTTTGGCCTCCTTAATGCACATACCTGACAAGGAACACATGCCAAGTGTCACATTAGCCCTGCAAAAGGGACCTGCATATGGGAACTATGTTGGAGAAGTATCGGATGAGCTACCTCCCATCCAACAACCTTGGTATCAGCATATCAAGGAGTATCTATGAGATGGATCTACACCCGCTGAGGCGAGCCTGACTGAACAAAAGCGGATTCATCGACTTGCTATGAAATTCTACCTGAGCGAAGATGCACTCTACAAGAGAGATGCAGGTCTAGGTCTCCTCAGATGCCTGGATAAAGACCAAGCTCAGAGACTCATGGATGAGATCCATGGTGGAGTCTGTGGCCCACACATGAGTGGCCCCCTCCTTGTCAAGAAGATCCTTAGGACAGAACATTATTGGCTATCTCTCAAGGCTAATTGCTATGACCACGTCAGGAGATGTTATCAATGCTAAATTCATGGGAATGTTATCCACGCCCCTCCACGGGAGCTCCACAACATGAGTTCACCTTGGCCCTTCTCAATGTAGGGAATGGACGTGATTGGGCCCATCGAGCCCAAAGCCAGTAATGGACATCGATTCATCTTCACCATGATCGACTACTTTACCAAGTGGGTAGAATCAGCCTCCTTCCCCAGGGTTACCAAAGAAGTCATCGTTGCTTTCATCAGAAATAATGTCATTTGTCGATACAGACAACCAGAGGTAATTGTGCCAGACAATGCAAAGAACCTCAACAACAAAATGATGGAGGAACTATGCAGTAAATTCCACATCAAACACCTTAACTCCGTCATCTGTCGTCCAAAGATGAATGGTGCTGTTGAAGCGGCTAACAAGAACATCAAGAAGATTATGCAAAAGATGTCCGCCAATCACAAAGGATGGCCTGACTTATTGCCTCTTACTGTGTTAACCTACAGAATATCAATGCACACTTCAACTGGGGCAAACCCCTACACATTAACCTATGGGATGGAAGCAGTACTCCCCATAGAAGTAGAAATGGAATCCCTCAGAGTGTTGTTGGATGCTCAGCTGGATGAAGATCAATGGGTACAAGACAGGTATCACCAATTATCTCTAATCGATGAAAGGCGAACCGCAACTATCTTCCATGGTCAATTATATCAACAAAGGATCTCCCGATCCTACAACAAAAAAGTCCGGCTACGGCAGATTAAACAACATGACTTGGTTTTGAAAAAGATCATTGACAACCAAGATCAATCTAAGGAAAATTCGCTCCTAACTGGGAAGGCCCGTTTGTTGTCAAGGAAGTATTGACAGGAGGTGCTTTCAGATTGCAAGAAATGGACGGCGATGAATTTCCACAACTCATCAACTCGGACACCGTGAAACAGTACTACGTCTAAAGTTACCATCAAGCAAACATCCTGGTGTTGGATCATCAGATCATCAGTCATTCTGGTTCTTTAACCCTTTACCATAAATAACTCTTGTCCACACTTTACCCCTCAGGGAAACATACTCTTCAAGCCAGCAGCCTGGTTTCACTACGCTCATACAACTTAGGTCATCCCACTACGGATTGAAACTCTCACGTTTACAGTTTGGCTACCCATACATGGGATCAAACTTCTCGTACCTGCAGTTTGTCCTCAACTTTGTACCAAACTCTCTCTTCCCCTCAGTCTATCTTGCACATGGGATTAAACTTTCTTCCTCATAGTTTGACCTGTACATGGGATTAATCTTTCTTCCCCGCAGTTTTTCCTGCACATGGGATCACGCTTTTCAACTCACCCTAAGGGGTGACCTACGTCGACTTGATCTCCTTGATACACGGGAGTACGTATGCAACCATATTCTATATGGCCCGGTCGCAATAAACAAAAAAAAACAAAAACATTTCTACCCTTCTCTACAAAAAACAAAAACCACAAAAACACTTCTACAACCTTCTTCATCCATAAAGCTTCTACACCCATCTGCCTTTCATAAACAGCGTTGAACCTCTTACACCAGGTTCAAACTACGTAGACCTGATCTCCTCTTCAATAGGAGTACGTAGGCAGCCATTTATGGTTCGGTCTAACCCCCTACCAAAACATAAATACTTGTCAACGGTACTGGGATCAAACCTCAATCCACCATATTTCATTGGCTTCAAACCAAATGGATGAAATTACCCAACCTCTCCTCGTGAATAGGAGATTCGGGACCATCTAAGCTGCGATTGTACCTTGAAGAGCAACACCAATCCATAAGAGATGAAATTAACTAGGCTCCTCCTAAATAGGGGTACTGGCGACCATCTGTGGTGCGGTCAATCTCAGAGAGGAAAGCCACCCTCCTCTCCACATTTCCATACAGAAACCAATCCCAAGACACAGAAAGATGGTAGGGGTACACACAGATCCATGATCTATTCTGAGCTATCCAGAGACAACTCAATGTCCATCCAGCAAGGAGGAATTCAGAATACATCAAGATCATAAGCCCTAAAGAAGCAAGCAAATATCAAGCAAGTATCAGAACATATCTAAAAGGGAAGTGATCAAAAATATATTTCCCTGCTATATATAATGTTGTTTGATATACATAATATAAACTGTACATGACAAAATGGTTAATCTAGTATGTGCAAGAAAATACAAGCTCATCTACAAATCGGTGCATATGCGAGCTAACGAGCCCAACATGGCATCTCTCTCAGAAGAATGAGGTAAAGCTGTGGTCTCCTGTACGAGGATATCCACACGTGTGACGCCCCCAAAATTAGGTATACATCACCCATCTTGAGTCGCCAGATACATGGTACAGAATTTAAATACAACTTAATAATACAACTGTCGTGTACAATACAACAGAACATAAACTGTGAGTTTGAATACAAATATTGTCTTCTAAAGAGTATCCATACTCAAAAGGAGTCCTCATTATAATTATTATCACACTATTATATAGAATAATGAGGACTACTAATGCTATCATCTAGGACCATCACTCTGTTCCCCGACTAGTCCCAGCTACGTTCTCATTTCCTGAAGAGAACAATGAAAGAAAGGGTGAGCTCAACTAGCCCAGTAAGAAATATTATGACTAAGATAATGCAGAATAAATTATCATTAGTCTTTAACAATGTTAAACTGATAAAATACAATAGACATCAAGTTTAACTGTAGCGGATCAAGCAATCCATTAAAAGAGTCAAGTAGAGAATAAAATCTACTATATTTTATGATTTAAAAGGTTTTTCATGACTTTTATCGCTGGGACTCATCTTAATAAATAATCCACATCATTGAATCACCCCTGCACTACGGCCAAGTATATTCTTTAGTATCACGACCATGAATTATCCATGCACTACGGCTAAAGATAATCATATTTTCATCAACGATCCTAATCATGCCATAAAATAATTCATCTCTGCACTACGGCCAAAGAGAATCCATAGCCATAATCATACCAAAAACTGTCCATCAATGCACTACTGGCCAATGAGGACTTTTTCCACATCATTTGTAATATTACAGTCATGATTACACCAATTAATCCCTGGTCATAATCATACCAAGTCCATCTATGCACTACAGGCCATAGATGACTTTCAACAAAATATAAACATGAGGATGACGACAATGATATAAGAATTCAATAAAACAAGTTCAAGAATTAATTTATTCAGGAACCAATAACGTCCAAATTGTCAACATGATACTTTTGTGTAGAGTAAAATTCAAGAATGCTCATAAGAATATTTCCATAAAAAGACACTAGATGAAGCGCAAATATCAAGGATATTCTACTAATTTCATGGAGTATAGAAGTCAAAACTTTAACCAACTGAGTATAATAAAGAATGAAATAATAAAAGAAATCACCATGTATGCGGTACTTCGCATAGACAGGTTATTCCAACAGAATAATAAGTAACGGAACCAGGTCAGGCGAAATTCGCACCGACAGGATGTTCCAACAAAATAATAAAGAATGGAATAACAACAGAAATCACCATACATGCGGTACTTCACATAGACAGGTTATTCCAATAGAATACTAAATAACGGAACCAGATCCGACGTAAAACTCACAGACAGGATATTCCAACAGAATAATTAAAGACAAAACCAGGTCCGACGTAAAATGCATAGACAGGATATTCCAACAGAATAATAAAAACAGAAACAGGTCCGGCGTAAAACGCACAGACAGGATATTCCAACAGAATAATAAATAATGGAACCAGGTCCGGCGTAAACGCACAGACAAGATATTCCGACAGAATAATAAAGAACGGTATAATAGAAAAATTTCACCAAGTATAGGGTAGTCCGCGTATACAGGTTATTCCAACAGAATAATAAAGAATGGAATAATAGAAGTTCTCTTCATGAATACAAAAGAAATAATATTACTTACGGGTACAACAAATAATATCACTTACATTTGAAAGAAGAGTATTCCGACTGGTAGGGCGAGAATATACTCAAAGAAACTTGTACTACACTCAAAATTTTCTTAAACTCTAAAGAAATACGCTTAAGATTATAGAAGAAGAACTCTCTCTATAGTTTCTCTCTCTAGAGTTTCAGTAAATTCGTAAGAAAATAATGAAGGAATGAGCTTCTATTTATAGGAAAATGGAATGCATAGTAACTAATCCATGAACGGTCCAGATTATTTTACTTTAATCTGACGGTCCATATTTAAAGAAAAATCTTTTAAATAAAATATAATATATTCTATTTATAGAATAACTTTAATAAAGTATTCTGTTTTATATAAAAAGATGTTTCTGTTTTATTACGTTAATAATACGAATAAAACGAAACTTCATTATCGCTAAATAATTCATATTATTAATTGACAATAATTGAATCAAACTGAGTGACTAATCACGTAAGCCTCAATAATCAATACCGTATGCTACTATGCAACCACACGTATTACTGTACTTTTACTACCGAGTAGTTCAACAGTATCAACGGTAAAACTTCCGCCGTTATTTTCATAAAATATTTTTGTCGTTTTCTCAATCCGACAATAATTCCGTTGTGGGGTCCACCAATAATTATGCCATCGTATGAATATTCCCCGACAAAAATAATATTCTCCGACCAATCGAATATAATACAACAACTTGCATACTTTACAAAATTTATAAATACTACCCACAACTATAATATTATCTCAAATTCACACCTTAATATTTAAAAAAATATTTCAAAAAATTTAAATCTTTATTCATAAAATTGGGGTTTCACAACACGACCCAACAGATCTGCAGCCATCTGCATGGTGACCATGTGCTCATCAATATATGTGCTCATCTCAGCGATCATGCCATTGTTAAGGGATCTCACTGCAGTACTGTCTGTAACGGCTACATCCCGGGCAGATATGGCGCTATCCCTCTCGACTATCACTGCATCTCTGGCTGATCTGGCCTCATCCCGCTCAATAACAGTGGTATCTATACGAGCTAATGAATCGTCCCTCTCTAACAGGGCTACGTCTCTACCATCAAGAGCTGCCAACATCAGGGCTCTAGCCGATCTCTCTCAAAGGTCATCATATGAAGACTCTGCTCAAGATATTGTGTTGAATGCTGAATCACGACAGTGCTAGTACTGGGATAATCTAAAGAAAATACTGGCAACCCAGTAGATGGCTCCTCCTCGGTGTGAGAATCAATGTCCTCCATGGGCTCTCCACCATCTGAATCAATACTCGGTAATGTGGATACAACCGCAACCGATGCAGTCTCTGTCTCCATTCATGCGGAATACTTTGCGGAACAACTTGGATGACTAATGGAGAAAGTAGCTATCTCACGCTGATCCCAACATGCATACACACGGGATCGGTCCTCTGCTAAAAGATAGCGAGAAGCTAAACGCTGGCCCAACGCCCCCTCAAAAGGATGAAAATCCTAAAACTGGTCAAACTGCGACATCACGACCAGTGGATGGTAAGTAGTCATGCCCCTCAGACCAGCCAGAGGGATGTAATCCATGCCCGAAGCATGAGTAATAAAGTTGTAAGGTGAGCTGAGCCCTAAGCACGGCAGTATACTAAACGGGTCTACAATATCAGCTAAGAAAGCGGACCAAGACATAGCATCCGTACACTCCGCAGGCTAAAATGAGTATGACATGGCTATATCATGGGTGAAGCAATACCCATGCCGTCTGAAAGTGCCAATCGGTCTCATATGTGACATAAACCACACATATAGCATGACCGAACTGCCCATAAATACTCATGTCGGATAAGTGCAGCAGTATGTAGCTGACCTCAATGTCTCAGCTATCATTTTAGGTATGATGGTACGACCCTCCCTGAGAGCTCTCACCGCCATGAAAACTCCTATGTCCAATTCATCCATATACAGTGGCATGTAGACATATGACAGTACGCATAATAGCAGTTCATCTACCCTGGCCAGGCGCCAATGATCCTCCAGTGTGGTGAAATCCCTGAAATGTAGTCTATATCTATCCTCAGAGCCAAATCTATCAAACAGAAAACGCTGGGATATGACGTGGCCAGATGTAAGCTCATCCTGCACCACTCTACGCCTCAGTCCAGTGAGGGTCATGAACTGCCGAGTCATGTCCCCCAAAGCCATATGCACGCAAGGTCTGTCTAGTGGCAGCATCGTCAACCGTGCATACTCCTCCAGAGTGGGAGTCAACTCCTGGGTCCCAAATCGGAAAACCTGCCTCTCCGATACCCAGTGCTCCAGCATGCCATCCACGAATCCTGTGGGAACTTGAAACATCAACAAGGTCATAGTATGTTGCAACAAATGATAAATGGTCACCCTGTCTTATGGTGACATACTATCATACCAAGATCGTATACCAGATACCACTAATAATTGTGGGGTATGATCAATACGGCTAACTGTCGAAGAAGACATCTGCACGGGCCGTATCATAAGACCATCCAGGGGTCAATGCTAAATATCTCTGGACATACATACATATGTATAACATGATACATGCATTTACAGATAATAGATGGCAATATGATATAGGGAATGAAAAAACTATGCATACATTCCTAAGTATATCATCATCTAATACATCATCTCTGTGCAGCTACAAATACAGGGAAATGGGGCACAGACACCCTACTACTAACAGAGGCCTATCAAAAGATATAGCGAGAATGGGGCACAGCCACCCAATAGCTAACAGAGGCCTACCAAAAGAGATAAACGAGAATACACATTAGAAAAAGACAATGGTGTCGATGTCCACATCATCAATCCTGTCCACCTGATGTAACTCCTCCTGAGTCGCTAGATCTCTATCAATAGGGATATCAGGCTGATACAAAAGAGGATCTGCGCTGGCAAAACCAAATGGGTCACTCGAGGGGCCAGCTCCTATGCTGGAAGGATTAAACGAATATGCCTCTGCCGGATCTCTACCCAAATACCGGATAAAAATATGTGCCTGGTCCAACTGCCAGGTCAAACTGTCAATCTGTGTCACATGAGTCGGATCTCAGACACAGACTAACCAATCCGTCATCATCACAGATCCTAGAACCATATCCCCTATGAACTGAGTGGCATGGGTCTGGGCTCCAATAGTACGAGGGATCCACCAGCGCTGGAATACATCTTGAGTGCAAGGACCCTCTGATAATGCAAAACCGTCAACACCCAACAATGGGATATCAATGACGAGTGACTGCGACACAAGAAAATAACGCCTGGCAGGAGGCAAGATCGGTATACGGATCTCCCCTGTGGTGCTCCTAATAGCACGCTCTCCTAGATAGAGCTCCCATCCTCCATCCGTGAAGAGAGGAACTCTCCGGGTGGGAATCACGTACTCGACACCATTCGGATACCCATCCTTAAATTCGATGGCCAAATGCTCCCCGGAATAGGGAATACATGTGATATGTCAGCTGTCAACAACTCTAGCTACAAACGGTAGTGAGTGAGACCCTCAGCTACAGGGACCTCCGCTAGTATGGAATGATGCCATCGCCGTCCTCGTGGGTAGGTATCCAATCCTAGCACACTCACTAGACGTAAACATGGGAGCCTCTCATAGATCCAAAACTGCCAATACAAAGGCAAATATCTGCTGTCAGTTAACACTCTTAACCAATACATGGTAAATGACAAGAGAAATACTTACCAGCAAAAACGGATAAAATCCTAACCAAGCCTCGGTCAAGCCCTGTGAGCGCATACGCATGCCCCTGAGAAAATAGGCAAATGTATAGGAACCCCAATCATACTCTCCAATACGGTTCACATGCCTAGTGGAGCTGATCAAAGCGAACGACACCGTAGAAGAGTTATCTGCTATGAAGCAGCCCCTAATGATCATCAGGAACAATTGCCAAAGAATGAGATCCCTGACTTTGACATCAGTTGGTATGGGCTCGCTTAATAGCCCACTCATAGCATCTACGCTCAAAGGACCTACGCGAACAATTCGGCCTTTGAGTGCCTCCGCTGGAACTCCTAATAAGGATCTGACGGTAGTCGGGGTAATATCCGCCGTTCAAGGCACTGGCGCCCCTCCAAACTCCATACCTGTGATAAATCGCCAATCCATCGGCGTCATCATCACCTCACAGTCCAGTAAATGGAGTGACTGAATCTGGTGAAACCACCGCTCAAACAATGCCCTGAGGTAACCCCAAGGACAGCGACGGGAAGGATGGAAAAGAATGCTCCAAAACCCCAGTCATGCACAATTGCTCTATAGTCAGGATGAAGCGCCTGGTACATAGAGTGTATACTGAACCAGTTCCCTCGAGGCTGTGTAAATCTAGGAACCTACATGAAATGCAGATCAACATTAAATCCTTTTACTCCTCATAAATAGGAAAGAAGAAAGATCAAGTTCTGACGTCATACCTCGTTAGCATGCAAATACATTGAGGGATGTCGACTTATGTCACCCAGAAGCTCTGGATTTGCTACCTGAATACTCGGGAGCTCCCTACAGAGAATATACGCAGCAAGAGCGGCGTCCGCAATTGGAACATCCTCCTCCTCGTCCTCGACATCTGGCACATTAACCTGGAATGGACGTATCACCGCCTCTACCAACCGACGAGGCTGTCTAACGGAACGGGGTCGAGGCACTTCAGAAGCCCTCCTCCGTACACCAGAAGTGGTCCTACGGGAACTACTCAGCTGATCCGAATCCATAATATCTGGACAACAAGTCTCCAAATCACCTCAGAAAGAGTGTGGTATCTTCTAACCTGGAGCTTTTCAAAATGCATTAAATGACTATTTGCATGCATGCATCATTTTAACATACATCTACAATAGAGTTAAAAATGCATGACTAACACAATTCCTACATTCTAGGAAAATTTTGTCATAGTTTCCTCTACAAGTAGGACTATCCACATGCACATAGGCATGACTAGGTGGCCATTCAGTAGTGCACCTGCCCACAGTCAAATACATACTATGTGTAAAATCATCAACATATAAGGTTAACCTCAATGCTAAGAGTATTTTGCCTTCTTACCTTATGTTCAAATGTCCTCAAATAGGATAAAAATAGCAGAAAAGGTGTCAATTTGACTGTCTCAAAAGTCAAATTTTTTCACATCATTATGTTCAGCATGGTTTAATACTAATATTTACTATGTTGAATATTTTTTATCAAATCATTTGAGCATACATAATCACTACTATGTGTTTAGATGCATTTCATATGATAAGTCATTTTCCAACGGATAAAAACTGGAAAAAAGTGCATGCATACGTTACCAGGACAGTATAGAACACTTGTACGGTGACAGAATTTGTAGAAGGACGTCCAAACTCAACAGATCTGAAGAAGAGCTCTCAGTTTTCCTTCGCGGCGCAAGTGAAAAATGACTTATGAAAGCAACTGGTGGTATTTATAATCTACGGTTGGCCTCAGGTCCATCTGCGGCTGTAGCAGGTGTACCTACGGCACCCCTATGTGGGTCCCACCCCTCTGGCTCGGTCCAGTTCGAGTTTCAAAGGAGTTCTCGCAAGCTGAAAAGGCCAAATCAAGAAATAAATGCTACGCGATTGAGCAGAATAGCTTATAATCCTGGTTGAACCGTGGGTCTTCATGTCATTCATTGGTATTCGCTCAACCACAGGGTACAATATACAGGTGATCTCAGACGATACAAGTCACACTTAGCAATACCTCACACAGGTCCAATTTCTCTCATTCAGGATTGTCATCCTACATTGCCACAAAACCCCGGCGGAGGTCACAACGCGGTATATATGTTGAAGTACATAACCCCGGCGGGGGTTACAATACATATCATCCGTTGGCATATATATCACTAAAGGTCAAGCAGCCTTGACATCACTATAACCGTTGGCAAGTAAATCCAACGGAGCGTCGGAAGCCGTTCGATGATTTCAGTCGTTGACATACACATCAACGATGATCCAACGTATCCCCGGCGGGGGCTACAACGATTGTTCTGTTGACACACATGTGACACCCCCAAATCCTGGTAAGATTTGGTGCTCACGCAATCAAAACATTCATTGCTAACTACCCATTCATAATAGAATTGAATAATAAAAGAAAACCTGCCCATCAGGATTAAACTTGAATAAAATTCTCCCAGGTTATCTAACCTTTAACAACAAACATTCAAATATGGAAATTAAATAAACTTTATTACAATCTTTTAACCAAAGTCTGAAAAATAAAACTATCAAACTATTACAAGTCTTCAGTATTTGATCATCTTTCCTTCTCCCTTACTGGTACTAGGTACGTCACCACTTTTAACTTTAGCTGTAAGAAATTTTACAGGCAAGAGTGAGCAAACAAGGCCCACTTGAAATAACAAGAAGTAAATCATTAAACTTTTACATCAATTGCCAATATTAGGCTCAATAGAACTGGACAATATATTCTATTAACTTTCTAAAAATTTTAACATTTACTGAGGGTCTAATGACCACGAATCATGTCCACAGTTATAAGTAATCTTTCAACTTTAACTTTAACAGTCATAAGACTATAAGGACTCCACATACTTAGGGGGATCAACCCTTCGTATAATGTATTGTGCACAACCATTTCAACGCTAAGCGTAAACCTCTATTAAAAGAGTTGTTCATCTCAGTATTTAGAATACAAGTCCGCACCAAAGTAAGTTTGGTTTGGATAAGATTTCAAGGAAATTTGGAATTCAGCAAACATCAACTACGGAGTAGTTGAATAAAATCCATGACATTATACTTATAAAATAATCGTAATTGAATTAATCATAGCAACTAAAATCATGCTTTAGGAATAATCTAATAGCATACAATTTTAATATCATAGCATACCTTGCTTGAACAATACTAAGCCAAGGTTAATTAGAATTGAATATTAAACATGCATAGAAATCTAGTTATGCATGCTAACCAATAATTGAATTACAAGAATAACTTGTTCCACATCAAATAGTTCAATAAAACAAAGGATTAGAAAACTTGCTCAATTATAAAAATAGAGTTAGAAAACTTGCTCAATTATAAAAATAGAGTCAGAAAACTTGCCTTTAGCACAAGCTACACCCTTACCACTTGAATTTCAATACCCTAAACATATGTCATCGTGACATAGTTAGTCATTATCATATAACTAATACATTCATCATGTAGGTTTGATTATTCAATCACATAATCAAATTATAACACAAGTTAATCCTTAATAACATATTTATTCACAGTATAGAAACACTAAAATCAATATTTTACAGTCCTACTATTATCATATGGTGTTTCTTAAAATTTCGTGTACAAAAAGTACACTGTCAGACCATTCTGCTAACTCGCGCTGCGGCGCCACAGTTTACACTGTGGGTCGCGCTGCGGCGTGGTGATGGCACTGCGGCGCGGTGAATATACTACGAAGCCGCGCTGCGGCGTGGTGATGGCGCTGCGGCGCAACTAAAGTACTGCTGGACCGCGTCGCGGTGCGAAACTCCAGTATCGACTGACAGCTTCGGCAACAGTACAAGAAAAAGCCAATTTGGCCTAAAAGCTCGAATCTAATAGACTGGTTATCATGAAATACACATATAGACTTCATATAAACATATTGTGAAGACTTCTAACATGTTTCTTTCATAAAATAACATAAACATCAAAGTTACAACACCCAATGTCGATGTTTTTGGCAAAAACTCCATTGTTGACATTTTTTTATGAAAATCAACACTGTGATTTTGTTTTTCAATCAAAACAGAAATTTCAAAACATCATAGTTATGATTATACATTCTCTATCAATTTCCATAATCAATTTATCAGTTTAACAACTAACTAAATCTTAATTTCTACTTTAAACTATTTTCATGTAAACACTGTAATATATTTTTCTTCACAAATTGCATACATACATGACTTAATTTCTCTATAATCACATATAAACTCATGAAACAACCTTATAACCAATAATCATACAAAACTATACACATATCAACAATTCATCTTTTACAAATATTTTAAAGAGACTTTTTGAGAAGAGGAAAACTAAACTTTTAAAGAAAGAGATTGAGTTCCTACCTTTGATTAAGAAGATGATAGTTATTCTCAAGCTTCTTCTTTCCAATTCTTTTCTCAAATTCTCTAAGTTTCTCTCAACTTTCTCTCTGTATTTTTTTTTCTTCTTCTCTTTTCTTCACTGAGTTTTCTTCCTAACTCTAGTCTAACTAACGTAGGAAAAATTATAACGTATATGATATAATATCAATTAATGATATTATATAAATATAGATATAATTATATCAATTATATTTTTGTTTAAAAATCAAAAGCCATAAGGCTTGTTTGGCTAATCAAAATAAAATAACCCATTAACCCTTATATCTTGTTTGGTAAACCTAATTAAAACAAATGGATTAATCCTTATACCTTGTTTGATAAAATATCATTAGATTAAAGACTTATTATGCACTAAGACATGCTTGACAAAACTAAATTAAACTCTTTTAATTTATCTTAATAATTCTTTTATAGCAAGGTTATTAGTCACCTTAATAAATCAATTAAAACATTAATCTATTAAATTACTTTAGCACATAATTTAATATCACATAACAATAATTTCTTTTATAATTATAATTTTATTTAACCAACTAATATTTTAAATTATAATTTTCCATTTAAAATATTATAATTTATTTAAATCACTATAAGCTCTCTAGCTTACTTATTAAATTAAATTATTATATAATCTCATAACAATTAATTTTCTTAGCTCCTTAACTATTTATCCAATAAATAATTAACTAAACCACATCAACTCAAATTGCCAATAAATACTTATATAATTCATTAAATATTTAATATTGTAAATAAATATTTAATATTTAATATTTAATTATTTATTCAATAAATAAATAACTACACCACATAAACTCAAATTGAATAATTATTTATTCAACAATAAACATTTCTATTAAATACTTATATAAATCAATAAATATTTAATATTACACTTTAAAATTCCGGAATGTTACATCATTCCCTCCTTACAAGGATTCTGTCCTCAGAATCACAACTCAAACAAATCATTCGTTACATTCTTTCCTACTTACAAAGATTCTGTCCCCAGAATTGAAGACACAGATTAAACAAATAACTCAGGGTACTCTTTTAACATTTTCTCTTCGAGTTCCCACGTAGCTTCCTGAGCGTTGTGGTTCCTCCATATCACCTTCACAGAAGGTATCACTTTATTCCTGAGCACTTGTTCTTTTCTGTCGACTATCTAGATAGGAACTTCTTCATAAGACAAATCTTTCTAGAACTGCAACGGTTCGTACTCGATCACATGTTTGTAGTCGAGTTTATATGGTCGTAACACCAAAATGTGAAAAACATTATGAATGTTTTCCAACTCTGGAGGTAGAGCTATCTCGTAAGCCACTTCTCCCACTCTTCGCAGCACTTCAAAGGGTCCAATAAATCTCGGGCTTAGCTTTCCCTTTTTACCGAAACGAATTTTTCCCCTTCCAAGGAGAAACTTTTAGGAATACATAACTTCCTACGTCCAATGCACGATCTTGCCTGTGTTGATCAGCATACTTCTTCTATCAGTCTTGAGCTGCTACCAATCTTGTCCTGATGAGTTTGACAACGTCAGCAGTTTGTTGCACTAGTTCTGGTCCTAGCAGTTGACGTTCACCGACTTCATCCCAGCATAGTGGAGTTCTGCACTTTCTGCCGTACAATGCCTCGTAAGGTGGCATGTCGATGCTCGCGTGATAACTGTTGTTGTAAGAAAATTTCACCAACGGTAATTGTTCTTCCCAGCTTCCTTTAAAGTCCATGACACATGCTCTCAGCATATCTTCCAATGTCTGAATTGTTCTTTCGCTTTGGCCATCTGTTTGTGGATGATAAGCCGTACCCATTCGCAACTGTGTTCCCATGCATTCTTGTAGTCTCTTCTAGAAATTTGATGTGAGCCGCGGATCTCTATCGGACACAATTGATACTGGCACTCCGTGCCTCGAAACGATCTCCTTAAGGTACAATCTTGCCAACTGATCAAGATTGAATCTAATCTTTATTGGTAGAAAGTGCGCTGATTTTGTTAGTCTGTCCACTATTACCCAAATCGCATCACATCCTCTCTGAGTAGTTGGAAGACCCACCACAAAATCCATCGTGATGTGTTCCCACTTCCATTCTTGTATTTCCAACGGTTGAAGTAATCTGCTAGGTCTTTGATGTTTGACTTTTACTCTTTGACATGTCAATCATTTTGTTACGCATTCTGCAATGTCCCTTTTCATATTCGGCCACCAAAAATGTCGATGCAAATCTTGATACATTTTCGTGCTTCCTGGATGAATTGAATATTTTGAGCTATGAGCTTCGGTCAAAATTTCTTCTTTTAGCTCTGGTGTTGCTGGAACCCAAATTCTTCCCACGAATCGTAGTAGTCCTTCGGTGTCGATCTTATATTTTGCACCACTACTCTCAATCAGATTCTCTTTGATTTTCCCGCACTCTTCATCTTGTAGTTGAGAATTCTTCAATTTGTCCACAAACTTTGGACCAGCTTCTATCTGGAATAGTTGTTCGTCAGATTCTTTTGGAAATTTAATTTCCAACTCCAGTTTTGTCATTGATGAAATGAGTTCCTCCTGAGTTGTTATTAGCATCAACTTTTCCCGACCTTTCCTGCTTAAAGCATCTGCCACTACATTTGCTTTACCCGGAAGATAAAAGATTTCATAATCATAACCTTTTATTAATTCCATCCACCTTCTTTGACGTATGTTCAAATCCTTCTGAGTGAAGATATACTTCAGACTTTTGTGGTCTGTGTAGATCTCATATTTCTCTCCATAAAGATAGTGCCTCCATATCTTCAGAGCAAATATAACTGCAGCCAATTCCAAATCATGAGTCGGATACCCTTTCTCGTAATCTTTCAGTTGTCTTGATGTATACGCAATAACTTTGCCGCTCTGCATAAGAACACAACCCAACCCTTTGTGTGAGGCATCACTATACACCACAAAATTTCCTGTATTGTCTGGTAATGTCAACACAAGTGCTACACTTAGCTTCTTCTTCAAATCTTGAAAACTTTCTTCACATTTCTCCGTCCACACGAATTTTACAGCCTTCCTTGTCAAATTTGTTAACGGAGTGGCTATCTTAGAAAAATCTTGAATAAATATTCTATAATAATCGGCCAGTCCCAAGAAACTCCTCACTTCTGATGGTGTTCTTGGTTGTTCCCAATTGATCACAGCTTCCACTTTTGACGGATCCACTGAAATCCCATCTTTGTCAATCACATGCCCCAAAAATTGTACACGGTCAAGCCAAAATTCGCACTTAGAGAATTTCGCGTACAACTTTTCCTTCCTTAGTGTTTCCAATGTCAAACGTAAATGTTCCACGTATTCTTCTTGAGTCTTGGAAAACACTAGAATGTCGTCGATGAATACCACTACAAACTTGTCTAGGAATGGTTTAAACACCCTGTTCATAAAATCCATGAACGCAGCAGGTGCATTGGTTAAACTAAAAGACATCACCAGAAACTCATAATGTCCATACCGAGTTCTGAATGCCGTTCGTGATATATCCTCCTTCCTCACTTTTAACTGGTGATATCCACTTCTCAAATCTATTTTCAAAAAGTATTTGGTACCCTTCAATTGATCAAATAAGTCATCTATTCTAGGCAACGGATACCTATTCTTAATAGTGACTTTGTTTAACTCCCTGTAATCAATGCAAAGACACATTGATCCGTCCTTCTTCTTCATGAATAAAACTGGCGCTCCCCACAGCGATACGCTTGGTTGAATATATTTCTTGTCCAGCAGCTCTTGCAACTGTACCATCAGTTCCTTCATTTCTACCAGAGCCATTCTGTACGGGGCCTTTGATATTGGTGATGTTCCCGGCGCTAAGTCGATCACGAACTCAATTTCTCTGTCAGACGGAAGTCCTGGCAAATCCTCTGGAAACACGTCTTCGAATTTCCTTACTACTGGTATTTCTTCTATTTTCACACCCTTCTTCTGAGTATCGACTATGTAAGCTAAATAGCCCACACAACCTTGACTCAACAATTTCTTGGCCTGCATAGTCGTCAGACATTTCATTTGTCTAGGTGACTTGCTACCAGAAAATACTACCTTTGACGAAGTCATAAGATTTACACACTTCTTTTGGCAGTCAATCACCGCTCCGTATTTGAACAGCCAATCCATTCCTAAAATTACATCAAATTTCCCGAGTCTAATCGGAATCAAATCTACCAACAAGATATTGTCCTTAATGTTCACCCTACAGTTCTTGTATACGAATCTAACAGGGATTATTTCCTTATTTGTAATTTCTATGTTCAAAGGAAAATTCAGTTTTTCTCTAGGCAATTCTAACCTCTTAGCAAATTCATCAGATATAAACGAGCAAGTAGCACCCGAGTCAAATAATACATATGCACTAATAACATTGATTGGGATAATACCTGACACCACATATTTTGATTGCACAGCATCTTGCACAGTCATGTTGAAGGTTCTGGCTGTGGGTTTGTTTGATGCTGCAGGTCCTGCAATGGCCCATGTACTTCCATTGTTACCTCCATTGCTTCTGGTTGTCACTCCCTCCTTCTTTTTAGGGCATTCACAAGCAAAATGATCCTTGGATCCGCACGTGAAGCACGCATTCTTCTTCGGTTGAGTGCAATTTGGGGCGATGTGATCCTCCTGGCCACAATTGTAGCAAACTCGTTTCCCCATCAAGCACGCACCCTTGTGAAATTTCCCACATGTCGCACATGCTTTAAACTTTTTGTTTTGCTGGTTACCCTGCTGGTTTCCAGCACTCATGTTCCCATTCCACTTCCTCTTCAAGCTATTGTTGCTGATGTTGTTGTTGTTGTTTCCACTGCTACCACCTCCATTCTTAGTCTCATTCTCATTCTTCTTCTTCTTTTGTTCCTGATTAAACTTTGTTACTGCCTCACCTCCACCTTCAGCGAGTACTGCTTTCTCCATCACCGCTGCAAATGTCTTCAACTGGAACAGGGAAACCCTACTGTACAGCCAGGGCTTCAGTCCTTGTTCAAATCTCTTCGCCTTACGTTCATCTGTGTTAACCTGATATGGCGTAAACCTCGCCAATTCGTTGAATTTCGCGGCATACTCAGATACCGTCATCGTTCCTTGTTTTAGTTCCAGAAACTGCACTTCTAACTGACTCTTCGAACTCTCCGGGAAATAGGTTTTGAAGAATAACTCCTTGAACCTATCCCAAGTCATCACTCCTGGTCCTTCACGAGTTTTATTGGCCTGCCACCAATAACTAGCTTCTGCTTTCAACATGAATGTTGCGAAAGCAGTCTTCTGATCATCCCCTACCCTAGCAACATCGAAAACCTTTTTCTATCTCCATAATCCAGGTCTGTGCTTCGACTGGATTCATGGACCCACGGAATTCCAGTGGTCCAACCGCCTTAAATTCCTTAAACGTTGTGCCTTGGTTCTGAGGTTGGTTCTGCAACGCTCCTGTCAGTAGTGTCACTAATTGTTGAACGGGGTTACCGTTAACATTGTCGTTATTGTTGGTTCCTTCAGTGGTTCTCTGTCGTGTTGGTTGACGTCTGGGAGGCATTTTCTGTTAAAAAAAACATCTATTAGACTATTACTCAGCTTCCTTAAGTATTTTCTAATTAACTAGCCTCCAAAACAAAAATAACCACATAACACATAACAATTTGAATAAAGTAACAACTTTTATTTATTCATCATTACTTCGAAAAACATAAAAACAATAGCATCACTGCTATTTACATTCCTTTCCTGAACTACAAAAGTTTCAAAACAACATCATAGTCATATCCCATAGGTTGCATAACACTTGGGATTTACAATTTATTTAACCTTTCACTCATCGTACAACAGCTACGATGTTCTATTAAGATAATTTTTAGCCCTATCACGTTCCTCCTCCATGACTCAAAACATTGTTCTGCGATCTAACACGTATGATGGTAGCGTCTCGAACTGAATTGGATAACCCATGAGTCGATCTTGAGCTCGATTAATTGCGGTGTTAAATACTTTATCCATCTCTTCCATCTTCATCCTCTTTGCCTGCGCATCTCTCGCTGCTCTTCCAGTTCGTTGATAAGCTTCCTCGTTTGCATCTTCAGCTCTTTCCCTCTTAGCAGCTTCTTCTCTCAGCTTGCTCTTCAGTTCAGCAACCATCTCGATCAATTGTTCTTTCTCTCCTTCAGTCCGTATTAGTTTCTCCTCGGCATTTGTCAGTCGTTCCTCACGATCCTGGATCTCGTCGTCTTTTTGTGTCATTGCAGTCTGTTGTTCAGCTACTATCTCTTGCAATTCCTCGACGGTATCCTGAAGTTCCACATTGCGGTCGTAGACTTCATCGTACATACGAGCGGCTATCGAGGTTAATGGAGTCTCTTCCTCCTGTGGCAACTCAACGGGATCCTCATCATCTGTCTCCACATCATCATCCTCATCCTCAACTACTGTGACCAACGGGGCTGACTCCCGTGGCAGTAGTTGTTCCCAAACTACCTGAATGTCGCGAGGCTCCTCCTCTATAGGCATTTGAGGTCCCTCCTCCCTAGACTGACTGGATTTTCCGACATTAGTCATCCTGACAACAAAGTTTTAAAGTTTTAATTATTAATCATTACTACTCGACACTCACGAGCACATAAGTTATAAACACATGAACACATAAGTGTTTTATTACTTCTTTCTTAAAACTCGATAAGAGTTATCTCCACTATCTTTTCAAAGGTTACTTCATAAGGCTTTTCCCCCCACTTAAGGTTCATAACCTAAAGCTTTGATACCAACTTGTGACACCCCCAAATCCTGGTACTTCATTTCCTCAAGATTTGGTGCTCACGCAATCAAAACATTCATTGCTAACTACCCATTCATAATAGAATTGAATAATAAAAGAAAACCTGCCCATCAGGATTAAACTTGAATAAAATTCTCCCAGGTTATCTAACCTTTAACAACAAACATTCAAATGCGAAAATTAAATAAACTTTATTACAATCTTTAAACCAAAGTCTGAAAAATAAAACTATCAAACTATTACAAGTCTTCAGTATTTGATCATCTTTCCTTCTCCCATACTGGTACTAGGTACGTCACCAGTTTCAACTTTAGCTGTAAGAAATTTTACAGGCAAGAGTGAGCAAACAAGGCCCACTTGAAATAACAAGAAGTAAATCATTAAACTTTTACATCAATTGCCAATATTAGGCTCAATAGAACTGGACAATATATTCTATTAACTTTCTGAAAATTTTAACATTTACTGAGGGTCTAATGACCACGAATCATGTCCACAGTTATAAGTAATCTTTCAACTTTAACTTTAACAGTCATAAGACTATAAGGACTCCATGTACATAGGGGGATCAACCCTTCGTACAATGTATTGTGCACAACCATTTCAACGCTAAGTGTAAACCTCTATTAAAAGAGTTGTTCATCTCAGTATTTAGAATACAAGTCCGCACCAAAGTAAGTTTGGTTTGGATAAGATTTCAAGGTAATTTGAAATTCAACGAACATCAACTACGGAGTAGTTGAATAAAATCCATGACATTATACTTATAAAATAATCGTAATTGAATTAATCATAGCAACTAAAATCATGCTTTAGGAATAATCTAATAGCATACAATTTGAATATCATAGCATACCTTGCTTGAACAATACTAAGCCAAGGTTAATTAGAATTGAATATTAAACATGCATAGAAATCTAGTTATGTATGCTAACCAATAATTGAATTACAAGAATAACTTGTTCCACATCAAATAGTTCAATAAACCAAAGGATTAGAAAACTTGCTCAATTATAAAAATAGAGTTAGAAAACTTGCTCAATTATAAAAATAGAGTCAGAAAACTTGCCTTTAGCACAAGCTACACCCTTACCACTTGAATTTCAATACCCTAAACATATGTCATCGTGACATAGTTAGTCATTATCATATAACTAATACATTCATCATGTAGGTTTGATTATTCAATCACAAGAAAAAGCCAATTTGGCCTAAAAGCTCGAATCTAATAGACTGATTATCATGAAATACACATATAGACTTCATATAAACATATTGTGAAGACTTCTAACATGTTTCTATTCATAAAATAACATAAACATCAAAGTTACAACACCCAATGTCGATGTTTTTGGCAAAAACTCCATTGTTGACATTTTTTTATGAAAATCAACACTGTGATTTTGTTTTTCAATCAAAACAGAAATTTCAAAATATCATAGTTATGATTATACATTCTCTATCAATTTCCATAATCAATTTATCAGTTTAACAACTAACTAAATCTTAATTTCTACTTTTAACTAAGCCATATTCATATATATTTTCATGTAAACACTATAATATATTTTTCTTCACAAATTGCATACATACATGACTTAAATTCTCTATAATCACATATAAACTCATAAAACAACCTTATAACCAATAATCATACAAAACTATACACATATCAACAATTCATCTTTTACAAATATTTTAAAGAGACTTTTTGGGAAGAGGAAAACTAAACTTTTAAAGAAAGAGATTGAGTTCCTACCTTTGATTAAGAAGATGATAGTTACTCTCAAGCTTCTTCTCTCCAATTCTTTTCTCAAATTCTCTAAGTTTCTCTCAACTTTCTCTCTGTATTTTTTTTTCTTCTTCTCTTTTCTTCATTGAGTCTTCTTCCTAACTCTAGTCTAACTAACGTAGGAAAAATTATAACGTATATGATATAATATCTATTAATGATATAATATAAATATAGATATAATTATATCAATTATATTTTTATTTGAAAATCAAAAGCCATAAGGCTTGTTTGGCTAATCAAAATAAAATAACCCATTAACCCTTATACCTTGTTTGGTAAACCTAAATAAAACAAATGGATTAATCCTTATACCTTGTATGAGAAAATATCATTAGATTAAAGACTTATTATGCACTAAGGCATGCTTGGCAAAACTAAATTAAACTCTTTTAATTTATCTTAATAATTCCTTTATAGCAAGGTTATTAGTCACATTAATAAATCAATTAAAACATTATCTATTAAATTACTTTAACACATAATTTAATATCACATAACTATAATTTCTTTTATAATTATAATTTTATTTAACATACTAATATTTTAAATTATAATTTTTTATTTAAAATATTATAATTTATTTAAATCACTATAAGTTCTCTAGCTTACTTATTAAATTAAATTATTATATAATCTCATAACAATTAATTTTCTTAGCTCCTTAACTATTTATCCAACAAATAATTAACTAAACCACATTAACTCAAATTGCCAATAAATACTTATATAATTCATTAAATATTTAATATTGTAAATAAATATTTAATATTTAATATTTAATTATTTATTTAACAAATAAATAACTGCACCACATAAACTCAAATTAAACAATTATTTATTCAACAATAAACATTTCCATTAAATACTTATATAAATCAATAAATATTTAATATTACACTTTAAAATTCTGAAATATTACATCACATCAACGATAATAAAACAACCCCAGCGGGGATCATAATGCATTGTCATCCATTGATGTACGTATCAATGAAGGTCAAGCAACCTTGACATCATTTCAGTCGTTGGCAAGTAAATCCAATGTCGCATCAGAAATCATCCGATGATTTTATCAGTTGATACACACATCAACAAAGTCCAAGCAGCCTTGGCATTTATCCCCAGCAGGGAGTTCATCCGTTGATCTACGCATCAATAAAGGATCAAATGTATCCCCGGCGGGGGTTACAACGCGTGGTAAACCGTTGGTTCACACGTTAACAAACATTTGTCTATATCAAGGAGACAGCTCTGACAACATTTGTTGTTGGCAGTAAAACCAACAGAACATTAACGTACTCTGGCGACACAAACCAGGAGAGGGAAACGTCATCAAGGAGGATTGATGTCGGAATATGTTATACACATCCTCAAACAGACAAAGCTTTATCCCCACAGAACTCTTACACATAAGAGGCACTACTTCATAATCAAGTATGTATCAAGGATTCAGAACTTTGGTAATAATCCCATCGTCAACTTCCTCAAAGATTTGAATCGCATATCCAATTTGGTCATCATTGCCAAATCCCCAGTAGAAGCTAGAGGGAGATAACAATCATCCTCAGCATGTTGGGCAACAACCCCATACACATGCATCATACAGTTGCTTCATATTATATTTCAAGTATATAGGATTCTTTATCCTATCCATACATTGCATTGCATGAATATGATAAAGAGGGGCATCTGTAGACACTCGAAATTTTCTGCATATCTATTACTGACATCGCAGGAGCGCAGATTCGTCTTTTAAGAGGACACCCTAAAAGACGGTTCATATCCATTCCGGATACCACCGGGAGGAACAGCTCAATCCCAGAACACACACGGGGAGTAATAGCTCAACCCCAGAACACACACCGGGAGTAACAATTCCAACCTCGGACATAATCCCGAGGCATGCAGATCCAATACCGGAACACAAACCAGAGAAAACTGATTCATCCCGGAGATAACCCCGAGATGTTCCGTCTCAGTCCCAACACTGGGAATAACAGATTCCAACCTTGGAGATAACCCCAAGGAAGGCAGTGGCAATTTCGGAGATAATCCCAAAAATGCTTGTTTCAAATGCATGCCATCAGCTTTAACCTCGGTGCTCAAACCGAGGCACTCAGTACAAGACAGGCACACCTCAGAGATGACACTGAGGACCTTCAATATTTGTAGCAGTCCAATCTCAACAATAACCCTGATCAATGTCTGCTTTATCAGCCCAAATTGGAGATAACCCCGATGAGGGCCAAAGTCGTCATCTTACCAACTTGATGCCACATCATGCCATCTCAACATTTTAGACATACATTTTTACACAGCAATGTCCCACAAAAGCTCAGAAGAACCAATCCCGAGTGACTATTACGCATGATAACAGATAGAATTTGAAGCTGAAGACCGGAGGGCATCGTCTCATCTTCATGACTTCGTACAACCTCTAATCCCATGTCATTGCGTAACTCTGGACAACGGCGGTCCGAAATAGGTCCTATATACCTTAATCGGATGCCCAAATTGTAATTCTGAAAGTTCGATCGGACATCACGTTGTCTACGTGCACGTACTTCGACATGGCGGGTCCCGTGAAGCCCGGGCACCCCGGGCAGCCTCTGGTACACCTGCAGCCCAGCCACAGGTCCACCCTCTATAAATTGAGGGCTTGGGGTGGCCATTTTACAAGGAGAAACGGCGAGGAAGCCCTGTCCAATTTGCTCCATACACACCCCAAACTGAGTGCTTTCTCATTTTAAACACTTGTGAGCTCACATATAGCTACTTCTGTACCGGCAGAAGCCAGTGTTTATCTACTTTAAAGTTATTGAAGTCTTCTTTGGCAGTCCACTGTAAGCCTTCTTACACATTTTCAAGCCTTTCTCTCCATACTTGCACACACCCTTCTTTACGTTGAGAGTCGTGTTGCGTGTGTTTGCCCGGACTTCGATCCGTAGTTTTATTTCAGTTTGTATATATATATATATATATATATATATATATATATATGGACTAACATTATCGAGTTATGCCTCGATTAAGCCTAGACTTCGGTCTGGAGCGTTTACTTGCTTTTGTATATATATACATTTATATATATGAACTGTTTGTCGAACTCTGTTCGATGAGCCTAGACTTCGATCTAGAGCGTTTAATGGCCTTCTTATATATATATACTTATATACATAAACTGTGTGTCAAACTCTGTTCGATGAGCCTGGACTTATGTCTGGTGCGTTTAAATGCTTTTGTATATATATATACTTATATATGAACTGTGTGTCGAACTATGTTCGATGAGCCTAAATTTTACATCCGGTGCGTTTACTGCTTTGATATATATATATATATATATATATATATATATATATTAACTGTTGTCGGACTTTGTCCGATGAGCCTGGATTTTATATCCGGTGCGTTTATCGTTTTTATATATATTTATATATATATTTATATTTCGTCCCACCTAGAGTTTACTTCGTGGTGGTTGACTGTTTTTACTGCTTTCTATACATTTCATCCCGCCTGGAGTTCCCTCCGTGGCGGTTGATCGCTTTTACAGCTTTATTTACATTTCTGATCCCCCATGGAGGTGCTTCGTGGCTGGTGATCATGTCTGTATATATATATTTACAGATTTTATATATATATACCTGCTTATTGCGTTTATATCAACTACGGCATTATGTGAACCTAAGAATCATGTGATCACAGATTCAGTCCACTGAATCTAGATTCGGTTCCCGTGATGGACCTTTTCAGTTGTAAGCAGCTTGTAAATTTATCTGTGATGTTTGGATTTTCTCATATAGTTTTCATACCCACGAGGAATTCAACACCTTTTTGTACATTATTTTCATACAGATGCCTCGCATCTGTAAAATAAAATCAACCAAGCCGAATATTGAATAAAATGGGAGTGAAAAAGGACTCAATTACTATTTTGCATTGGGTTTGAAAAACCTCTTTTAAAACGTCATTGTCATATCTTGCTTAAAACTGAATTTTAATATAAATTCAAACCCTGTGTATATAGGTGCGAACGAGGCCTCGCACTACTTCCAAATAACAGCACATTGACCCACAAACACACACATTCATATAACAGTTTCTTGAAAAGTGGTGGTAACACGGATGTCGGGGAATGCCTAACACCTTCTCTCCGCATAAGCAAGTCCCCGGACCCTAATTGAATCTCGGTTTCACCGACCCGTTTAGCAGTGTCACATCACTTGGTCAATGTGCAAACCTTTTCTCAGTTGTATTGGTACAACCAGTTAAAAAACCAACTGGCGACTCTTATAGTTCAATCGTTGACATTACACATGTCGGACCTTTTTCGCGTGTTTTTTCAAACAAATCTCACATAAAATGAGAACACAAAAAAATAGGTAACGAAAAGGGACAAATAAAAATTTCAACGTCGACACCCACCAATAATCTGCCTCTCCTCGCAATATGAAAGTGGCAAAAGGAACGTTTTGCTCCTCGAAACATCCCAAGACATCAAATATTTTGGTGATCTGCTTTATCCACGTCTCTGCCTTAAGTGGTTCTGGCTTTTCCAAAAACTCCGGTTGTCCCAACTCCTTGAACTGCTTAACGGTGACCTTCCGTGAGTTACCAATGTTTCTAACTGCATTTTGAACAGGAGTCGCTCTCGCCTGATGTTGCATGAATTGCATAAAGCCTCTGAACATCCCATCGTTCATCATTTGGTTGGTATTGTTATTTTCTTAAGGATTATTGCCTTCCTGATGCATATTATCCTAGGTATTGATCATTGGTGACTCAACGGTCTCATGTGCTCCATTTCTTATCTCAACATTCTCAGATGTCATTTTTAAACACTACCACAAAACAAGGATTAATTGGCATGCCACATATTATCCATATATTCTGACCGACCAATTAAATAACAAATAAACTTAGGTAGGTCATACTAGCGAATGAATTACCCGTCTCTCCCATCCTAGTTCTAGTCTCACATCTCAGCCATGGATCATATCTCTTAGCTTTGATACCAACTGAGATGCCCCCACAATAGGTATACGTCACCCATCTTGAGTCGCTAAATACATGTTACAGAATTCAAATACAAACTTAATTATACAACTGTCGTGTAAAATACGACAAAATATAGCTGAGAGTTTTAACAGGAATATTGTCTTCTAGACAATATCCAAACTCAAATTCAATCCTCATTACATTTATAATCACACTAAATAGTGAGGACTACTAAAACAACCATCTCGGACCGTCACTCCATTCCCTGACTAGTCCCGACTACGTTCTCATTTCCTGAAGAGAACAATGAAAGTAAAAGGGTGAGCTCAACTAGCCCAGTAAGAAATATTATGACTAAGATAATGCAGAATAAATTATCGTTAGCCTTCAACATGGTTTAACTGATAAAATATAATAAACATCAAGTTTAACTACAGCGGAACAAGCAATCCATTAGAAGAGTTAAGTAAAGCATGAAATCTACTATCTTATATAATTTAAGAGTTTATCATCAATTTTCTCGCTGAGACTCATCTTAATAAATAATCCACATCGTTGAATTATCCATGCACTAAGGGCTAAGGATATTCATTAGTATCACGTCCACGAATTATCTATGCACTACGGGCCAAGGATATTCGTGTAATCACCAATGGTCATGATCATGCCAACAATTGTCCATCAATGCACTACGGGCCAATGATGACATTTATCACATCATTTGTAACATTACAGGTCATGATTATACCGAATAATCCCTAGTCATAATCATACCAATCAACAGTCCATCCATGCACTACGGGCCAATGAGGACTTTCATCACAATATAAGCATGAGGATGATGACAATGATATAAGAATTCAATTAAATGAAAGCAACTGATAAATTTTAAAGATTTATAATTTAATTTATTCAGAATTCAATAATGTCCAAATTATCAACATAATATTATTTTGTAGAGTAAAATTTAAGAATAATATTGTATCAAAAATGATTTGGATCGAAAATAAATTAATTTTTATTATGAATAGTACCCGAATAAATAGTACTCCATAAATAGTACTTCGGGAATAGTACCCCGTGAATAGTACTCCGACATGAAAAATTTAAAACTTGTCAAGAATGTTCAGAATAATATTTTCATGAAAAGATACTGGATGAAGCGCAAATTTTAAGGATATTCTACTAATTTCATGGAGTATAGAAGCCAAAACTTAACAAAATGAGTATAGAACTCGAAATTTGAAACGAAATAATAATACTTACATACTACAGAGTATGAAAAAAAATATTATTTCATACGAATATTGAACAAAAATAATATCTCTTACCTTAAAAAGAGAGTACTTCTGACTGGTAGGGCGGAAAAATTCTTGAAGAAAACTTTAACTATTTTCTACACTCAAAGCTTCCTTAAACTCTAAAGAAATACGCTCAATATTATAGAAGAAGAATTCTCTAATTTTAGTGTAATTTTCATTTACTATGCAAATACTATGCATAATAAAATATGATATATTCTATTTTTCATATAAAATAAAACTTATTTTATATATATATATATATATATATATATATATATATATATATATATATATATATATATATATATATATATATACACGCCAACTTCCCGTTAAAAAAATTCATCAGCTTCCCCCTCTCCCCCAAAGTCCTCCACATGTGGGAAGCTGATGAATTTTTTTAACGGGAAGTTGGCGTGTATATATATATATATATATATATATATATATATATATATATATATATACACACACACACACACACACTGAATAACTTTCTACCGATAATTTTGAAAAATAGGTAAATGGGGGTCCAAATAATATGCAAAGTTTACAACAAATATTTCATAAAAATCCCCTCAATATTTTTAACAACATTTATTCATTATTATTATAACTCGCAATATTAACAACTAGATCGTTCCCAGGAAAGAGGGGGCTTTTCGATTAGGATTTCTCCCTATTGGCGCGCAATTAGGTGACCAAACCCCTTTCCTCGACAGAACTTTTTAGACATTGTTAATTATGCAAATAATAATATGAATAATTTGTCATCTCAATTATTGATTTAATAATATATAAAATATTAACAATAATTGAATCAAATAACATGAGATACTATGCAGCAATTACTGTAGTAACATTTGAGTATAACTGAGTGACTTCTCACGTAAGCATCAATAATAAATATCGTGTGCTACTATGCAACCACGCATATTACTGTAAATTTAACACCGGGTATTTTAACAGTTAACGGTAGATAATAATTCTGTTGTGGGGTCCACCAATGATTGTGTCATTGTATGAATATTTCCTATTAAACCGAATATTTTCCGATCAATCGAATATTTTATAACAACTTGTATACTTAGCAAAATTTATAAATACTACCCACAACTATAATATTATATCAAATTCACACCATAATATTTAAAAATATATTTTGAGAAAAATTAATCTTTATTTATAAAAATTAGGGTATTCCATCCGTGATTTTCAAAATTTAAATAGTATCCTTCCATTCTCCTATAAATAGGATACTTAGTTTAGAATTCAAAATCACACAAGAATCGAAAAATTCTTCTTTTATAATATTGAGCGTATTTCTTTAGAGTTTAAGGAAGTTTTAAGCGTAGAAAATAGTATATGTTTTCTTCAAGAATATCCCCGCCCTACCAGTCAGAAGTACTCTCTTTTTAAGATAAGGGATGTTATTTTTGTCCAATATTCGTAAAAAATAATATTTTTTTCCATACTCTGTAGTATGTAAGTAATATTATTTAGTTTCAAATTCTGAATTCTACACTCATTTTGTTAAAATATGGCTTCTATACTCCTTAAAATGAGTAGAATATCCTTGAAATTTGTGCTTCATCTAGTATCTTTTAATAGAAATATTATTTTGAGCATTCTTGATAATTTTTAATCTTTTAATGTCGGATTATTATTCATGGGGTACTATTTCCGAAGTACTATTTACGAGGTACTATTCACTCAGGTACTATTCACCCGGGGAACTATTCATGACAAAAATTGCTTTTTTTTCTGTCCAAATCATTTTTGATACAATATTATTCTTGAATTTTACTCCACAAAGCAGTATCATGTTGATAATTTGGACATTTATTAAATTCTGGATAAATTAACTTATAAATTTTTAAAATTTATCCTTTGGTTTTATTTAATTGAATTCTTATATCATTGTCATCATCCTCATACTTATATTATGATGAAAGTCATCTTTGGCCCGTAGTGCATAGATTGTGACAACCCCAAAATAGGTTCATTCCATCCAACCCATTCTGAGTCGCCAAATACATGGTACAGAAAATAACAACTTTATTACAACAATTGTCGTGCAAAATACAATAACACATATGATGTGAGTTTGGATACAAATATATACCAAAGTGACTCATGTCCCAATCGTGGACAGCACCTCGCAATGATACCTTACATAAAGGTATAGTCAAAAACTGTTTTAGAAATTAGAATCTTTAGAAAGTGATCAAGGAAACCTTCGTACATGGGAGGCCATGCATCTAGGTTATGATAGAAATCATATGGCCACAGAATTATCCTTAGTTGACCCAATAGACCCCAAAGAAAAATGAGAAGTTTACTATCATATTCTTCCCAATGGTGAGTCTTCTCTTGACTTATCATTATCTCCACTGTCTCTAATTGAGAATTATACTTCAAACAAATACCAAGATTATATAGGTAGTGCTCGTAAATATACTCAGTAAGTGGATGAGCACAACCTTGTCTTATGATGACACGAGGTTGTATGTCGTTAGACATCTTGTATGATAGTGGCAAAACACCCTTTCAATGTTGGGTTCGCCTCACCCTATATGATTCTCCAAATATAACTACTAAAAGATGTATACAACACACTTGTCAATATTATTTAGGGAGAACTCCACAGCTAGAGACCACCGTTTTATTCCCTTGTTACACCCGCTCAACCCAGCTACACTTTTATTACCTGAAAGAAATTGTGAAGCAAAAAGGTGAGCACAACAAGCCCAGTAAAGAATATCATGACTAAAGATAATTAAATTATCAATAACCTTCATCAGTAATAAATCAGAGATTTAGAACATATGGTAGATGATAAAAAAATTTAACCATAGTTGCAGCGGAACGAGCAATCCATTAGAAGAGTCAAATAGACCATAAAGTCTATTATCTTCTCCATGTTAAAAATCCACGAACAATGTTTTATCCCTGTAACATCAATCAACAATTTTGGTCCACAATCATATGAATAACTCATAATCATAATTGTAGTTCTAAATTTCTCTTCTCATCCAAGACGAAGATAATTTTTATCACCTATCTTTACCTGAAACATCAAAGATCATGGTTACACTAAATCACATTTCCTATTCATAATCATACTAATAACTTCATCTTTACACTACGGCCAAAGATATTCATTTGTATCACCAATTGGTCATGTTCATCTCAACACCTGTTCATCTTTGTACTACTGGCCAAAGATATTCAACAACATGTCATCTTTGCACTACGGGCCAAAGATATTCATCAACAGACCATCTTTGCACTACGGGCCAAAGATATTCATCTACAATTCATCTTTGCACTACAGGCCAAAGATATTCCTCAACAATTTATCTTTGCACTACAGGCCAAAGATATTCCTCAACCGTTCATATTTGCACTACAGGCCAAATATATTCCTCAACAGTTCATATTTGCACTATAGGCCAAATATATTAATATCTCAAAGAATATATAATCATTTCACAATTTATATAAATAATAATTATAACCATGTTGATCATGATCATACCAGTTAACAATTCAACTTTGCACTACCGGTCAAAGAGAACTCATAGTCATGATCATACCAATAATCTACACATCTTTACACTCTAGTCAAAGAGAAATATCATCATTAGGGTTATAAAAATGTTATATATGATAATAAAAATAATATGATCAACATATAGTTTTAATCTCAAGAGTAATATTTATAAATCAACTATAATTTGGTCTGGAAAAAAAAACTAAATTTGTCGTGAATAGTACCCGTGAATAGTAACTCGTGAATAGTAACTCGTGAATAGTAACTCATGAATAGTAACTCCGACACAAAAAGGTAGAAATTTTACAATAAAATTCATACCAATATTTCGGTATAAAGATATTGAAAGAATAATATTTCTTAAGTTTATAAACAATTTATTTTAATTGTTTACACTTTACTAAATAATGTATTTAATCATCCTAAAATGCCAAACTCATAAGATTTTATTACCAATAATCAAAACCCTCATCAAAAATCTACATATACCTCATATAGGATTCTCAAGCCATAAAATCCTATTTTCTAATTTTCTTACTTCACATAACATATTTAATTCATTTTCTCATAACTAGTCTATTTTCATGAAAAATACCAAATCAGTTCTAAAAATATTTTTTTTCTGAGATTTAGCAGAATATAGTCCCATATTGAACATATATTTTTCTCAGAATTTTTAAAACTCATTTACTATTTTTCATATGGCCAAAACCGCCAAATATTTAGACATTTATCATAAATTTTAATTTTATCCAAAAATTTCGAAATTCACATAGTACACTGATATTATATAGATATACTTCCAATAAAAATTTCATCAAATTTGGAGTTAACCACAAGGAGTTATAAGCGGTTACTTTTAAAATAGTATTTTTCCCGTAAAATTCATAACTCTTAATCTATACATCCAAAAATCACCATTTTTGGACACAATCAATAAAACTCATCAAAATATCATTTCAAATTTTTTTAGAATTTTCTGAAGGTCAGAAGAATTACGAACTGAAAAATATAATAACCCTTAAAATCTCTTACCTCAAAAGAGCAGTACTTCTGACTTGAATATCGGATATAACGCTGAGCAACACTCAAGATATCTAAATACTCACAAAAATATGCTTGATAATATAGAGAGAGAAAGAGAGAAAATTTATGAATTCTGGTGTGATTTTTAATTCTAACTTAGCCCTCTATTTATAGGAAAATGTTAGCACGTCGAAGCAGACTTAACCTACAACCTGATGGCTTTATCTGCTACTATTCCCACCCACCACATTTGAAAAAAAATCTCAGCATATTTCTTTACCAACCAAGAGTGGGGCCCACCAATTCTAGAATTTTTTACCAAAATAATTAACTCCGAAAATTCAACAATTTCTGAACCAGTCATCTCGTAAAATTCATAACAAATCATACGTTAATTTTTAACGGTTCAAAATTTGTGGACATATACTCAACTTATATATGTATAACATATCCAAAAATTACCACGATCCAACGGTCGGATTAAAAATTATAACCCCCGCAAAATATCTCAAAAACCCTAATTTAATTTTCAATACCTCCGTTTCGACAAAAATACAGATAAAATACCTCAATATTAACTCCTTCTTTTTTAACCACAAAAATATATCCCTCATTTATATCCACATAAAATAAATGTTTTCTTATCATATGAATCAATAATTAATTATTCACAATTAATATTACAGAATCACATTTATGACAACTAGGCCGTTCCCAGGAAAGAGGGGGCTTTCCAATAAGGATTTTTCCTTACTGGCGCACAATTAGATGACCAAACCTCTCCTTAGATAGAACTTTCTAGACATTACCAATAATGTTATCTAATAATATTATTCAAATAATATAAATTATTGATCTGATAATGGAAAATACTGTGCAGCAGCAATTATTGAAACAACAATAATATAAAATATCAACGCAGCAATTATTGAATCAATAAAATAAAATATTGAACAGTAATTACTGTGACAATTATTCAGTAGTGCCTTCTTACGTAATAATCAATAATTTCAAAAATACTGTGCAATAACGCGTATTACTGTATTTTAACCACCGGATATTCCAACAGTGTTAACGGTAACAACTACGTCGTTAATTATAAAAACTTAATTTTTGTCGTTATCTTCATCCGACCATTTTTCGTTATGGGGCCCACAAATAGCTGCGCCGTCGTACGAATATTCCCCGACAGAAAGAATATTCCACGACCAACGAATATTCCCCGACAACAATGATTATTTTATAACCACTTGTTTATTTTGAAAAATTTTCACATTTCACCCATAACTTTAACTTTTTATCAATTTAACCATTTACTGAATTGTAATTATAAGAAAAATTGAATACTTTTATTTCATAAAATTCGGGGTCTTACATAGATGGACTGTTGATTGGTATGATTATGATCAAGGATTATTCGGTATAATCATGACATGTAATGTTACAAATGATGTGATAAAAGTCCTCATTGGCCCATAGTGCATTGATGAACAGTTATTGGTATGATCATGACCATTGGTGATAACACGAATATCCTTGGCCCGTAGTGCATGGATAATTCAGTGATATGAATTATTTATTGAGTTGAGTCTCAGCGATAAAATTGATAATAAACTTTTAAATCATAGAAGATAGTAGATATCATGCTCTAATTGACTCTTCTAATGGATTGCTTGTTTCGCTGCAGTTAAACTTGTTATTTATTGTATTTTATCAGTTTAACACTGTTGAAGGCTAACGATGATTTATTATGCATTATCTTAGTCATAATATTTCTTACTGGGCTGGTTGAGCACACCCTTTGCCTTCATTGTTCTCTTCAGAAAATGAGAATATAGCAGGAACTAGTCAAAAAATTGAGTGATGGTCCGAGATGGTGGCTATAGTAGTCCTCACTATTCTAGAAAATAATATGATAATAATTGTAATGACGACTCCATTTGAGTTTCGATATTTTCTATAAGACAATATTCGTGTTAAAACTCTCAGAAATGTTTTGTCGTATTTTACACTACAGTTGTATAATTAAATTTGTATTTAAATTCTATACCATGTATTTGGCGACCCAAAATGGGTGATGTATACCTATTTTGGGGGCGTCACACCTGGGCTTTAGTTTAAGTAACAACAAGCTAGTTTTTACGTCTCTAAGTGATGTTTGGAGTATGTACCTGGTGTTCCCGAGTCTAATATATAAGTAGGTTTCATGTTTATATCTGTAAGACCCCAACTTTTTATGAATAAAGATCTAATTTTCCTTAAATATTATTTTGAATAATAAGGTGTTGATTTGATATAATGTTATAGTTATGGGTGATATGTGCAAGTTTTGCATAATAAATAAGTTGTGATAAAATATTCGTTTTGTTAGAAAATATTCTTTTTGTTGGGAAATATTCGTACAACGGTACAATCATTGGTGGACCACATAACAGAATAACTGTCGGATACAGAAAGAGACAGAAATAACCTTTTTATAAAAAATAACGATAAAACTGTTACTGTTAACTGTTGAAATACTCGGTGATAAAAGTACAGTAATACGTGTGGTTGCACAGTACCACACATTATTGCACAGTATCTCTAATTATTGATTCTTACGTAAGAAGTCACTTAGTATTCAATAATTGCCATAGTAGTTGTTGCATAGTATCTCATATCATTGATTCAATAATTGTTACAATAACATCTGTGCAATATTTTATATTATTTGAATAATATTATTAGTTATCATTATTGACAATGTAAGACCCCGAATTTTATGAAATAAAAGTATTCAATTTTTCTTATAATTACTATTCAGTAAATGGTTAAATTGATAAAAGTTTAAAGTTATGAGTGAAATATGATTTTTTTCAAAATAAGCAAGTAGTTATAAAATAATCATTGTTGTCGGGGAATATTCGTTTGGTCGTGGAATATTCTTTCTGTCGGAGAATATTCGTACGACGGCGCAGCTATTTGTGGGCCCCATAACGAATAACTGTCGGATGAAGAAAACGACAAATTTGAGTTTTTACAAATAACGGCGTAGTTGTTACCGTTAACACTGTTGGAATACCCGGTGGTTAAAATACAGTAATACGCGTTATTGCACAGTAGCACACGGTATTGCATAGTATTTTTGAAATTATTGATTCTTACGTAAGAAGGCACTACTCAATAATTGTTACAGTAATTACTGTTCAATATTTTATTTTATTGATTCAATAATTGCTACGTTGAAATTTTGTATTATTGTTGTTCAATAATTGTTGCTGCACAGTATTTCCCATTATCAGATCAATAATTCATATTATTTGAATAGTATTATTAGATAGCATTATTGACAATGTCTAGAAAGTTCTGTCTAAGGAGAGGTTTGGTCATCTAATTGCGCGCCAGTAAGGAGAAATTCTTATTGGAAAGCCCCCTCTTTCCTGGGAACGGCCTGGTTGTCATAAATGTGATTCTGTAATATTATTTGTGAATAATTAATTATTGATTCATATGATAAGGAAATATTTATTTTATGTGGATATAAATGAGGAATATATTTTTGTGGTTAAAAATAAAGGAGTTAATGTTGAGGTTTTTATCAGTATTTTTGTCGGAATGGAGGTATTAAAAATCAGGGTTTTTGAGATATTTTGCGGGGGTTATAATTTTTAATCCGACCGTTGGATCGTGGTAATTTTTGGATATGTTATACATATATAAGTTGAGTATATGCCCACAAATTTTGAACCGTTAAAAATGAACGTATGATTTATTATGAATTTTACGAGATGACTGGTTCAGAAATTGTTGAATTTTCGGAGTTTATAATTTTGGGTGGAAAATTCTAGAATTGGTGGGCCCCACTTGTGGTTGGTGAAGAAATGTGCTGAATTATATTTCAAATGTGGTGGGTGGGAATAGTAGCAGGTAAAGCCATCAGGTTGCAGGTCAAACCTACCAAAATTTTCCTATAAATAGAGGGCTAAGTTAGAATTGAAAATCACACCAAAAACATAAGCTTTCTCTCTTTCTCTCTCTAGATTATTGAGTGTATTTTGTGAGTATTTAGATACTCTGTGAGTTTGTATTCATCAGTGCAAGTTTCCTTCAGCCTTATACCGATCAGAAGTACTGCTCTTTTGAGGTAAGGGATAGTAAGGGATAGTAAGGGATATTAAGGGATTTTAAGGGTTGTTATGATTTTTAGTTTCGTAATTTTTCTGATCTTCAAAAATTCTGGAAAAATTTGAAATGATATTTTGATGAGTTTTCTTGATTGTGTCCAAAAATGGTGATTTTTGGATGTATAGATTGATAGTTATGAATTTTATGAGAAAAGACTATTTTAAAAGTAACCGCTTATAATTTCTTGTGGTTAACTCCAAAATTGATGAAATTTTTATTGGGAGTACATGTATATGATAGAAGTATACTCTGTAAATTTCAGAATTTTTGGACAAAAGTATAATTTTTGATAAATGTCTAAATATTCGGCTATTTTGGCCATATGAAAAATAGTAAATGACTTTTAAAAATTCTGAGAAAAATATATGTTCACTATGGGACTATATTATGCTAAATCCCAGAAAAGAAATATTTTTGGAACTGATTTGGTATTTTTTATGAAAATGGTCTAGTTATGAGTAAATGAATTAAATATGTTTTGTGAAGAAAGAAAATTGGAAAATAGGATTTTATGGCTTGAGAATCCTATATGAGGTATATGCAGATTTTTGATGAGGGTTTTGGTTATTGATGATGAAATTATAAGAGTTGGCATTTTATGATGATTAAATGCATTAATTAGTAAAGTGTAAACAATTAAAATAAATTGTTTATAAATTTAAGTAATGTTATTCTTTCAATATCATTATACCGAAATATTGGTATGGATTTTATTGTGGAATTTCTATCTTTTGTGTCGGGGTTACTATTCATGAGTTACTATTCACGATTTACTATTCATGAGTTACGAATATTACTCTTGAGATTAAAACTATATGTTGATCATATTATTTTTATCATCATATATAACATTTTTATAACCCTGATGTTGAAATTCTCTTTCACTGGAGTGTAAAGATGGGTAGATTATTGGTATGATCATGACTAGGGTTCTCTTTGGCCTGTAGTGCAAAGTTGAATTGTGACTGGTATGATCATGACCATTGAATTTATAATTGAATATCTTAAGCTTAAGTGCAAAGGTGAATTGATCAACATGGTTATAATTATTGTTTATATAAATTCTGAAATGATTATATATTTCTTTGAGATATGAATATATTTGGCATGTAGTGCAAATATGAATTGTTGATGAATATCTTTGGCATGTAGTGCAAAGATGGCCTGTTGATGAATATCTTTGTCCTGTAGTGCAAAGATGAACTGTTGTTGAATATCTTTGGCCTGTAGTGCAAAGATGAACTGTTGTTGAATATCTTTGGCATGTAGTGCAAAGATGGCCTGTTGATGAATATCTTTGTCCTGTAGTGCAAAGATGAACTGTTGTTGAATATCTTTGGCCTGTAGTGCAAAGATGAACTGTTGTTGAATATCTTTGGCCCGTAGTGCAAAGATGGTTTGTTGATGAATATCTTTGGCCCGTAGTGCAAAGATGGATTTGTTAGTATGATTATAAACAGGAACTGTGATTTGGTATAACCATGATCTTTGATGTTTCAGGTAAAGACAGGTGATGAAAATATTCTTCGTCCTGGGTGCGAAGAAAAATTTATAGTCACAATTATGATTATGAGTTATTCATATGATTGTGGAAAGGAACTGTTGAGTGATGTTACATGGATAAAATATTGTTGGTGGATTTTTAACATGGAGAAGATAATAGACTTTATAGTCTATTTGACTCTTCTAATGGATTGCTCGTTCCGCTGCAACTATGGTTGAAATTTTTATCATTTACCATATGTTCTAAATCTCTGATTGATGAAGGCTATTGATAATTGAATTATCTTTAGTCATGATATTCTTTACTGAGCTAGTTGTGCTCACCCTTTTGCTTCACAATTCCTTTCAGGTAATAAGAGTGTAGCTGGGTCGAGCGGGGGTAACAAGGGAATAGAACGGTGGTCATCATTTAGTAGTTATATTTGGTGAAGAAAATAGGGTGAGGCGAACCCAACGTTGGAAGGGTGTTTTGTCACTATCATACAAGATGTCTAATGACATACAACCTCGTGTCATCATAGGACAGGGTTGTGCTCATCCACTTGCTGAGTATATCTATGAGCACTACCTATATAATCTTGGTGTTTGTTTGAAGTATAATTCTCAATTAGAGACAGTGGAGATAATGATAAGTCAAGAGAAGACTCACCATTGGGAAGAATATGATAGTAATCTTCTCGTTTTTCTTTGGGGTCTATTGGGTCAACCAAGGATAATTCTGTGGCCATATGATATCTATCATAACCTAGACGCGTGGCCTCCCATGTACGAAGGTTTCCTTGAGCACTTCCCAAAGATTCTAATTTCTAAAACAGTTTTTGACTATACCTTTATGTAAGGTGTTATTGTGAGGTGATGTCCACGGTTGGAACATGAGTCACATTTGGTATATATTTGTATCCAAACTCACAGCATATGTGTTGTTGTATTTTGCACGACAATTGTTGTAATAAAGTTGTAGTTGTTTTCTGAACCATGTATTTGACGACTCAGAATGGGTTGGGTGGAATGGACCTATTTTGGGGTCGTTACATTTGGTATCAGAGCTTAGGGATATGATTTCTGGCGGAGATCGGGGAATACAACTAGGAGGGGAGAGATGAGTAAATCCTTCGCTAGTGTGTCCTACCTAAGCTTATTTGTTGGTCAGTCATAATATTGGGATATTATGTGATATGTTAATTTGTTCAATTAACCCTTATTTTGAAGCTGTATTCTAGAATGATATCTGAAATACAGGAGATGAGCAATGGAGAAATCATGATGATAGGGAAGATGGAATCTGAAATGAAAGCAAGGTATTCTCAACTCTTTGAAATACCAGGTACGTAAATTTCGGGGACGAAATTTCATAAGGAGGGGAGATTGTAAGACCCCGAATTTTATGAAATAAAAGTATTCAATTTTTCTTATAATTACTATTCAGTAAATGGTTAAATTGATAAAAGTTTAAAGTTATGGGTGAAATATGATTTTTTTTCAAAATAAGCAAGTGGTTATAAAATAATCATTGTTGTCGGGGAATATTCGTTTGGTCGTGGAATATTCTTTCTGTCGGGGAATATTCGTACGACGGCGCAGCTATTTGTGGGCCCCATAACGAATAACTGTCGGGTGAAGAAAACGACAAATTTGAGTTTTTACAAATAACGGCGTAGTTGTTACCGTTAACACTGTTGGAATACCCGGTGGTTAAAATACAGTAATACGCGTTATTGCACAGTAGCACACGGTATTGCATAGTATTTTTGAAATTATTGATTCTTACGTAAGAAGGCACTACTCAATAATTGTTACAGTAATTACTGTTCAATATTTTATTTTATTGATTCAATAATTGCTACGTTGAAATTTTATATTATTGTTGTTCAATAATTGTTGCTGCACAGTATTTTCCATTATCAGATCAATAATTCATATTATTTGAATAATATTATTAGATAGCATTATTGGCAATGTCTAGAAAGTTCTGTCTAAGGAGAGGTTTGGTCATCTAATTGCGCGCCAGTAAGGAGAAATTCTTATTGGAAAGCCCCCTCTTTCCTGGGAACGGCCTGGTTGTCATAAATGTGATTCTGTAATATTATTTGTGAATAATTAATTATTGATTCATATGATAAGGAAATATTTATTTTATGTGGATATAAATGAGGGATATATTTTTGTGGTTAAAAATGAAGGAGTTAATGTTGAGGTTTTTATCAGTATTTTTGTCGGAATGGAGGTATTAAAAATCAGGGTTTTTGAGATATTTTGCGGGGGTTATAATTTTTAATCCGACCGTTGGATCGTGGTAATTTTTGGATATGTTATACATATATAAGTTGAGTATATGCCCACAAATTTTGAACCGTTAAAAATGAACGTATGATTTATTATGAATTTTACGAGATGACTGGTTCAGAAATTGTTGAATTTTCGGAGTTTATCATTTTGGTGGAAAATTCTAGAATTGGTGGGCCCCACTTGTGGTTGGTGAAGAAATGTGCTGAATTATATTTCAAATGTGGTGGGTGGGAATAGTAGCAGGTAAAGCCATCAGGTTGCAGGTCAAACCTACCAAAATTTTCCTATAAATAGAGGGCTAAGTTAGAATTGAAAATCACACCAGAAACATAAGCTTTCTCTCTTTCTCTCTCTATATTATTGAGTGTATTTTGTGAGTATTTAGATACTTGTGAGTTGCTATTCATCAGTGCAAGTTTCCTTCAGCCTTATACCGATCAGAAGTACTGCTCTTTTGAGGTAAGGGATAGTAAGGGATAGTAAGGGATATTAAGGGATTTTAAGGGTTGTTATGATTTTCAGTTTCGTAATTTTTCTGATCTTCAAAAATTCTGGAAAAATTTGAAATGATATTTTGATGAGTTTTCTTGATTGTGTCCAAAAATGGTGATTTTTGGATGTATAGATTGAGAGTTATGAATTTTATGAGAAAAGACTATTTTAAAAGTAACCGCTTATAATTCCTTGTGGTTAACTCCAAAATTGATGAAATTTTTATTGGGAGTACATGTATATGATAGAAGTATACTCTGTAAATTTCAGAATTTTTGGACAAAAGTATAATTTTTGATAAATGTCTAAATATTCGGCTATTTTGGCCATATGAAAAATAGTAAATGACTTTTAAAAATTCTGAGAAAAATATATGTTCACTATGGGACTATATTATGCTAAATCCCAGAAAAGAAATATTTTTGGAACTGATTTGGTATTTTTCATGAAAATGGTCTAGTTATGAGTAAATGAATTAAATATGTTTTGTGAAGAAAGAAAATTGGAAAATAGGATTTTATGGCTTGAGAATCCTATATGAGGTATATGCAGATTTTTGATGAGGGTTTTGGTTATTGATGATGAAATTGTAAGAGTTGGCATTTTATGATGATTAAATGCATTAATTAGTAAAGTGTAAACAATTAAAATAAATTGTTTATAAATTTAAGTAATGTTATTCTTTCAATATCATTATACCGAAATATTGGTATGGATTTTATTGTGGAATTTCTATCTTTTGTGTCGGGGTTACTATTCATGAGTTACTATTCACGATTTACTATTCATGAGTTACGAATATTACTCTTGAGATTAAAACTATATGTTGATCATATTATTTTTATCATCATATATAACATTTTTATAACCCTGATGTTGAAATTCTCTTTCACTGGAGTGTAAAGATGGGTAGATTATTGGTATGATCATGACTAGGGTTCTCTTTGGCCTGTAGTGCAAAGTTGAATTGTGACTGGTATGATCATGACCATTGAATTTATAATTGAATATCTTAAGCTTAAGTGCAAAGGTGAATTGATCAACATGGTTATAATTATTGTTTATATAAATTCTGAAATGATTATATATTTCTTTGAGATATGAATATATTTGGCCTGTAGTGCAAATATGAATTGTTGATGAATATCTTTGGCATGTAGTGCAAAGATGGCCTGTTGATGAATATCTTTGTCCTGTAGTGCAAAGATGAACTGTTGTTGAATATCTTTGGCCTGTAGTGCAAAGATGAACTGTTGTTGAATATCTTTGGCATGTAGTGCAAAGATGGCCTGTTGATGAATATCTTTGTCCTGTAGTGCAAAGATGAACTGTTGTTGAATATCTTTGGCCTGTAGTGCAAAGATAAACTGTTGTTGAATATCTTTGGCCCGTAGTGCAAAGATGGTTTGTTGATGAATATCTTTGGCCCGTAGTGCAAAGATGGATTTGTTAGTATGATTATAAACAGGAACTGTGATTTGGTATAACCATGATCTTTGATGTTTCAGGTAAAGACAGGTGATGAAAATATTCTTCGTCCTGGGTGCGAAGAAAAATTTATAGTCACAATTATGATTATGAGTTATTCATATGATTGTGGAAAGGAACTGTTGAGTGATGTTACATGGATAAAATATTGTTGGTGGATTTTTAACATGGAGAAGATAATAGACTTTATAGTCTATTTGACTCTTCTAATGGATTGCTCGTTCCGCTGCAACTATGGTTGAAATTTTTATCATTTACCATATGTTCTAAATCTCTGATTGATGAAGGCTATTGATAATTGAATTATCTTTAGTCATGATATTCTTTACTGAGCTAGTTGTGCTCACCCTTTTGCTTCACAATTCCTTTCAGGTAATAAGAGTGTAGCTGGGTCGAGCGGGGGTAACAAGGGAATAGAACGGTGGTCATCATTTAGTAGTTATATTTGGTGAAGAAAATAGGGTGAGGCGAACCCAACGTTGGAAGGGTGTTTTGTCACTATCATACAAGATGTCTAATGACATACAACCTCGTGTCATCATAAGACAGGGTTGTGCTCATCCACTTGCTGAGTATATCTATGAGCACTACCTATATAATCTTGGTGTTTGTTTGAAGTATAATTCTCAATTAGAGACAGTGGAGATAATGATAAGTCAAGAGAAGACTCACCATTGGGAAGAATATGATAGTAATCTTCTCGTTTTTCTTTGGGGTCTATTGGGTCAACCAAGGATAATTCTGTGGCCATATGATATCTATCATAACCTAGACGCGTGGCCTCCCATGTACGAAGGTTTCCTTGAGCACTTCCCAAAGATTCTAATTTCTAAAACAGTTTTTGACTATACCTTTATGTAAGGTGTTATTGTGAGGTGATGTCCACGGTTGGAACATGAGTCACATTTGGTATATATTTGTATCCAAACTCACAGCATATGTGTTGTTGTATTTTGCACGACAATTGTTGTAATAAAGTTGTAGTTGTTTTCTGTACCATGTATTTGACGACTCAGAATGGGTTGGGTGGAATGGACCTATTTTGGGGTCGTTACATTTGGTATCAGAGCTTAGGGATATGGTTTCTGGCGGAGATCGGGGAATACAACTAGGAGGGGAGAGATGAGTAAATCCTTCGCTAGTGTGTCCTACCTAAGCTTATTTGTTGGTCAGTCATAATATCGGGATATTATGTGATATGTTAATTTGTTCAATTAACCCTTGTTTTGAAGCTGTATTCTAGAATGATATCTGAAATACAGGAGATGAGCAATGGAGAAATCATGATGACAGGGAAGATGGAATCTGAAATGAAAGCAAGGTATTCTCAACTCTTTGAAATACCAGGTACGTAAATTTCGGGGACGAAATTTCATAAGGAGGGGAGATTGTAAGACCCCGAATTTTATGAAATAAAAGTATTCAATTTTTCTTATAATTACTATTCAGTAAATGGTTAAATTGATAAAAGTTTAAAGTTATGAGTGAAATATGATTTTTTTTCAAAATAAGCAAGTGGTTATAAAATAATCATTGTTGTCGGGGAATATTCGTTTGGTCGTGGAATATTCTTTCTGTCGGAGAATATTCGTACGACGGCGCAGCTATTTGTGGGCCCCATAACGAATAACTGTCGGATGAAGAAAACGACAAATTTGAGTTTTTACAAATAACGGCGTAGTTGTTACCGTTAACACTGTTGGAATACCCGGTGGTTAAAATACAGTAATACGCGTTATTGCACAGTAGCACACGGTATTGCATAGTATTTTTGAAATTATTGATTCTTACGTAAGAAGGCACTACTCAATAATTGTTACAGTAATTACTGTTCAATATTTTATTTTATTGATTCAATAATTGCTACGTTGAAATTTTATATTATTGTTGTTCAATAATTGTTGCTGCACAGTATTTCCCATTATCAGATCAATAATTCATATTATTTGAATAGTATTATTAGATAGCATTATTGGCAATGTCTAGAAAGTTCTGTCTAAGGAGAGGTTTGGTCATCTAATTGCGCGCCAGTAAGGAGAAATTCTTATTGGAAAGCCCCCTCTTTCCTGGGAACGGCCTGGTTGTCATAAATGTGATTCTGTAATATTATTTGTGAATAATTAATTATTGATTCATATGATAAGGAAATATTTATTTTATGTGGATATAAATGAGGGATATATTTTTGTGGTTAAAAATGAAGGAGTTAATGTTGAGGTTTTTATCAGTATTTTTGTCGGAATGGAGGTATTAAAAATCAGGGTTTTTGAGATATTTTGCGGGGGTTATAATTTTTAATCCGACCGTTGGATCGTGGTAATTTTTGGATATGTTATACATATATAAGTTGAGTATATGCCCACAAATTTTGAACCGTTAAAAATGAACGTATGATTTATTATGAATTTTACGAGATGACTGGTTCAGAAATTGTTGAATTTTCGGAGTTTATCATTTTGGTGGAAAATTCTAGAATTGGTGGGCCCCACTTGTGGTTGGTGAAGAAATGTGCTGAATTATATTTCAAATGTGGTGGGTGGGAATAGTAGCAGGTAAAGCCATCAGGTTGCAGGTCAAACCTACCAAAATTTTCCTATAAATAGAGGGCTAAGTTAGAATTGAAAATCACACCAAAAACACAAGCTTTCTCTCTTTCTCTCTCTAGATTATTGAGTGTATTTTGTGAGTATTTAGATACTTGTGAGTTTGCTATTCATCAGTGCAAGTTTCCTTCAGCCTTATACCGATCAGAAGTACTGCTCTTTTGAGGTAAGGGATAGTAAGGGATAGTAAGGGATATTAAGGGATTTTAAGGGTTGTTATGATTTTTAGTTTCGTAATTTTTCTGATCTTCAAAAATTCTGGAAAAATTTGAAATGATATTTTGATGAGTTTTCTTGATTGTGTCCAAAAATGGTGATTTTTGGATGTATAGATTGAGAGTTATGAATTTTATGAGAAAAGACTATTTTAAAAGTAACCGCTTATAATTCCTTGTGGTTAACTCCAAAATTGATGAAATTTTTATTGGGAGTACATGTATATGATAGAAGTATACTCTGTAAATTTCAGAATTTTTGGACAAAAGTACAATTTTTGATAAATGTCTAAATATTCGGCTATTTTGGCCATATGAAAAATAGTAAATGACTTTTAAAAATTCTGAGAAAAATATATGTTCACTATGGGACTATATTATGCTAAATCCCAGAAAAGAAATATTTTTGGAACTGATTTGGTATTTTTTATGAAAATAGTCTAGTTATGAGTAAATGAATTAAATATGTTTTGTGAAGAAAGAAAATTGGAAAATAGGATTTTATGGCTTGAGAATCCTATATGAGGTATATGCAGATTTTTGATGAGGGTTTTGGTTATTGATGATGAAATTGTAAGAGTTGGCATTTTATGATGATTAAATGCATTAATTAGTAAAGTGTAAACAATTAAAATAAATTGTTTATAAATTTAAGTAATGTTATTCTTTCAATATCATTATACCGAAATATTGGTATGGATTTTATTGTGGAATTTCTATCTTTTGTGTCGGGGTTACTATTCATGAGTTACTATTCACGATTTACTATTCATGAGTTACGAATATTACTCTTGAGATTAAAACTATATGTTGATCATATTATTTTTATCATCATATATAACATTTTTATAACCCTGATGTTGAAATTCTCTTTCACTGGAGTGTAAAGATGGGTAGATTATTGGTATGATCATGACTAGGGTTCTCTTTGGCCTGTAGTGCAAAGTTGAATTGTGACTGGTATGATCATGACCATTGAATTTATAATTGAATATCTTAAGCTTAAGTGCAAAGGTGAATTGATCAACATGGTTATAATTATTGTTTATATAAATTCTGAAATGATTATATATTTCTTTGAGATATGAATATATTTGGCATGTAGTGCAAATATGAATTGTTGATGAATATCTTTGGCATGTAGTGCAAAGATGGCCTGTTGATGAATATCTTTGTCCTGTAGTGCAAAGATGAACTGTTGTTGAATATCTTTGGCCTGTAGTGCAAAGATGAACTGTTGTTGAATATCTTTGGCATGTAGTGCAAAGATGGCCTGTTGATGAATATCTTTGTCCTGTAGTGCAAAGATGAACTGTTGTTGAATATCTTTGGCCTGTAGTGCAAAGATGAACTGTTGTTGAATATCTTTGGCCCGTAGTGCAAAGATGGTTTGTTGATGAATATCTTTGGCCCGTAGTGCAAAGATGGATTTGTTAGTATGATTATAAACAGGAACTGTGATTTGGTATAACCATGATCTTTGATGTTTCAGGTAAAGACAGGTGATGAAAATATTCTTCGTCCTGGGTGCGAAGAAAAATTTATAGTCACAATTATGATTATGAGTTATTCATATGATTGTGGAAAGGAACTGTTGAGTGATGTTACATGGATAAAATATTGTTGGTGGATTTTTAACATGGAGAAGATAATAGACTTTATAGTCTATTTGACTCTTCTAATGGATTGCTCGTTCCGCTGCAACTATGGTTGAAATTTTTATCATTTACCATATGTTCTAAATCTCTGATTGATGAAGGCTATTGATAATTGAATTATCTTTAGTCATGATATTCTTTACTGAGCTAGTTGTGCTCACCCTTTTGCTTCACAATTCCTTTCAGGTAATAAGAGTGTAGCTGGGTCGAGCGGGGGTAACAAGGGAATAGAACGGTGGTCATCATTTAGTAGTTATATTTGGTGAAGAAAATAGGGTGAGGCGAACCCAACGTTGGAAGGGTGTTTTGTCACTATCATACAAGATGTCTAATGACATACAACCTCGTGTCATCATAGGACAGGGTTGTGCTCATCCACTTGCTGAGTATATCTATGAGCACTACCTATATAATCTTGGTGTTTGTTTGAAGTATAATTCTCAATTAGAGACAGTGGAGATAATGATAAGTCAAGAGAAGACTCACCATTGGGAAGAATATGATAGTAATCTTCTCGTTTTTCTTTGGGGTCTATTGGGTCAACCAAGGATAATTCTGTGGCCATATGATATCTATCATAACATAGACGCGTGGCCTCCCATGTACGAAGGTTTCCTTGAGCACTTCCCAAAGATTCTAATTTCTAAAACAGTTTTTGACTATACCTTTATGTAAGGTGTTATTGTGAGGTGATGTCCACGGTTGGAACATGAGTCACATTTGGTATATATTTGTATCCAAACTCACAGCATATGTGTTGTTGTATTTTGCACGACAATTGTTGTAATAAAGTTGTAGTTGTTTTCTGTACCATGTATTTGACGACTCAGAATGGGTTGGGTGGAATGGACCTATTTTGGGGTCGTTACAGACAATGTCTAGAAAGTTTTGCCAAGAAAAGGGGTTAGGTTATACAATTGCGCGCTAATAAGGATAAATCCTTATCAAAACCCCATCTTTCCTAGAAATGATCTGGTTGTTAATATTATGAGCTTATAATATTAATTGTGAATTGTGAAGCCCCCAGAATAGGTATACATCACCCATTTTGAGTCGCCAAATATATGGTACAGAAATAAATACAACTTTATTAATACAATTATCGTGCAAATTACAACAACACATAAACTGTGAGTTTAAATACAAATATTGTCTAATAGACAGTATTAAAACTCAAAAGGAGTCCGCATTACAATTAATATCACACTATTTTATAAAATAGTGAGGACTGTTAACACAACTGACTAGAAATATCACTACACACCCCGACTAGTTCTCGCTATATTCTCGCCTCCTGAGAAGAAAAATGGAACAAAAAGGAAAAGGGTGAGCTCAACTAGCCCAGTAAAGAATATTTTGACTAAGATAATATAGAACAAATTATCACTAGTCTTCAACAGGGAAAAATCTGATAGAATATAATAAACAACAAGTTTTAGATCAACAACTGCAACAGAAATAACAATCCATTAGAAGAGTCAAGTAGAGAATGAATTCTACTATCTTCTAAGATTTAAAAGTCCATCATCAATATTTTATCCCTGTAACATCAATCAATATATATCTTGGATCAAATATTCATCTTCGCACTACAGGCCAAAGATATTCATTTGTATCACCAGTTGGTCATGTTCATCTCAACTCCTGTTCATCTTTGCACTACGGGCCAAAGATATTCATCAGTTAATCATTCATCTTTGCACTACGGGCCAAAGATATTCAGTAATATCATCATTTAGGACTGAAGATGATGAAAAATATCTTTAAAAAAATGAATTCAGTGAGACAAAATGACAAATATTAGGGATTCGTACTACAGTTTATCTATGTTCAAAAATACTCCATAATAATCAATTATGGAGCAGAATTTAAAAATAAAGATCAAAACATGGATACAATCAAAGATAGCAACCATACTAGACATCTTGGACAAAGAAGAGAAAATTTTATTTTTTTTGTTAATAGTGTCGTATTCGTGAATAGTGTCGTATGCGTGAATAGTAACCTCGACACAAAAAAGTAGAAATTCCACAATAAAATTCATATTAATATTTCGAAATAATGATATTGAAGGAAATAATATCATTTACGAAAAAAATAACATCCCTTACCTAAAAAGAACAGTACTTCTAACTGGAATATCGGATGTAATACTGAAGAAAACTTCCACTGAATAGCAACTCTCAAAGTATCTAAATACTCACAAAAATACGTTCGATAATATAGAGAGAGAACACTTATGTTTTTGGTGTGTTTCTCAATTCTAACTAAGCACCCTATTTATAGAAAAATGCTAGACCGCCAAAGCAGACTAAATTAATAAAATAATATTTTATTAAAAAAATTTAAGCATGCCTGTCTTGAACCAATTTTAGCACACCTCAAGTGGGGCCCACCAAAAATTAGCAAATTCCACACCAACCAAAAGTGGGGCCCACCATATTTTTAATAAAAATATTTATTTCTGAAATTTTAATAGTTCATAATAAATAGCCCTTTTATCAGAAAAATTCAAATTTCATGTCTATTCCATAAGAAATTAAATTCTCAACAACTTTGTAGAAGAAAATTTTTCCAAATTCTAAACAGAAAATGTCTGAAATCTATATACGGATGATTTTTAATACCTCCATTCTGATAAAATACTGATAAAATACCTCAGCATTAATTCTTTTATTTATATCCACACAAAATAAATATTTCCCTATCTATCCACATAAAATAAATATTTTCTTATCATATAAATCAATAATTAATTATTCACAAATAATATTACAGAATCACAATTATGACAACCAGGTCGTTCCTAGGAAAGAGAGGACTTTTCAATAAGAATTTCTCCTTACTGGTGCGCAATTAGGTGACCAAACATCTCCTTAGATAGAACTTCCTTAGACATCGCTAACAATGTTATCTAATAATATTATTCACATATTATGAATATTTGATCTGATAATAGAAAATATTGTGCAGTGACAATTATTGAAACAACAATAATATAAAATATCAACGTAGCAATTATTAAATCAATAAAAAAAATATTGAACAGTAATTACTGTAACAATTATTGAGTAGTGCTTTCTTACGCAAGAATCAATAATTCAAAAATACTGTGCAATACCATGTGTTACTGCGCAACCACGCGTATTACTGTATTTTAACCACCGGGTATTCTAACAGTATTAACGGTAACAACTACGTTGTTATTTGTAGAAACTCAAATTTGTCATTTTTTTATCCGATCGTTTTCCATTATGCGGCCCATAAATAGTTGCGCCGTCGTACGAATATTCCCCGACAGCAAGAATATTCCACGACCAAACGAATATTCCCCGATAATAATGAATATTTTATAACAACTTGCTTATTTTGCTAATTTGTACATTTCACCCATAACCAAAGCATCATATCACTTAACACCTTATTATTTCAAGATAAAGAACAGAGGAAATTCAATTTTATTTATTAAAAAGTTGGGGTCTTACATGAATAATTATTATGTGTTGGATATTGGTCAATTTTGATATACATAGAGGAATTTAGCATAAGATATTTGTTGAAAGTTTAACATACTTTTCTATGGAATTATAATTATCTTCTTCAATAAAATATTCATTCAAATATATTATTCTAATATTACATTATAATAGTATAATGTGATAATATAATAATATAATTTTTTTCATAATTTTAATGGTAATATTATTATTATTATATATAATTTTCAACATGTTGAATTCTGCACATTTTTTTCTAAAGTCGAGGCTTGCTTGAAACTTTCTCCTGCAATGCATTTCATCTTCCAAATTTAGTGAGTCCTCAACCATTGGAAAATGAGAAGTTAGGCAGAGAAGAAATTGAAGGTTAGGCGGAGAAGAAAAAAGAGAAAGTTAGGCAGCTTTATTTAATTTTTCCTCCGAGCGGCACTATAAAAGGGGGGGTAACTCTCCTTCCTAAACACGCCAAAAATCATAAACGTTCCTACTACAATATTGTGAGTATTTCTTTTGAGTATAAGAATACTTTGAGTGTAGCTTTTAGTGTAAGATTTTCTCAGGATAATATCTAATATTCCATGTAAGATCCCGACTTTTATAAAATAAAAGTCTAATTTAATTTATGATTATTATTCTAAAATTGTACATTGTTAAATTGATAAATAGACAAATGAGCAATTAATTGGATAAAAGAGCAAATAAAAGAGGGAGATTAAAGCTTCTAGAAGCGTGAACCATGAGAGTGACGGCTAGAGCTATTTAATATGTGAGAAATGCTGATATTAATTTTCCATATGTTTCTAAAATTTTCATAAATCATTCACCAAACTCTTTCATGATTGGTGGGTTATCAAATGTTAAAAGTGGGGCAAAGATGTTGGCCAACTTATTAGCCTACTAAGGCAAATTTTTAGCACACTTCTCATTTGCTTACACTTCCTCCCGTAGCCAAAATATTTAGAAAAGAAAAGAGAAAGACTTTGCAGAAGAAGAAGAATGAGAAGAAAAGAAGGGATTAAAAAGGATATGTTTTAATTTATACTTAAATTTTCATATATGGTTGTTAAGTTTTATGAAATTTATGGATAGAGGGCATGTTATACTTATTTTGATGAATTAAACTTGTATAAATAAGAATCAAATGAGAGAAATCAAGAAATCAAATGAAAAACAAAATCTGAAAATTTAAAAAAAATTAGTTTAATACTTGATTTTGTAAAATCCATAACTCTTTGTGTGTAATGAGTTAGGAGATGAGTTTTATATCAAAAGAAAGCCCTAATAGTAAGTTAAACATAGAATCAAGAATTAATCAAAAATTCCTTGTGGTTTGTTCGTGATAACTATTTGAATGAAACTAGTCCGAAGGACTCACAGTCCGAAAAATCAGTTTTCTTAAGCACTATTGTGTGAGTTATAATTTTTAATCCGATCGTTGGATCATTATAATTTTTGGATATGTTATACATATATAAGTTGAGTATATGTCCATAAATTTTGAACCGCTAAAAATTCTTATGATTTGTTATGAATTTCGTGAGGTGACTGGTTCGGAATTTTTCAAGCATAATTTTTAGCAACAAATTTTAAGTTTTAAAAATGTATAAATTAATGATTTTAAATCCGATTTGGGTGATTCTTGATGCTAAATTGGATTATTTGAAGTCTAGTTTCTGTTAAAATTAATTAAATTGATATTTAAGTTTTGGTTAATGGTTATAATACCATAACAATGGACTGATGTTTTAAAATAAATTGTCATATATGGGTTTCTTGAGCTTTGTTATTCATTTATAAGTTTTTGGAATATAATGCGATAAATAAAGACAACTTGAATGAATAATGAATTATTAGTTGTTTTATATGTTATCCGAGGTAAGTATGTTTTGGTGTTCACCCCGACTTTTAATACAATTTAAATTGTTTATAGTAAGGTGTTAATTTAATAAATATTTATATATTTAGATTGTTGTATTTTATCATCGTTTGAGGTGGTGGCTTAGTGGTGGTAAGCCGAACATAAGTCTCCATTAACGTGGGTTCGAGTCCTGCTAAACTCCTCTATGCTCAAGTGGTCTCACGCCCTAAATTTATTCGGGAGTAAGTTGAGCCCTGGATTTATTCAGGGGAAAGCTGAGTTGTGCCGATGAATACACCACTGAGGCTTCCAAAATTTTTGGTTATCATACACTTATTGTATGTAATTATTTATTACGAATATTCATTTTGTCGGGAAATATTCGTACGACGACGCCGAATTAACCAATTATTGGTGGGCCCTATAACAAAATAACTATCGGATAGGGAAAGCGACAGAAATAACCTTTTTAAAAATTTACGGCAAAGCTTTTACCGTTAACTATTGAAATACTGGTGATAATAATACAGTAATACGCGTGATTCCACAGTAGTACATGGTATTTCTCAATAGCACACGGTATTGTACAATGATTCATATTATTGATTCTTATGTAAGAAGTCAATCAGTATTTCATACATAATTGCCACAATAGTTATTGCACAGTAACTCATATTATTTGATATTAGATAATTAAACCAATTGACAGTATTGTGAGTCTATGTTAATAATTGTGAATAATGGATCAAAGATTGAAAAGGGTGTTGATTAAAGATAAGTATGATATACAGATGTTTATTCAATTATATTCTTTTTACAAAAGTAAGTCTGGCATGACTTGCCGACACTCTATATTTTCTAAAGTAGTCTGGACCACAACTCAATTATTGTTAAAAAGTGTACAAGTGGATTTAATTTTCTCCGTGGGACCATAAATTCCACTACCATTATTTTATGCTGCTCATTTGGTTATTTTGTCAAAGCGTCTGTTGTGACGCCCCCAAAATAGGTCTACACAACCCATTCTGAGTCACCAGATACATGGTACAGAAAACAACTATAACTTCATTATTACGATTGTCATGCGAAATATAACAACACATAAGCTGTGAGTTTAAATACAAATATTATCTTCTAGACAATATCTAAACTCAAATAAGTTCTCATTACAATTATTGATATACTATTTTACAAAATAGTGTGGACTGCTAAAACAACTGACTTGAAACATCACTCCACACCCCGACTAGTTCCCGCTATATTCTCGCCTCCTGAAAAGAAAAATGGAACAAAAAAGAAAAGGGTGAGCTCAACTAGCCTAGTAAAAAATATTATGACTAAGATAATGCAAGATCCTAACTTTTTATAAATAAATTTTAATTTTCTCTAATTATTATTTTGAATAATAAGGTGTTAATTTGATATAATGCTTTGATTATGGGTGAAATATGCAAATTTTACAAAATAAGCAAGTGATTATAAAATAATCATTTTTGTTGGATAATATTCGTTTGGTCGTGGAATATTCTTGTTGTCGGAGAATATTCGTACGATGGCGCAACCAAAACTGTCGGATGAAAAAAACGACAAGTATGAGTTTTTTTATAAATAACGGCGTAGTTGTTACCGTTAACACTGTTGGAATACTCGGTGGTTAAAGTACAGTAATACGCGTGGTTGCACAGTAGCGCACGGTATTGCACAGTATTTTTGAATTATTGATTCTTACGTATGAAGGCACTACTCAATAATTATTACAGTAATTACTGTTCAATATTTTATTTTACTGATTCAATAATTGCTACGTTGATATTTTATATAATTGTTGTTTCAATAATTGTCACTGCGCAGTATTTTTCATTATCAGATCAATAATTTATATTATTTGAATAATATTATTAGATAGCATTATTGGCAATGCCTAAAGAAGTTCTATCTAGAAAAGGGGTTTGGTCACTTAATTGTGCGTCAATAAGGAAAAATCCTTATCGGAAAGCCCCCTCTTTCTTGGGAACGACCTGGTTGTCATTATTGTGATTCTGTAATATTATTTGTGAATAATTAATTATTGATTTATATGATAAGGAAATATTTATTTTATATGGATATAAATGAAGAAATTAATGCTGAGATATTTTATCAGTATTTTGTCGTAATTGAGGTATTAAAAATCATCCGTTTGTGGATTTCGGTCAATTTTTATTTGAAATTTAGAAAAATTTTCTTCTACAAAGTTGTAGAAAATTAAATATCCTATAGAATGGACATAAAATTGGTATTTTTCTGATAAAAGGACTATTTATTATGAATTATTGAAGTTTTTGAAAAATAAATATTTTTAATACAAAATATGGGTGGGCCCCACTTTTATTTTTAATGAATTGTTATTTCCGCTGCGAATATTGATCTAAAACTTGTTGTCCATTATATTTTATGTAAATAGTACCGTATTCGAGAATAGTGTCGTATTCCTGAATAGTTATTTTTTAAAACCTCAATAATTCATAATAAATAGCCCTTTTATCATAAAAATACGAATTCTATGTCCATTCCATAGAAAATTTAATTCTCTACAACTTTGTAGAAGAAAGTTTTTTCAAATTCCAAACAGAAAATGACCGAAATTCACATACGGAGGATTTTTAATACCTCTATTCTGACAAAATACTGATAAAATACCTCAACATTAATTCCTTCATTTATATCCACATAAAATAAATATTTTTTTATCATATAAATCAATAATTAATTATTCACAAATAATATTACAGAATCACAATAATGGCAACCAGGTCGTTCCCAGGAAAGATGGGACTTTTCGATAAGGATTTCTCCTTGCTGGCGCACAATTAGGTGACAAAACCACTTTTCTAGACAGAACTTCTTTAGACATTATCAATGATGCTATCTAATAATATTATTCAAATAATATAAATTATTGATATGATAATAAAAAATATTGTGTAGTGACAATTATTGAAACAACAATAATATAAAATATCAACGTAGCAATTATTGAATCAATAAAATAAAATATTGAACAGTAATTATTGTAATAATTATTGAGTAGTGCCTTCTTACGTAAGAATCAATTATACTGTGCAATACCGTGTGCTACTGTGCAACCACGCGTATTACTGTACTTTAACCACCAGGAATTCTAACAATGTTAACGGTAACAATTACGTCGTTATTTATAAAAAATGCAAACTTATCGTTTTCTTCATCAGACCGTTTTCTATTATGGGGCCCACAAATGACTGTGTCGTCGTACGAATATTATCCGACAACAAAAATATTCCACGACCAAACGAATATTTTTCGACAACAATGAATATTTTATAATCACTTGCTTATTTCGAAAAATTTGCACATTTTACCCATAACTAACCACATTAATCAAATCCACCCCTTACTATTTCAAAATAATTAATAGAGAAAATTCAATTTTATTTATAAAAAGTTAGGGTCTTACATCTGTGTTAATTGTTTCCTCAATTTTTAGTATAAATAGGTTGCTCGGTTGAGCAACTAAACATACACCATCACTACACTAAAAACATAAAATTCTTTTACTACAATATTGTGAGTATTTCTGTTGAATGTAAAGTTACTCCAAGTGTAGATAAGGAATGCAAGCATTGTTTAATTTGATCAATTTCACAGAAAGCAGAATCAAGTCACATGTTAAGGTAAGGGGTATCATTTTTTTATGGTAAAGAGATATCATTTTCTTTCATACTCCATATTATGGTAAGATATTATTATTCGTTTCTTCAGCTTATCATTAAATGGTGAAAAGTCCTGAAATGATTAGAATATCCTTAATAGTTTGTATTTCATCCAATATCTTGACCTGAATCTTTCTATTCAGTTTTAAGTTATTATATTTGAGCCAGAAATATTACATTTATTTGTACTTTATATTCTATCAAGAATTCTAATCGTCTTTCTGGATATCACGTTAGCAATTTAAACTCTGGATAATTAAGTTGAAAATCACTAAGATCTATTTTATCTTATTATTCTGATTATTTATGTCCACACATTATTGTGACGCCCCCAAACTAGGTATACACAATCCATTCTGAGTCGTCAAATATATATTATAGAATTCAAATACAAACTTAATTATACAATTGTCGTGTAAAATATGACAAAATATAAGCCGAGAGTTTTAACACGAATTTTGTCTCCTAGACAATATCCAAACTCGAATGGAGTCCTCATTACAATTATTACCACATTATTTTATAAAATAGTGAGGACTACTACAGCCACCATCTCGGACCGTCACTCCATTCCCCGACTAGTCCCGACTATGTTCTCATTTCCTGAAGAGAACAACGAAAGCAAAGGGTTCAATTAGCCCAATAAAGAATATTATGACTAAGATAATGCAGAATAAATTATCGTTAGCCTTCAACAGTGTTAAACTGATAGGATACAATAGACAACAAGTTTAACTGCAGTGGAACAAGTAATCCATTAGAAGAGTCAAGTAGAGCATGATATCTACTATCTTTTACTCCCTCCGTTCTATGATAAAAGTTCTTATTACTATTTTTGGTAGTCCCATGTTAAATGTCCATTGTTCTTTAATAACCAAACTTTTATACATATTTTCTTATTATACCCGTAGCATTAAATATCTCATAATTTTCTTATTCTAATTTTCTCTCAATATTTAATGACATTATTATGGATAATTTTATCATTTCATTCATCTTCTTAATATGCGTAAAAAGTCCACCAGAACTTTTATCTTGGGACGGAGGGAGTATTATTTAAAAGTTCATCATCAATATTTTATCGCTGTAACACAACTCAATAAATAATCCACATCATCGAATTATCTATGCACTATGGGTCAATGATATTCGTTAGTATCACATCCACGAATTATCCATGCACTATGGGCCAAGGATATTCGTTATTATCTTCAATGGTCATGATCATGCCAACAACTGTCCATTAATGCACTATGGGCCAATGAGGACTTTTACCACATCATTTGTAACATTGCAGGTCATGATACATATTTTCTGGTTAAAATCATACCAATCAACAGTCCATTTATGCACTACGGGCCAAAGATGACTTTCATCACAATATAAGCATGAGGATGATGACAATGATATAAGAATTAAATTAAGTGAAAGCAAGACAAAATTTTAAAAATTTATAATTCAATTTATCAAGAGTTCAAGAATGTCCGAATTGTCAACATGATAACTGCTTTGTGGAGTAAAATTCAAGAATAATATTCATGTATCAAAAATAATTTGGACAGAAAAGAAATTAATTTTTATCATGAATAGTACCTCGGGTGAATAGTACCCGAGTGAATAGTATCCCGTGAATAGTACTTCGAGAATAGTATCCCGTGAATAGTACTCTGGTATTGAAAAGATTAAAATTTAACAAGAATGTTCAGAAAAATATTTTCATGAAAAGATACTTAATGAAGCGCAAATTTCAAGGATATCTTACTAATTTCAAGGAGTATAGAAGCAATACTTAACAAAATGAGTGTAGAATTAGGAATATGAAACTAAATAATATTACTTACATACTACAGAGTATGGAAGAAAATATTATTTCTTACGAATATTGAATAAAAATAATATCCCTTACCTTAAAAGGAGAGTATTTCTGAAAAGTATGGCGGGGAAATTCTTAAAGAAAACTTATACTATTTTCTACACTCAAAGCTTCCTTAAACTCAAAAGAAATACGTCCAGTATTATAGAAGAAGAATTCTCTTATTCTGGTATGATTTTTAATTCTAAACTAAGCATCCTATTTATAGGAGAATGGCAGGATACTATTTAGAAAAAAAAATCACGGACTGCACAGTAGGATTTCAGACGAATTCACGGGCGCGGATTTTAAATTCACATGATTTTCACTATACAGCACTATGCAGTATTATGCAACATAATAAAATATAACATATTCTATTTTATATATATATATATATATATATATAACTTATATATATAACTAATAAAAAATTAAGATAACTTTCTACCGATGATTTTGACAAATGAGTAAGTGGGGGTCTATGTAATAAGCCAAATTTACAAAAAATACTTCATAAAAAACCCCTCTATTTATCTCAGTTCACTTTGCTTCACCAAACACATTTTTAATAACATTTTTTTCATCATTAATATTATAACTCACAATATTAACAACCAGATCATTTCCAAAAAAGAGGGGGCTTTCTAATAAAGACTTCTCCTTATTGGTGCGTAATTAGGTGACCAAACCCTTTTTCTCGACAGAACTTTTTAGATATTGTCAATAATACAAATAATAATATTAATAACTTTGTCGTCTCAATTATTGATTTAATAATATAAAATATTGTGTAGATGATAATGTGATAATAATTGATTAATAATATGAGATACTATACAGCAATTATTGTGGCAATAATTGAATAAAACTGAGTGACTTCTCACGAGGAGACTCATTTCAGCACCTGTTCTAACAATACCATCTGGCTCGGAGGAATTTGTCATCTATAGTGATGCTTCGAGCAAAGAGTTGGGATGCGTTCTCATGCAACATGGAAAAGTCATAGCTTATGCATCAAGATAACTCAAGGAATATGAGAGAAATTATCCTACTCATGATCTAGAGTTGGCAACTGTTGTCTTTGCACTTAAAATTTAGAGGCATTACTTGTATGGGGAGAAGGTGGAGATCTTTACGGATCATAAAAGCCTCAAATATTTCTTCACTCAAAAGGAACTCAACATGCGACAACGACCCCAACTTTATAAATAAAGATGAATTTTTTATAAATATCATTTTTTAATATTATGGAGTTAATTTGATATAATGTTATAGTTATGGGTAATATTTATAAATTTTGCAAAGTACGCAAGTTGTTATATAATATTCGATTGGTCGGAGAATATTCATTTTAACAGGAAATATTCGTACAACGGCACAATCATTAGTGGACTCCACAACGGAATTATTGTCGGATTGAGAAAACGACAAAAATATTTTATTAAAAATAACGGCGAAAGTTTTACCATTGATACTGTTGAACTACTCGGTAGTAAAAGTACAGTAATATGTGTGGTTACATAGTAGCACACGGTATTGATTATTAATACTTATGTGAGAAGTCACTCAGTTTGATTCAATTATTGTCAGTTAATAATATGAATTATTTAGCGATAATGAAGTTTTGTTTTATTCGTATTATAAACGTAATAAAACGGAAACATCTTTTTATATAAAACAGAATACTTTATTAAAGTTATTCTATAAATAGAATATATTATATTTAATTTAAAAGATTTTTCTTTAAATATGGACCGTCAGATTAAAGTAATCAATCTGGACCGTTCATGGATTAGTTACTATGCATTCCATTTTTCTATAAATAGAAACTCATTTCTTCATTATTTCTTACGAATTCACTGAACTCTAGAGAGAGAAACTATAGAGAGAAACTATAGAGAGAGAGAAGAAAAGTATTCTTCTACTTAACTACTTCCTTATTTCAGTTCTTCTTTAAAACAGTAAGGGGTGTTATTCTTTCTTATTCATGAAGAGAACTTTTGTTATTCTATTTCTTATTATTCTGTGGGAATAACCTGTATACGCGGTCTACCTTATACTTGATGACATTCTTCTAATATTCTGTTGGAACATCTTGTCTGTGTGTTTTACACCGGACCTGGTTCTATTTTAATTATTATTCTGTTGGAACATCCTGTCTGTGTGTTTTACATCGGATCTGGTTCCGTTTTTATTATTATTCTGTTGGAACATCCTGTCTGTGTGTTTTACACCGGACCTGGTTCCATCTTGTTATTATTCTGTTGAAACATCCTGTCTGTGTGTTTTACACCGGACCTGGTTCCATTATTTATTATTCTGTCAGAATATCCTGTCTGTGTGTTTTACACCGGACCTGGTTCCATTATTTATTATTCTGTCGAAATATCCTGTCTGTGCGTTTACGCCGGACCTGGTTCCATTATTTAATATTCTGTTAGAATAACCTGTCTGTGCGGTCTATCGCATGTCGGGTGATTTCTTTTGTTATTACATTCTTTATTATACTCAGTTGGTTAAGTTTTAACTTCTATACTCCATGAAATTAGTGGAATATCCTTGATAATTGCGTTTCATCCAGTATCTTTTCAGAAAATATTATTCTAAGCATTCTTAAATTTTACTCCACAAAGCAGTATCATGTTGACAATTTGGACGTTAATTCTTGGATAAATTAATTCTTGAACTTGTTTTATTGAATTCTTATATCATTGTCATCATCCTCATGTTTATAAAATGTTAAAAGTCATCTGTGGCCTGTAGTGCATAGATGGACTTGGTATGATTATGACCAGGGATTATTCGGTATAATCATGACCGTAATGTTACAAATGATGTGGTAAAAGTCCTCATTGGCCCGTAGTGCATTGATGGACAGTTGTTGGCATGATCATGACCAATAATGAATACACGAATATCCTTGGCCGTAGTGCAGGGGTGATTCGATGATGTGGATTATTTTATTAAGCTGAGTCCCAGCGATAACAGTGTTGAAAAACCTTTTAAATCATAGAAGATAGTAGATTTTATTTTCTACTTGACTCTTTTAATGGATTACTTGTTCCGCTACAGTTAAACTTGATGTTCGTTATATTTTATCAGTTTAACATTGTTGAAGGCTAATGATAATTTATTCTGCATTATCTTAGTCATAATATTTCTTACTGGGCTAGTTGAGCTTACCCTTTCTTTCACTGTTCTCTTCAGGAAATGAGAATATAGCTCGGACGAGTCGGGGAACGGAGTGATGGACCAGATGATAGTATTAGTAGTCCTCACTATTCTATTAAATAGTGTGACAATAATTGTAATGAGGACTCCTTTTGAGTTTGTATAGTCTCTAGTAGACAATAATTATATTCAAACTCACAGTTATGTTTTATCGTATTGTACACGACAGTTGTATTAGTAAGTTGTATTTGTATTCTGTACCATGTATCTGACGACCCAAGATGGGTGATGTATACCTAATTTTGGGGGTGTCACACTGTTATTGTAGGAGAATTCCACTAATGATAAGAACTTGTCCCAACTTCCTTTGATGTCAAGGACACATAGTCTTAATAGATCTTTAAGAGTTTGAATAGTCCTCTCCGAATGCCCGTCCGTCTGAGGATGATATGCCAAACTGAATCGTAAATCCGTGCCCATAACTTTTTACAAACTAACCCAAAATCTTGAAGTGAATCTTGGGTCCCGATCAGAAATAATAGATACTAGCATACCATGCAGTCTTACAATCTCATTTATGTATATACGAGCAAGACGTTCAAGTGAATAAGTTTCTCGTATAGGTAAGAAATGAGCAAACTTGGTTAATCTATCAACAATTACCCAAATTGCATCTATGCCTTGAGAAACCTTGGGAAGACCAGTAACGAAATCCATGGTAATGTGCTCCCACTTCCATTCTGAAATTTTAAGTGGTTGCAATGGACCTTTTGACACTTGATACTCCGCCTTGACACGTTGACAAGTTAGACACTTTGAGATAAACTCCGCTATCTCTCTCTTCATATTGATCCACCAAAATATATGTTGAAGATCACGATACATTTTGGTACTCCCACGATGGATTGCAAACGGTGTGTTGTGTGCCTCCATCATGATTTTATACTTCAAATCAGAGTCGTTAGGAACACAAAGTCTGGAGTTGACTCGAAGTATTCCTTCTTCATCAATTTTTGCTTCCAGAATAGCACCTTTTTGCACTTTCTTCCTCATACGCATCAGCTCTAGGTCTGTAGCTTGAGCAGCTTTAACTTTATTGATTAAAGTCGGTTCTACTCGTACATTTGACATCATCACGTGGGTCCCTGGAGTATTTAAATCTATCCCCATCCTTTGTAAGTCATATCAAATGGGCTTTTGCGTTGACAATATCGCACTCGTACCAGCATACGATCTTCTACTCAATGCGTCAGCTACCACGTTCATTTTTCCAAGATGGTATTGAATGGTATGATCGTAATCTTTCAACAGCTCGAGCCAACTTCGTTGCTGCATGTTGAGTTCCTTTTGGGTGAAGAAATATTTGAGGCTTTTATGATCCGTATAGATCTCCAATTTCTCCCCATACAGGCAATGTCTCTAGATCTTTAGCGTAAAAATGACTGCTGCCAACTCTAGATCATGAGTAGGATAATTTCTCTCATATTCTTTGAGTTGTCGCGAGGCATAGGTTGTGACTTTTTCATGTTGCATGAGAACACATCCTAACCCTCTTCCTGAAGCATCACTGTAGATGTCAAATCCCTTCGAACCAGATGGTATTATCAGAACAGGTGCTGAAATGAGTCTCCTCTTGAGTTCTTGAAAACTCTTCTCGCATTCCTCGCTCCAACCAAATTTTGTATTTTTTTGAGTCAGATAAGTTAATGGAGTAGCGATTCGAGAAAATCCTTCCACGAATCTCCGATAATAACCAGTTAAACCCAGAAAACTACGTACTTCGGTTTCTAACTTAGGTTGCTCCCAGCTTTGTATTGCTTTAATCTTTGCTAAATCAACAGATATTCCGTGATTCGATATCACGTGCCCAAGGAATGCTACTTCCTCAAGCCAGAACTCTTATTTCTTTAACTTGGCATATAGCTTATTTTAACGAAGCTTTTGGAGTATCAGCCACAAGTGTTGCTTATGATCTTCACAGTTTTTGGAGTATATGAGGATGTCATCAATATATACAACCACAAAATGATCTAAATATTCCTTGAATACACAGTTCATCATATCCATGAAGGCAGCAAGAGCATTAGTCAATCCAAAAGACATGACTAAGAATTCGTAATGCTCGTACCGAGTTCTAAAAGTAGTCTTTGGAATGTCATCAGTTTTAATCTTTAACTGATGATATCCGGAACGAAGATCGATCTTTGAAAAGAATTTGGCACCTTGCAACTGGTCAAAAAGGTCATCAGTGCGAGGCAATGGGTACCTATTTTTTATGGTGACATGATTCAATTCCCGATAGTCAATGCAAAGTCGCATACTTCCATCTTTCTTCTTTACGAATAGAACAGGAGCACCCCTAGGAGACGTACTAGGACGAATGAAACTGATATCTAACAACTCCTGCAGTTGAGTTTTAAACTCCTAAAGTTCAATAGGAGCCATTCGATATGGGGTTTTGTACCGGGTTCCAGATCAATTCAAAATTTAATTTTACGCTTTGGGGTTAGGCCAGGAAGTTCTTCAGAGAATACGTTAGGAAATTTATTAACAATAGAAATATCATTCAAATCTGACATATTTTTGTTTAAATCCGTGACATGGGCTAAGAAAGATTGACATCCGTTTTTCAATAAAAGAATGGCTTTATGGCTTGATATGACAGTGATTAACTTTAGTGGTTTGGTTGCTTGAATTCGCATAATAGGTTGGTTAGGAATATGAAAGCTAACAACCTTACGAAAATAATCAATTTTAGCATGATGAGTAGTTAACCAATCAATTCCTAAAATCACATCAAATGCAAGTATTTTCAAAGAGATGAGATCGACAGGTAACGTGAGGGTGCAGATTTGAATTAAACAAGATTTATAAACAGTGGATGTAGCGAAGGTTTCTCCCAACAGAGTTTCAACAGATAAGTCAAAGTCTAATTTCTCTGGAGTCAAATTTAAACGTTAAGCGCAAGTAGGTGAAATAAAAGAATGGGTAGAACCGGTATCAAATAAGGTATAGACTTCACAAGAGTTTATGATTAGCTTACCCGTGATAACTTTGTTTGGGTTCCTCACTTTTTGGGAGGTCACGATAAATGCTCTCCCTTGAACTACAGGCTTTGACTTGTCTGGGACAACCTTTGGTGTCTCTATCCCAGCTGGACTTGAATTCACTACACGACAAAATCGAGCTAGGTGACCTTCTCTTCTGCAATTGTAATACGCTTTGGGTTGCTGCGTGCAGTTTGGACTGATTTGTCCCTCCCCTCCGCATTATAGCATACGACCGGTGGTCGTTCTCCTTCCTTGAAAACGGGTGTTGGTGCTGCTGTCTTTCCATCATTGTTGAATATCCTTTTTTGAAATTTTCACTTCTATTATCTTGGCCAGGATTACCACCGAAGTGGTTACCATTTCTGGCATGTTGATTTCCTCCACGTTTGTTGTCACCGCTTCGATGACTGCTACCATTGGTATTATCATTTTGCCGGCTTCTATCTCTTGGTTGGGCTGACTCATTATCGCGCTCCAATAACTGAGCCCTATTCTCAACATCTGAATACAAGCAAAGTTTGTGAAAAATGAGGTATTGATAAATTTTGGGTTTCAAACCTCGCATAAACATTCGCGTCATTCGCTCCTCATTATCTACCAAATGGGATGTAAACCAGGATAACTCCACAAACTTAGCATTGTACTGGGATACAGTCATATTATTTTGCTCCAGCTTAATGAATTCTACCTCCTTCATGTGACGAATACTTTTAGAAAAATACTTGTCGTTGAACAATTCTTAGAACTTCTCCCAAGACATCTTTAGTGCGGCAAGTTGAGTACGTTTTATAGATTCCTACCAATAATTTGCCTCTCCTCGCAACATGAAGGTGGAAAAGGAAATCTTTTGCTCCTCTAAGCATCCCAAGACATCAAATATCTTGGTGATCTGCTTAATCCACGTCTCTGTCTTAAGTGGTTCTGGCTTTCCCAAAAACTCTGGTGGTCCCAGCTCCTTGAATTGATTAGCAGTGACCATCCGTGACTTGCCAGTATTTCCATCTGCATTTTGAACATGAGTCTTTCTCACCTGATGTTGCATGAATTGTAAAAAGCTCTTAAACATCCCGTCGTTCATCATTTGGTCGGTGTTGTTGTTTACATGAGGATTATTGCCTTCCTGTTGCACATTATCCTGGTTATTGATCATCGGTGACTCAACGGTCTCATGTGCTCCATTGCTTATCTCAACATTTTCAGATGCCATTTTCAAACACTACCACAAAATAAGGGTTAATGGACATGCCACATTTAATCCCTATATTTTGACTAACCAATTAAATAAAAAATAAGCTTAGGTAGGTCATACTAGCGAAGGATTTACCCTAGCGAAGGATTTACCCGTCTCTCCCCTCCTAGTTCTAGCATCAAATCTCAGTCAGGGATCATATCCCTAAGCTTTGATACCAACTGTGACGCCTCCAAAATAGGTATACACAACTCATTCTGAGTTGTCAAATACATAGTACAAAATTCAAATACAAACTTAATTATACAACTGTCGTGTAAAATATGACAAAACATAAGCTGAGAGTTTTAACACGAATATTATCTCATAGACAATATCCAAACTCAAATGGAGTCCTCATTACAATTATTATCACACTATTTTATAAAATAACGAGGATTATTACAGCCACCATCTCAGACCGTCACTCCATTCCCCAACTAGTCCCGGCTATGTTCTCATTTCCTGAAGAGAATAATGAAAGGAAAATGTGAGCTCAACTAGACCAGTAAAGAATATTATGCCTAAAATAATGCAGAATAAATTATCCTTAGTCTTCAACAGTATAAAAACTGATAGAATACTATAGACAACAAGTTTAACTGCAGCGGAACAAGAAATCTATTAGAAGAGTCAGGTAGAGCATGATGTCTACTGTGTTCTATAATTTAAAAGTTTATCATCAATATTTTATCTCTGCAACACATCTCAATAAATAATCCACATCACTGAATTATCCATGCACTACGGGCTAAGGATATTCATTAGTATCACATCCACGAATCATCCATACACTACAGGCCAAGGATATTCGTTATTATCACCAGTGGTCATAATCATGCCAACAACTGTCCATCAATGCACTACCGGCCAATGAGGACTTTTACCACATCATTTGTAACATTACAGGTCATGATTATACCGATACATAATTCCTATTCATAATCATACTAATCAACAGTCCATCTATAAACTACGGGCCAAAGATGACTTTCATCACAATATAAGCATGAGGATGATGACAATGATATAAGAATTCAATTAAGTGAGATCAATGATAAATTTTAAAGATTTATAATTTAATTTATCCTGAGTTTAAGAATGTCTAAATTATCAACATGATAATTGCTTTGTGGAGTAAAATTCAAGAATAATATTCATGTATCAAAAATATTTTGGACAGAAAAGAAATTAATTTTTGTCGTGAATAGTACCCCGGATGAATAGTACCCGAGTGAATAGTATCCCGTAAAAAGTACTCTATGAATAGTATCCCGTGAATAGTACCGTATGTATGAACAGTGTCGTATGTATGAATAGTACCCATGAATAGAACTCTGGCATGAAAAGATTAAAATTTAACAAGAACGTCCAAAAAAATATTTCAATGAAACGATATTAGATGAAGCGCAAATTTTAAGGATATTCTACTAATTTCAAGGAGTATAGAAGTAATACTTATCAAAATAAGTGTAGATTTAGGAATATGAAATGAAATAATATTACTTCTATACTACAGAGTATGGAAGAAAATATTATTTTTTACGAATATTGAACAAAATAATATCCCTTTCCTTAAAAGGATAGTATTTCTGACTGGTATAGCGGCGATATTCGTGAAGTAAACTTGTATTGTTTTTTACACTCAAAGCTTCCTTAAACTCAAAAGAAATACGCTCAATATTATAGAAGAAAAAATCTCTGATTCTGGTATGATTTTCATTTCTAAACTAAGCATCCTATTTATAGGAGAATGGCAGGGTACTATTTCAAAAGAAAAATCACGGACTGCACAGGAGTAACATTAACGGGCGCGCACCGGTGAAGAATTTATTTTATTTTATTTTACTATGCAGCACTATGCAGTACTATGTTGTACTATGCAAACACTATACAGTACTATGCAACATAATAAAATATAATATATTCTATTTATAAAAAGTATTCTATTTTATATAAAAAAAATTTCTGTTTTATTACTATAAAATAAAAACTGAGATAACTTTCTACCGACGATTTTGAAAAATGAGTAAGTGGGGCTCCATGTAATAAACCAAAATTACAATAAATACTTCATAAAACCCCCTTTATTTATCTCAATTCACTTGGCTTCACTAAAAATATTTTTAATATCATTTATTCATCATTAATATTATAACTTGCATTATTAACAACCAGATCATTCCCAAAAAAGAAGGGACTTTTCGTTAAGGACTTCTCCTTATTGACGCGCAATTAGATGACCAAACTCATTTTCTCGAAAGAACTTTCTAGACATTGTCAATAATACAAATAATAATATGAATAACTTTGTCGTCTCATTTATTAATTTAATAATATAAAATATTATGCAGATAATAAGGTGACAATAATTGAATCAATAATATGAGATACTATGCATCAACTACTGTTGTAATAATTGAACAAAACTTAGTGACTTCTCACATAAGCATCAATAATCAAAGATACTGTACAATACCGTGTGTTACTGTGCAACCACGTGTATTACTGTACTTTTATCACCGGGTATTTCAATAGTTAACGGTAAAAGTTTTGTCGTTATTTTTATAAAAAGGTTATTTCTGTTGCTTTCTAAATTCGATAGTAATTCCGTTGTGGGGTCCACAATGATTGTGTCGTCGTATAGAAATTCCCCGACAAAACAAATATTTTATGACAACTTGCTTACTTTACAAAATTTATAAATATTACCCACAATTATAACATTATATCAAACCCACACCTTATTATTCAAAATAATATTTGGAGAAAATTAAATCTTTACTCATAAAAGTTGGGGTCTTGCATATGTATTATCATGATCGGAATTGTGTATTGGTAAAATCATGACTATTGATTTTACAGTTGTATGTCTTTGGGTCGTAGTGTAAATGTAGACACTCGAAATTTTCTTTTCCTGTTACTAACTATGTAGGAGGGCAAAAGCGTCTTTTTCACACTCCAGAGATAACCCTGGAGATAACCCCGGGAGGTCAAGCCAACCTCAGAGATGACCCTGAGGACATTCAGAGTCAACAACATGACAATCTCAGAGATAACCCTAATAAAAGACTGCTACAACTGTGCGAAAACTGGAGATAACCCCGGGAGGGGCAAAATGGTCGTTTTTCTAACTCAACTTCAACTCACATCAAATACACTCATGTCAACTCAAATTACTTTAATAGAAGTCCCACAAGAACCATATCTTAACTTCCTAGCGCAAACTACGCAAAACGACTTAACGAACTGCCTGACGATGGTAACACGGATGTCGGGGGGTGCCTAACACCTTCCCTCCACATAACCAAGTCCCCGGACCCTAATGAATCTCGGTTTCACCGACACGCTTAGCAGTGTCGCATCACTGGGTCAATGTGCAAACCTTTTCTCGGTTGTGTTGGTACAACCATTTAAAAAATCAACTAGCGACTCTTAACAGTCCATCGTCGACATTATACATGTCGGACCTTTTTCACTTGTTTTTTCAAACAAATCTCACCTGAAATGAGAACACCAAAGAACAAGTAACGGAAAGGGACAATTAAAAATCCCGACGTCGACAGTAAAGATGGGCTGTTGATTATTGGTTTTACAGTTGTACATCTTTGGCCCGTAGTGCAAAGATGAATTGTTGATTATTGGTTTTACAGTTGTATATTTTTGGCCCGTAGTACAAAGATGGACTGTTGATTATTAGTTTTACAGTTGTATATCTTTGGCCCGTAATGCAAAGATGGACGGTTGATTATTGGTTTTACAATTGCATGTCTTTGGCTCGTAGTGCAAAGATAGACTGTTGATTATTGACTTTATATGTGACGCCCCCAAAATAGGTATACACAACCCATTTTGAGTCCGCCAATACATGGTACATAATTCAAATACAAACTTAATTATACAACTGTCGTGTAAAATACGACAAAACATACACTACTACAAAACAATAAATAGATAACACGTAAAAAATGTTGTGGTTGATATCCCAAAAACGTCGTATTTAAGGGTGTTATCTATTTGACACCCTTTATACAATATTTTTAAAACGTTGTAGTTTGACACATTATACAACATTTTTTTCTGAAAAACGTTGTAGATTTATTTTTCAAAAATTGTTAGATGTTTGAAAACGTTGTAAATGGTATGATTCCACAACATTTTTCGGCTAAAAATATTGTAGTTTAATATATCAGACAACGTTTAGACACATTTATACAACGTTTAGAATGTGTCATCTATTTAGAGAAATTTATATAACGTTTTTAAAACATTGTAGCGTGACTTAAAAATGTTGTAATACATGCATATAACAACTATTTTTAAATATAGACCATAGAAAGCAACAACAGACAACGTTTAAACTAGCTTTAAACGTTTAGAAGGTGTCATTTATTTATATAAATATGCAACGTTTTTAAAATGTTGTAGATTGACTTGAAAACGTTGTAGCTGTGCTGCATACACAACATTTTTAAAAAGAAAAAAAAAAGTTGTGTTTCACCTATATTACCAGTGCACCTGCAGTCTGCTAATGCTATGATATATAGCTAAAAAAGATCTAAATTCTCATTTAAATTTAAAGCCAAAATGTATTAATCATTCAAAATACATCCAAATAATACCATTCATTTACAGTTTCAAATTACTACATCTATAAAATATATACCAAACTATCTATATATACATCTCAAATTCACTTTTCAATATAAATTACTACTATATTGAATTGTAAATTTGATTACATCCGCAAAATAAACTAATGGTAAATAATATCAAGATAATTTACTTCTAGTATTCTGAAGGCATTGCAGTTGTTGTTGACGAAGAAATTCCTAAACTTCATCCAGGCAAGTCCGACCCCTGCTCATCCTCTAACATAGCAGGTGCCTCAAACTTTGCAAAACTAATCCAAACCTTCAAGTGCTTCAATGCATGCAGAAAATTCATCTTCAATGCATTAGCACATTTGCGTAGCAGATGTCATACCATGCAGTAAAGTCATCTTCAATGCATTGATCATCATCTCCCATACCATCTTGATACAGGAAAGAAGAGCAGAAATATACCTGAATATGAGGCACTGGGCTTGAACCAAGAAGTACAAACTGTCCACCCAGCTCAACTGTCCCATATATTGCGTGTCAGTTAACAGTCTCAGTTAACTGAGTAAGAATCATTCCATGATTGATGCATTCCAAACTCAACGTCTATAATTTATGATTAGCCGGACAACCGCATTAAAGACAAAAGGTCAAAATTAATTCAATAATTATGCTATAAGCATAAATAAATTCATGCATCCATAATTTTATATATATCAGACCTTGAGTAAGTGGCAGTTTGTAATAATCTGATTCTGGTCTACTGTGTCAACAAGAGGTTCCATCATGGATTGCTTCCCGATGCAGCTCATGTCGAAGCCATTCACATTCTTCCAAACTGCAAATGCCCAGGAGTGTGCCAAGAACAAAGATTACTAACTAATGCAGTAAAAGAGCATCACCAATATTGATATAAGGAAAAAAGTAGTAGCTCACATTCAATTTTTTCATCTTTATAATCAGCATCCTCAATCACCGTTAAATAGAGAGAAGCTTTATCAGGTAGCACAAGTCCATTGCTAACCTGCGACCAATCCCGATAACAAGATGATGAACAAAATCAAAATTTATAATTCTAAGGTATACTAGAGCCCCTATAAAAATCTTTTTTCCATCAAAGTTTCATGTTCATTTATAAAATAATAAGGCTTCCCAATGGCAGCAAGACCCAAAATTAACTCTAATGATCGAAAAATGATACTAGTATATTTTTTTATGAGGATTTAGATGAACAATGATGTGTGTCATTAGATTTTAAACTTGTCGAATCCCCAAAATCTTACACTAAGTAGCAAGGTGACACAGTTCAATTGTCAAATTAGCCAAGAGATTCGGCTAATATACTTAATTCCGTCAGTTCTAATATTAATAGTTAACATCACAAAGTTCAACCAGACAGCACCATTATGCCTAAGGGAACTGCACAGTCTCCCAAACCACTCTTAAGAGCATTAGGATGGGCCCCCAGTTCTTACATGTATCCACACATACAGAGAGGAAACAGTTACAAGAAACAAAAAAGACAGCACCCTTGCATGAATACAATAACAAAGCCATATGAGATATAGGCAATGTCACCTAAAGCCATATATGATATAGGCAATGTTACCAGAAACCATATGAGATGTAGGCAATGTTACCTACTTACCTCCCATTACCAAGGTAGAATCCTGCATAGGTGTAGTCACCAGATCTGAGCAAAGTAATCCCTTCACCCCCAAGAAAAGAAATAAAATAAAAAAAGATCCTAACACAATACCTTTATCTAACCCAAAGAAAATCCTGAACTCAAAATTATATACCAATTAATAGGGAAAGGGCAAAAAGAAATGGAAAGCACCATAACCAATGCATTTTAAGGACAGTGTTCAGTGCTAACTACAGTAACTTAAATAAATATCGTACTCTTATGTAAACACGTAGTATTTTATCAATTTATGTTAAGGACCTTCATGTCCTAGATATAAAATACAGACAGTGGCTGCACCGATGTTAGATCATATATGGTAGAAGTACAGAAGGAGATGCTAAGAAATCTAGTAGGTTCTATTCTCTGTTTTTATGAAAGATGTTAGGGAATTTTATAAAACTTGTGTGTGTTCAATAGTACAATATCTAGGTTATAACTTACAAGTAATTTGGATTTAAACTACGATATTGTTTTTAGAGAACTACAGAAGTTCTGACAGCACAAATTGGGGGACTTTAAACAGACGGTCTCGTTAACTTCAAAAAAACACAAGTTTTCGAAAGCACTAATGAAAGAGGGCTCGAGGAAACACTAACGCAGAACAGAAATGACAAGGCTTGAGCTAACCACACATTTGCAAACTGAATCAAATGCAGATGTTCTTCCCTTCTAATCCGAAATAAAGCATAAAACTGGAACCATAAAAACTTCGGTGAAAGAACTGCAACTTACTAGCCACTTATCTCGAGCGTACAAGACTGTATTTAACATGTTCTCGTACAACAAAAAGTATCTCATCCATTCAGAAATAATAATATCAACTTGAGCAACTGGTAGATCAATTTCTTCAATCTTCCCCTTCAAAACTGTTATAACTGTGATATTCAAGCATAGACACAAGAAGGATAAATCAGAAGTGAAGTTGTAACAAGATTTCAAAATAAAATCGTTAAGAACTTGTGATGTCTATAGATTGTTCAACCATTTGAAAAACCATTTGCTTTAACAATCTCTTCTGCCATGTCGGCCATCTGGGAGCACTCAACCTGAAATCAGAAAGCTTATTCAGTCAACTACTTCCATTATATAAATTATCAAGCTAAATTTATAAATGAATAAGCCCATGGCAATAATCATTTTCATTAACAGCATTTGGAGATAATAAAATATTCATCTTATCAAATAAGTGTTTAGTGAAAACACCCAGCCAAAATGAATCCCATAGGGCAACAATAGGCAGATTAATAAGATAATTTTCTATGTTTTCTTTTCTTCCTTTTAACTATATTATGATGAAGTAAGAAGAAATTAGAAGAAAAATGCTAACTTTTAACAGCAATTTGGAGAAGACTGCAGATCATATTGATACCTCTGTATCACACTATCAGATGATTATCAGAAGTGTTGTTTTGAAATTTGCAATTCCAATAGCAGAGTAAACAAATAAAATTCCTAATGTTGCCTCCTCAATATATCCATCACTTACAATTAATTTTCTATTAAGGGGGAAAAATAGTATAATATAATTAATTTGCTAATAAGAGGGAAAATATGAAAATATAAGAATGAAGAAACCCTAACCTCTGAGAAATCAAAATCAACGATTACGTTCAGCAGGTAAAGGTCGATTAAACCCACCGCGACGATTCATATACTGTCTAGGCATCCTCTTCGTCACCGCTCTCACACCACTAACATCATTACAAGCCATAGGTTTCCCCTTGGTCGAATCAAACCCTATCAGAATCCCTATCATCTTCATCATCTCCACCTCATCCGGATCCATCTCCACGTCATCATTCACTCTACCTTCTTTCTGTTGCTTCTGCTCCTTCACGATGCCGTCAACGAAGTCCAACATCGTCGCGGCATCCCGCCGCCTGTCCTTCTCGCTGCTCTTGACGCGCTTGTGGCGCTTCCGCGCAGGGTCAGGAGAGGGAATGCGGTGGCGGTCGTTTTCGCCAGTCATTGTCCCTTCGCGGTCTCGTTCCCGGTCGCAAATTCTGTCGCGGTCGCTCATCTTTCTCTCTCCTCTGTGGGAGGAGAGCGCATCTCAGCTCAACTACTTGGCCGTGACCGTGAATGAAGAAGAAGAAAAGATGTTCTCTCGTACGGGCCTCCTCAGCTGATGGCCACACTGGAGAGATAGAAAGTACAAACCTTGTTTTAATTTCAAATTTTCGCTTCCGTATTTTTCTTTATTTCGTGTTTTTAACATAGATAATATTTTTTTATTAAAAAAATGTTATCTATTTAAAACCAAAAATTATCCTTATAAATATATAACGTTTTTTCATATGTATCTACAACGTTTTATTAAAAATCGTTGTAAAAAAATACCACAACATTTTTTATAAAAACGTCATCTTTTAAGCGTTGTCTTTTTATGATTTTGTACTAGTGATAACTGATAGTTTTAACACGAATATTATCTCGTAGACAATATCCAAATTCAAATGGAGTCCTCATTATAATTATTATCACACTATTTTATAAAATAGTGAGGACACCTACAGCCACCATCTCGGACTGTCACTCTATTCCCCGACTAGTCCCGGCTATGGTCTTATTTTCTGAAGAGAACAATGAAAGTAAAGGGTGAGCTTAACTAGCCCAGTAAAGAATATTATGACTAAGATAATACAGAATAAATTATCGTTAGCCTTCAACAGTGTAAAACTGATAGAATATAATAGACAACAAGTCTAACTGCAACGGAATAAGCAATTCATTAGAAGAGTCAGGTAGAGCATAATATCTACTATCTTCTATTATTTAAAAGTTCATCATCAATATTTTATCGTTGTAACTCAATAACTCAATAAATAATCTGTAAGACCCCGAATTTTATGAAATAAAAGTATTCAATTTTTCTTATAATTACTATTCAGTAAATGGTTAAATTGATAAAAGTTTAAAGTTATGAGTGAAATATGATTTTTTTTCAAAATAAGCAAGTGGTTATAAAATAATCATTGTTGTCGGGGAATATTCGTTTGGTCGTGGAATATTCTTTCTGTCGGGGAATATTCGTATGACGGCGCAGCCATTTGTGGGCCCCATAACAGAATAACTGTCGGGTGAAGAAAACGACAAATTTGAGTTTTTACAAATAACGGTGTAGTTGTTACCGTTAACACTGTTGAAATACCCGGTGGTTAAAATACAGTAATACGCGTTATTGCATAGTAGCACACGGTATTGCATAGTATTTTTGAAATTATTGATTCTTACGTAAGAAGGCACTACTCAATAATTGTTACAGTAATTACTGTTCAATATTTTATTTTATTGATTTAATAATTGCTACGTTGAAATTTTGTATTATTGTTGTTCAATAATTGTTGCTGCACAGTATTTCCTATTATCAGATCAATAATTCATATTATTTGAATAATATTATTAGATAACATTATTGGTAATGTCTAGAAAGTTCTGTCTAAGGAGAGGTTTGGTCATCTAATTGCGCGCCAGTAAGGAGAAATCCTTATTGGAAAGCCCCCTCTTTCCTGGGAACGGCCTGGTTGTCATAAATGTGATTCTGTAATATTATTTCTGAATAATTAATTATTGATTCATATGATAAGAAAATATTTATTTTATGTGGATATAAATGAGGGATATATTTTTGTGGTTAAAAAATGAAGGAGTTAATGTTGAGGTTTTTATCAGTATTTTTGTCGGAATGGAGGTATTAAAAATCAGGGTTTTTGAGATATTTTGCGGGGGTTATAATTTTTAATCCGACCGTTGGATCGTGGTAATTTTTGGATATGTTATACATATATAAGTTGAGTATATGTCCACAAATTTTGAACCGTTAAAAATGAACGTATGATTTATTATGAATTTTACGAGATGACTGGTTCAGAAATTGTTGAATTTTTGGAGTTTATCATTTTGGTGGAAAATTCTAGAATTGATGGGCCCCACTTGTGGTTGGTGAAGAAATGTGCTGAATTATATTTCAAATGTGGTGGGTGGGAATAGTAGCAGGTAAAGCCATCAGGTTGCAGGTCAAACCTACCAAAATTTTCCTATAAATAGAGGGCTAAGTTAGAATTGAAAATCACACCAGAAACATAAGCTTTCTCTCTTTCTCTCTCTATATTATGAAGCATATTTTGTGAGTTTTTAGATACTTGGTGAGTTACTATTTATCAGTGCAAGTTTCCTTCAGCATCATATCCGATATCCAGTCAGAAGTACTGCTATTTTGAGGTAAGGGATAGTAAGGGATTTTAAGGGTTGTTATATTTTCCAGTTTCGTAATTTTTCTGACCTTCAAAAATTCTGGAAAAATTTGAAATGATATTTTGATGAGTTTTCTTGATTGTGTCCAAAAATGGTGATTTTTGGATGTATAGATTGAGAGTTATGAATTTTATGAGAAAAGACTATTTTAAAAGTAACAGCTTATAATTTCTTGTGGTTAACTCCAAAATTGATGAAATTTTTATTGGGAGTACATGTATATGAAAGGAGTATACTCTGTGAATTTCAGAATTTTTAGATAAAAGTACAATTTTTGATAAATGTCTAAATATTCGGCTATTTTGGCCATATGAAAAATAGTAAATGACTTTTAAAAATTCTGAGAAAAATATATGTTCACTATGGGACTATATTATACTAAATTCCAGAAAAGAAATATTTTTGGAACTGATTTGGTATTTTTCATGAAAATGTACTAGTTATGAGTAAATGAATTAAATATGTTATGTGAAGTAAGAAAATTGAAAAATAGGATTTTATAGCTTGAGAATCCTATATGAGGTATATGCAGATTTTTGATGAGGGTTTTGGTTATTGGTAATGAAATCTTATGAGTTTGGTATTTTTGAATGATTAAATGCATTATTTAGTAAGTGTAAACAATTTAAATAAATTGTTTATAAGCTTAAGAAATGTTATTCTTTCAATATCATTATACCAAAATATTGGTATGGATTTTATTGTGGAATTTCTACCTTTTTGTGTCGGGATTACTATTCACGAGTTACTATTCACGAATTACTATTCACGAGTTACTATTCACGGGTACTATTCAAGACAAAATTGGTTTTTTTTTTCTAACTAAATTATAGTTGATTTATGAATATTACTCTTGAGATTAAATCTAGATGTTTTGATTATATTGATTTTACTATTATATATAACATTTTTATAACCTTGATGTTGAAATTCTCTTTCACTGGAGTGTAAAGATGGGTAGATTATTGGTATGATCATGACTAGGGTTCTCTTTGGCCTGTAGTGCAAAGTTGAATTGTGACTGGTATGATCATGACCATTGAATTTATAATTGAATATCTTAAGCTTAAGTGCAAAGGTGAATTGATCAACATGGTTATAATTATTGTTTATATAAATTCTGAAATGATTATATATTTCTTTGAGATATGAATATATTTGGCCTGTAGTGCAAATATGAATTGTTGATGAATATCTTTGGCATGTAGTGCAAAGATGGCCTGTTGATGAATATCTTTGGCCTGTAGTGCAAAGATGAACTGTTGTTGAATATCTTTGGCCCGTAGTGCAAAGATGGTTTGTTGATGAATATCTTTGGCCCGTAGTGCAAAGATGGATTTGTTAGTATGATTATAAACAGGAACTGTGATTTGGTATAACCATGATCTTTGATGTTTCAGGTAAAGACAGGTGATGAAAATATTCTTCGTCCTGGGTGCGAAGAAAAATTTATAGTCACAATTATGATTATGAGTTATTCATATGATTGTGGAAAGGAACTGTTGATTGATGTTACAGGGATAAAACATTGTTGATGGATTTTTAACATGGAGAAGATAATAGACTTTATAGTCTATTTGACTCTTCTAATGGATTGCTCGTTCCGCTGCAACTATGGTTGAAATTTTTATCATTTACCATATGTTCTAAATCTCTGATTTATTATTGATGAAGGCTATTGATAATTTAATTATCTTTAGTCATGATATTCTTTACTGAGCTAGTTGTGCTCACCCTTTTGCTTCACAATTCCTTTCAGGTAATAAGAGTGTAGCTGGGTCGAGCGGGGGTAACAAGGGAATAGAACGATGGTCTCTAGCTGTGGATGTTCTCCCGAAGCAGTATAGAAAAGTTCATTTAGTAGTTATATTTGGTGAATCCAATAGGGTAAGGTGTACCCAACGTTGGAAGGGTGGTTTGCCACTATCATACAAGATGTCTAACGACATACAACCTCGTGTCATCATAAGACATGATTGTGCACATCCACTTGCTGAGTATATATACGAGCACTACCTATATAATCTTGGTGTTTGTTTAAAGTATAATTCTCAATTAGAGACAGTAGAGATAATGATATGTCAAGAGAAGACTCACCATTGGGAAGAATATGATAGTAATCTTCTCGTTTTTCTTTGGGGTCTATTGGGTCAACCAAGGATAATTCTGTGGCCATATGATATCTATCATAACCTAGACGCGTGGCCTCCCATGTACGAAGGTTTCCTTAAGCACTTCCCAAAGATTCTAATTTCTAAAACAGTTTTTGACTATACCTTTATGTAAGGTATCATTGTGAGGTGCTGTCCACGATTGGGACATGAGTCACATTTGGTATATATTTATATCCAAACTCACAGCATATGTGTTGTTGTATTTTGCACGACAATTGTTGTAATAAAGTTGTAGTTATTTTCTGTACCATGTATTTGGCGACTCAGAATAGGTTGGATGGAATGGACCTATTTTGGGGTTGTCACATAATCCACATCATCAAATTATCCATGCACTACGGGCCAAGGATATTCGTTAGTATCACATCCATGAATTATCCATGCACTACGGGCCAAATATATTCATTATTATCACATCCACGAATTATCTATGCACTACGGGCCAAGAATATTTGTTAGTATCACCAGTGGTCATGATTATGTCAGCAACTGTCCATCAATGCACTACGGACCAATGAGGACTTTTACCACATCATTTGTAACATTACAGGTAATGATTATACCAATACATAATTCCTGGTCATAATCATACCAATCAACAGTCCATCTATGCACTACGGGCCAAAGATGGCTTTCATCAAAATATAAACATGAGAATGATGGCAATGATATAAGAATTCAATTAAGTAAAAGCAACGATAAATTTTAATGATTTATAATTCAATTTATCCAGAGTTCAAGAATGTCCAAATTGTCAACATGATAACTGCTTTGTGGAGTAAAGTTCAAGAATAATATTGTATCAAAAATAATTTGAACAGAAAAAAAAATTCGTCATGAATAGTACTCCGGGTGAATAGTATCTGAGTGAATAATACCCCCTGAATAGTACTTCGGGAATAATACCCCGGCATGAAAAGTTTAAAAATATTCATAATAATATTTTCGTGAAAAGATTCTAGATGAAGCGCAAATTTCAAAGATATTCTACTAATTTCAAAGAATATAGAAGCAATACTTTACAAAATGATTGTAGAATTCAGAATCTGAAACGAAATAATATTACTTACATACGACAGAGTATGGAAGAAAATATTATTTCTTACGAATATTGAACAAAATAATATCCCTTACCTTAAAAAGAGAGTACTTCTGACTGGTATAGCGGGAATATTTTTGAAGAAAACTTGTACTGTTTTCTACACTCAAAGCTTTCTTAAACTCAAAAGAAATACGCTCAATATTATAGAAGAAGAATTCTCTGATTCTGGTGTGATTTTCATTTCTAACTAAGCATTCTATTTATAGGAGAATGACAGGGTACTATTTGAATTGAAAATCACAGGTGCAAAGTAAAAATCACGGACGACTTTTTCACGGGTAAAAATTTCTAATTTTCAAAGTCATATGATTTTTTACTATGCAGCACTATGCTACATGAAGTACTATACAACACTATGCATAATAAAATATAATATATTCTATTTTATATATAAAAAAATAAAACTTATAATATATATATATATATATATATATATAATTTTCTACCGATGATTTTAAAAAATGAGTAAGTGAGGATCCATGTAATAAGCTAAATTTACAACAAATACTTCATAAAAAAACTCCTTTATTTATCTCAATTCATTTGATTTCACTAAACACATTTTTAATAACATTTTTTTCGTCTTTAATATTATAACTCGCAATATTAACAACCAGATCATTCCAAGGAAAGAGGGGGCTCTCTGATAAGAACTTCTCCTTCTTAGCGCGTAGTTTGGTGACCAAACCCCTTTTCTCGACAGAACTTTTTAGACATCGTCAATAATAAAAATAATAATATGAATAACTCTGTCGTCTTAATTATTAATTTAATAATATAAAATATTGTATAGATGATACTGTGACAATAATTGAATAAAACTGAGTGACTTCTCACGTAAGCATCAATAATTAAAGATACTGTATAATACTGTGTGCTACTATGCAACCACGCGTATTAATGTATTTTTATCACCGGGTATTTTAACAGTTAACGGTAAAATTTTTGCCGTTATTTTTATAAAAAATTATTTCTGTCATTTTCTAACTCCGACAGTAATTCCATTGTAGGGTCCACCAATGATTATACCGTCATACGAATATTTTCTGATAAAACGAATATTCTCCGACCAATCAAATATTTTATGACAACTTGCTTACTTTATAAAATTTATAAATATTACCCACAACTATAATATTATATCAAATTCACACCTTATTATTCAAAAATAATATTTAGAGAAAATTAAATATTTCTTCATAAAAGTTAGGGTCTTACATTATAGTTGTATATCTTTGGCCGTAGTGCAAAGATGGACTATTAATTGGCATGAATATTGGTGTTACAATTGAATATTTTTGGCCTGGACTACAAAGATAAATTTAATGACATAGTTATAAACATAAATTGTGAATAACTATGATCTTTGGTGTTTCAGGTAATGACAGGTGGTAAAACTTCTTTTTATCTTAGGTACAACGAAGAACTGTTTATTGATGTTACATGAATAAGATATTGATGATGGATTTTTAATTTAGAGAAGATAGTAAATATTATGTTCTACTTGACTCTTCTGATGGATTGTTGATTCCGCTGCAGTTATGGTTGAAAACTTTTATCATCTACCATATGTTCTAAATATTTGATTTATTACTGATGAAGGATATTGATAATTTAATTATCTTAAGTCATGATATTCTTTACTAGGCTATTTGTGTTCACCCTTTTGTTTCATAATTTCTTTCAGGAAATAAAAGTGTAACTGAGACTAGCAAAGAGAATATGGGTATAAAGTGATATTTCGAATTAGTCGTAATCCTCATCAAGTTATAGAACAGTCTGGAATCATAATTGTACTGAGGACTTAAAATATGTGTGTCGCATTTTATACGTCATTTAATAATTGATTTTGGTGAACAACAATAGGATGATGAGAACCCGACTTTAAAAGCGTCAAAAATACACCGCATTAGAATGATGAGGACAAAAATATTTTCGTGTTCCTTTGAGGACTTGAAATATTTGCTGCTATATTTTATATGGCATTGTAATAATTTGGGTATGAATATTGTCGTACTATATACGTTACAATATTTGTATTGAAACTCGCAGTATATGTGTCGTCATATTTTGCACGACAGTTCAATTGTTGTTCGCGTCAGTAGTGTTATTTTTGGCGACTCAGAATGGGTTGTGTGGACCTATTTTGGGGGCGTCACATTCCAAGTGAAATCTAGTTTTCTACTAAGGTAAATGATATTATTTTATTTCAATACTCGTAAGAGATATCATTTTCTTTCATACTCCATATTATGTAAGTGATATTATTTCATTTCATATTTCTAAATTTAAACTTACTATGATAATTATTGCTTCTATAATTCCTGAAATGATTAAAAATTTCTTAAAGCTGGCGCTTCATCTAATATCATTTTGCTGGAATATTGGTTTGAATTTCTTATTAAATTTTAATCTTTTCATGTCAGGGTACTATTTATGAGTACTATTCATACGGTACTATTCATGAGTACTGTTCACAGCAGAATTTAATTTTCTTTTCTATCCAAATTATTTTCGATACATGAATATCATTCTTGAATTTTACACCACAATTAGTTATCATGTTGACAATTTGGACATTTTTGAACTATGACTAAATTGAATTATAAATATCTAATATTTATCATTGATCTTACTTGATTGATTTTTTATATCATTGTTATCATGCATCCTCACGCTTATATTGTGGTGAAAGTTATCTTTGGCCCGTAGTACAAAGATGGACTGTTGATTGGTATGATTATGACCATGAATTATGTATTGGTATAATCATAACCTTTAATGTTACAGATAAAATTTTATGGTGAAAGTCCTCTTTGGCCCGTAGTGCATAGATGGACAAGTGTTTGACATGATCATGACCACTGGTGATACAAATGATTATCTTTGGCCCATAGTGCATAGATAATTCATTGATTGAAAATAATTATTGATTGGTGTTATAGGGATAAAATATTGATGATGGACTTTTAAATCATAGAAGTTAGTAGACATTATGATCTACTTGAATCTTCTAATGGATTGTTGTTTCTGCTGCAGTTGTTATTCTAAAACTTGTTGTCTATTGTATTCTATCAGACTTTTTCCTAGGATAATTTGTTCTACATTATCTTAGTCATAATATTCTTTATTAGGCTAGTTGAGCTCACCTTTTTCCTTTTGGTTCCATTGTTCTTCTCAGGAGACGAGAATGTAACTGAGACTAGTCGGGGAATGGAGTAATGGTCCAAGATGGTTATTTTAGTAATCCTCACTATTTTATAAAATAGTGTGATAATAATTATAATGAGGATTTTATTTGAGTTTGGATATTGTCTACGAGATAATATTTGTATTGAAACTCACAGCTTATGTTTTGTTGTATTTTACACGACAATTAATAATTGTATAAATGATATTTTTATTTGAATTATGTGCCATGTATTTGGCGACTCAGAATGGGTTATATGGACCTATTTTAGGGGCGTCACAGTTGGTATCAGAGCTTAGGGATATGATCACTGGTGGAGATCTGGGATTAGAACTAGGAGGGGAGAGACGAGTAAAACCTTCGCTAGTGTGTCCTACCTAAGTTTATTTGTTATTTAATTGGTCGGTCGGAATATAGGGATAATATGTGACATCTCAATTTCTTTAATTAACCTTTGTTTTGTGGCAGTATTTTAGAATGACATCTAAAAATTTTAAGATAAGCAATGGAGCACATGAGACCGTTTAGACACCGCCAATTAATAACCAGGATAATGTGTATCAAGAAGGCAATAATCCTCTTGTAAAAAATAACACCGACCAAATGATAAACGATGGGATGTTTAGGAGCTTTATAAAATTCATGCAACACCAAATGAGAAAGGCTACTGTTCAAAATGCAAGTGGAAACAATAGTAACTCACGGCTGGTCACTGCTAAGTAATTCAAGGAGTTGGGACCGCCGGAGTTTTTGGGAAAGCAAGAGCAACTTAAGGCAGAAGCATGAATTAAGCATATCACCAAGATATTTGACGTATTGGGATGCACAGAGGAGTAAAATGTTCCATTCGCCACCTTTATGTTGCGTGGAGAGGCATATTACTGGTGGAAATCTGTAAAACGTACTCATCTTTCCGCACTTAAGATGTCTTGGGAGAAGTTTCAAGAATTGTTCAACGACAAGTACTTTCCAAAAAGTATTTGTCATATGAAGGAGGTGGAATTCATCAAACTGGAACAGAAAAATATGATTGTATCACAATTCGAGGCCAAGTTTGTAGAGTTATCCCGGTTTGCATCCCATTTGGTGGATAATGAGGAGTGAATGACACGAATGTTTCTGAGAGGCTTGAAACCTGGAATTCTTCAATACCTCATTTCTCATAAACTTTGTTTGTATTCAGATGTTTTGAATAGGGCTTAATTATTATATTGAAAATAATAATATAGTTTAACCAAAAGAAAACAACTGACAACACGATAATAGTCGTACCAGTGGCAACAGTCACCGGAGCAGTGATAACCAACGTGGAGGAAATTATCATGCCAGAAATGGTAACCACTTCGGTGGTAATTATGGCCAAGATAATAGGAGAGGTGATAACTTTAAAAAGAAAAGATTCAACAATGACAACGGAAAGACATCGGCAGTAGCACCAGCACCTATTTCTAGGGAAGGAGAACGACCACCAATTAGATGCTACATATATGAAGAGGAAGGACACGTCAGTCCAAACTGTACATAGCCTTCCAAGGTGTGTTTCAGTTGTGGAAAGCACGGTCAAATAGCTTGATTTTATCTTGTAGGGAAGTCAAGTCCAACTGGGACGGTGGCACCAATGGCTGTCCCGGACAAGACAAAGTTGGCGGTTCAAGGGAGAGCATTTGTCGTGACTTACCAAAGAGCGAGGAACCCAACTCTTGCGAAGTCTATACCTTATTAAATACCGGTTCTACCCATTCTTTTATTTCACCTGCTTCTGCTCAACATTTGAACTTGACTCCTAAGAAATTAGACTTTAACTTATCTGTTGAAACTCTGTTGACTTAGTCATATTCCATCCTTAAGTTTTGATGATGAATTATTCATATACTAAATTATTTTATGACATTTCAGGTATCTGATGATAAAGAAACATTGGTGGGATATTCAAGTGGTTGAAGAGTTTTTCTTTACTAGGAAACAAAGTGTAAGGTCAATTACATAATAATTGATTTTTCATTTAAATGCTCTAGGATATATCATTGGCATTTAGTTTTAAATGTCTTAAATAAAAAGTAATTTAAATCTAATGAAAAAGGTTTTTTCTAAAATAAATTACTTGAGATTAGATTAAATATATGTTATCAAGTACTAAAGAGTTTAAAGTTTTATTTTATAAAACGTTACTTGATATTCTTGGGTTATATATATTCTAAATTGTGCTTGTGGTACATACGTTTATGCCTAGAAGCTAAAAGGACGGTAGCCTACATATTTGTTGTGATATGATATGTGTGTATGCGGTTTTCAAGAGATAAGTGATTATAGATTTCTTGGAACTATAATACCTTGAATATTGGAAAGATAAAGGAAGATTGGATGTTTGTTGCTACACGCCACTTTAAGAAAGATAAAGTCAAAAGTTTCTATCTAGTGGGTTATCTTTTAAAGAGTCTTTTAATTTATCAAACAGTATAACTAAAAAGGTTGTTCTTCTTTACCGTTGTGGGATTGTTCCATTATTTGTAAGATATTATCAAGCCAATTTTTGTGGACTAATGGAACAGATGTAATCTGGTATAAACGGTAACTTTTTATGGGCTATATAAATCGTATTTCATGTATGGAATTAATCACGATTCACAAAAAACTCTTTGCATTAATTATTGATATTATCGAGTAACTTGATTTAATTGGTGCAACTTTGATTAGCTGAGCAATTATATTTCTGATATCTTTTAGCTGGTAATTGGTTCAAGGGAGCAAAGGTGCTTGAGGACTGCATAGGTGCACAAGGAGCAAGAGTGCTCAAGAGAAATTAATCGTTATTAATTGTTGTAAGAATCTGTTTTCTAATCAGTGTTTATTTATAAAGAAATAAATAAAGTGAGTCTCCAATACTAGTTGGTATTGGACGTGGATTAGGCTACTATTATAGAGGGTAGTAGTTGAACCACGTAAAAAATTTTGGTGTTCATTTAATTAATTATGCTTACTTTTATTGATAACAAGAATTAAGGTTAATATAATAAGTTAATATATAAACAAGATTTTCTAAAACTTAAGATATATATTTGATTATTTCAGCATACTAAATTCTAAAGTATTTAAACAGTTTTTGTAATTAAGGAAATCGAGTTAATTATTTCAGCAAGCTGAAATAAGCAAAAGTTTTGAAGTAAAATAAAAATCGACTATAGTTGTTCGAACACTTATTCAACCCCCCTTCTAAGTGTGCCTATTTAAATTTTATTTGGTATCAGAGCTTGGCTCTACTTTTCTTGGTCTTAAAGGTGACTTGTAGGGAAAGATTCTGACATGGCACAGTTCGGGAACAACAATCAAGAAGGTTAATCAACCAACTGACCACCACAGCTGCATGGAACCGATAACTATAATTTTTGGAAGTTCTGGATGAGGATCTATCTTAAAAGAGATCCTTGGGAATGGTGGGTCGTTGAGAACGGACCGGTTATTCCACGAAAAGATGATGGGACACCAAAGACCCTGCTAGAAATGGATTCAACCGAAACCTACATGGTCTCATATGATTCAAGGGCAATGAACACACTTCTCAACGGTATGGTACAATCTGAGATAGATAAAGTCTCTTCATGCAATACATCCAAAGAGATATGGGATACTCTTGTGGCAAGTCATGAAGGTACCTCTAAAGTACGAGAAGTCAAGCTAAGCATGCTTATGCACGATTATGAAATGTTCAAGCTCGAAAAAGATGAAACCATTAAGCTAGCTCAAGCAAGATTTCTAGTCCTTATAAACTCCTTGAAATTGCTGGACAAGACTATTCCTCAAAGTGAGATCAACCGTAAATTACTTCAGGCTATGCCCAAAAGGTTACTTCTAAAATCACTACTCTTCAAGATTCTACTAATATTTCTTCCATGGACACTTTAACTCTGTTTGGTAAATTAAAAGAATATGAACATAAGTTAAAGAGATATGATGATGAGGAGGAAACTCCTCGAAGAAAAGTCTTAGCTCTTACTGCAGATAATGAGGAAGAGCTTGATGATGACTCAGATGAAGAAATAGCCATGATGTCGAGAAGACTCAAGGGGCTACTACAAAGGAAGAACAAGAGAAGAAACACTTTCAATTCGAATAAGTCCAAAGGAAAGCAAACTGAAGAGACATGCTTCGAATGTGGACGTCCTGGTCACTTCAAGAAAGATTGTTTTCAACTAAAGAACAAAGGGAAGACAAACTACAAACACAATAAGAAGAATAAAGTCCTTGTTACTTGGAGTGATGAGGAATCCGAAGTGGAGATCGATGTTAAAGATGAGATAGCTCAAGTATGCTTCGTGGGAATTGAAGGTGACTCTAGTCAGGTATCTCTTAATGAACTAAACTCATTAGAGCAAGAAAATAAGAAGTTAAAAGAAAAGAATGCATGCTTGAAAGGTTTAGTTAATACATTAATGAGTGAAGTAGATTCACTAATAGATGAAAAGAAATAAATTGAAAAAGAGTCATCATGTAAAGATGAAAAGATTTTGATTGCAAAAAATGACTATTTAGACAATTTTAACAAAATACTTTTCAACAAAGTTAACCATCTAAATAAGGAAGTTGAAAAATTGACTGATGAACTAAAAATGAGAGATGTATGTATTGATACATTTAGTGATGAATCTCACTGTACGACTATTCCAATTAATGAACTGCAAAAGGAAAATGAGTTACTAAAATCAACACTTGCTAAATTTGTTCAAGGAGAAGAGAATCTTGCTATTATGTTGGGAAAACAAAGACCTAGTTTTGAAAAACAAGGAATCGGCTATAATCCCACTTATAGAAAGAGAGATATAAAAATGTTAAAATCAAAATCAAGTTTTAGATTAAATTTTCATTCTCCTTTCACAACATGTAAATATTGTGGTATTAAAGGTAATTTAGATATAAATTATTTTAAGAAACAAAACAAGGTTAAAAAGGTGTGGATTAAAAAGGGTGATTTACTTGCTACTAACATAAGTGGACCCAAAAAGATATGGGTACAAAAAGGATGAATTATTCTTTCTTGACAGGTATGTTTAAAGGCAAGAGTTCCATCTCAAAAATGGATTCTTGATAGCGGATGTTCTCGTCACATGACAGGTGATAAATCAAAGTTCATAGAACTAGATATCAAGAAGAAGAATGGAACAATCACGTTTGGAGACAATAAAACCTGCGAAATAATCAGAAAAGGTAAAATTGGTAATGGCAAGGTAAGTATAAATAATATTCACCTTGTTAACGGTCTTGAATTTAATTTAATTAGTATCAGTCAATTAATGGATAATGGCCATCAAGTTAATTTTGAAAAAGATAAATGCACAATATTTTATGGTACTAACAATACTACTCTAGTTGCACAAAGAGAAAGAAATATATATACTCTTGATTTTGAGCAGCAGGATGAAGAACTATGTCTTACTTCAGTACAAGATGAAGCTTATCTACGGCATACGAGGATGGAACATGTTCATATGGATGTAATCAAGAAGCTATCTATAAGGAGTCTTTAAAAGGATTGCCAAAAATTAGGTTTGAAAAGAAAGGAATATGCATTCCTTGTCAACTGGGAAAACAAGTAAGAACCTCTTTTACGGCAAAGAATATGGTATCAACCTACTCTCCCTTGTAATTACTTCATATTGATTTATTCAGACCGGAAAGACATTCTAATATTAATGGTAAATTTTATGCATTTGTAATAGTTGATAATTTTTCCAGATACACATGGATATTATTTTTTAGAACTAAGGATGAAGCATTTAAAGAGTTTGAAAAATTAATAAGGAATCTTGAAAATAAGTATAGCTACAAACTCATTAGAATTAGAAGTGATCATGGTACTGAATTTCAAATAGATTTCATAACTTTTTGTGATCAAAGAGGTATTAGCCATGAATTTTCGGCCCCAAGGACTCCTCAATAAAACAGGGTGGTGGAAATGAAGAATAGGACTCTACAAGAGACGGCAAGAACTCTACTGCAAGAAAGTAAGCTTCCAAAGAAATTTTGGGTCGAAGCAGTAAGTACATCATGTTATGTTTTAAAGAAATTATTCATTCGTCCTATTATTTTGAAAACACCTTACGAGCTTTTAAATAATAAAATTCCAAACATAAGTTATTTCAAAGTATTTGGTTCGAAATGTTTCATCTTAAATACAAGTGATAATTTGGAAAAATTTGATGCTAAGTCGTATGAAGGAATATTCATTGGCTATTCTCAAAATAGTAAGGCTTATCGTATTTTTGTGACGCCCCCAAAATAGGTCCATTCCATCCAACCTATTCTGAGTCGCCAAATACATGGTACAGAAAATAACTGTAACTTTATTACAACAATTGTCGTGCAAAATACAACAACACATATGCTGTGAGTTTGGATACAAATATATACCAAATGTGACTCATGTTCCAACCGTGGACATCACCTCACAATGACACCTTACATAAAGGTATAGTCAAAAACTGTTTTGGAAATTAGAATCTTTGGGAAGTGCTCAAGGAAACCTTCGTACATGGGAGGCCACGCGTCTAGGTTATGATAGATATCATATGGCCACAGAATTATCCTTGGTTGACCCAATAGACCCCAAAGAAAAACGAGAAGATTACTATCATATTCTTCCCAATGGTGAGTCTTCTCTTGACTTATCATTATCTCCACTGTCTCTAATTGAGAATTATACTTCAAACAAACACCAAGATTATATAGGTAGTGCCCATAGATATACTCAGCAAGTGGATGAGCACAACCCTGTCTTATGATGACACGAGGTTGTATGTCATTAGACATCTTGTATGATAGTGACAAAACACCCTTCCAACGTTGGGTTCGCCTCACCCTATTTTCTTCACCAAATATAACTACTAAATGATGACCACCGTTCTATTCCCTTGTTACCCCCGCTCGACCCAGCTACACTCTTATTACCTGAAAGGAATTGTGAAGCAAAAGGGTGAGCACAACTAGCTCAGTAAAGAATATCATGACTAAAGATAATTAAATTATCAATAGCCTTCATCAATAATAAATCAGAGATTTAGAACATATGGTAAATGATAAAAATTTCAACCATAGTTGCAGCGGAACGAGCAATCCATTAGAAGAGTCAAATAGACTATAAAGTCTATTATCTTCTCCATGTTAAAAATCCACCAACAATATTTTATCCATGTAACATCACTCAACAGTTCCTTTCCACAATCATATGAATAACTCATAATCATAATTGTGACTATAAATTTTTCTTCGCACCCAGGACGAAGAATATTTTCATCACCTGTCTTTACCTGAAACATCAAAGATCATGGTTATACCAAATCACAATTCCTGTTTATAATCATACTAACAAATCCATCTTTGCACTACGGGCCAAAGATATTCATCAACAAACCATCTTTGCACTACGGGCCAAAGATATTCAACAACAGTTCATCTTTGCACTATAGGCCAAAGATATTCAACAACAGTTCATCTTTGCACTACAGGCCAAAGATATTCATCAACAAACCATCTTTGCACTACGGGCCAAAGATATTCAACAACAGTTCATCTTTGCACTACAGGCCAAAGATATTCAACAACAGTTCATCTTTGCACTACAGGCCAAAGATATTCATCAACAATTCATATTTGCACTACAGGCCAAATATATTCATATCTCAAAGAAATATATAATCATTTCAGAATTTATATAAACAATAATTATAACCATGTTGATCAATTCACCTTTGCACTTAAGCTTAAGATATTCAATTATAAATTCAATGGTCATGATCATACCAGTCACAATTCAACTTTGCACTACAGGCCAAAGAGAACCCTAGTCATGATCATACCAATAATCTACCCATCTTTACACTCCAGTGAAAGAGAATTTCAACATCAGGGTTATAAAAATGTTATATATGATGATAAAAATAATATGATCAACATATAGTTTTAATCTCAAGAGTAATATTCGTAACTCATGAATAGTAACCCCGACACAAAAGATAGAAATTCTACAATAAAATTCATACCAATATTTCGGTATAATGATATTGAAAGAATAACATTACTTAAATTTATAAACAATTTATTTTAATTGTTTACACTTTACTAATTAATGCATTTAATCATCATAAAATGCCAACTCTTACAATTTCATCATCAATAACCAAAACCCTCATCAAAAATCTGCATATACCTCATATAGGATTCTCAAGCCATAAAATCCTATTTTCCAATTTTCTTTCTTCACAAAACATATTTAATTCATTTACTCATAACTAGACCATTTTCATGAAAAATACCAAATCAGTTCCAAAAATATTTCTTTTCTGGGATTTAGCATAATATAGTCCCATAGTGAACATATATTTTTCTCAGAATTTTTAAAAGTCATTTACTATTTTTCATATGGCCAAAATAGCCGAATATTTAGACATTTATCAAAAATTGTACTTTTGTCTAAAAATTCTGAAATTTACAGAGTATACTTCTATCATATACATGTACTCCCAATAAAAATTTCATCAATTTTGGAGTTAACCACAAGGAATTATAAGCGGTTACTTTTAAAATAGTCTTTTCTCATAAAATTCATAACTCTCAATCTATACATCCAAAAATCACCATTTTTGGACACAATCAATAAAACTCATCAAAATATCATTTCAAATTTTTCCAGAATTTTTGAAGATCAGAAAAATTACGAAACTGAAAATCATAACAACCCTTAAAATCCCTTAATATCCCTTACAATCCCTTACAATCCCTTACCTCAAAAGAGCAGTACTTCTGACTGGAATGCAAAGCTGAAGGAAACTTGCACTGAATAGCAACTCACAAAGTATCTAAATACTCACAAAATATGCTTCATAATATAGAGAGAGAAAGAGAGAAAGCTTATGTTTCTGGTGTGATTTTCAATTCTAACTTAGCCCTCTATTTATAGGAAAATTTTGGTAGGTTTGACCTGCAACCTGATGGCTTTACCTGCTACTATTCCCACCCACCACATTTGAAATATAATTCAGCACATTTCTTCACCAACCACAAGTGGGGCCCACCAATTCTAGAATTTTCCACCAAAATGATAAACTCCGAAAATTCAACAATTTCTGAACCAGTCATCTCGTAAAATTCATAATAAATCATACGTTCATTTTTAACGGTTCAAAATTTGTGGACATATACTCAACTTATATATGTATAACATATCCAAAAATTACCACGATCCAACGGTCGGATTAAAAATTATAACCCCCGCAAAATATCTCAAAAACCCTGATTTTTAATACCTCCATTCCGACAAAAATACGGATAAAAATCTCAACATTAACTCCTTCATTTTTAACCACAAAAATATATCCCTCATTTATATCCACATAAAATAAATATTTCCTTATCATATGAATCAATAATTAATTATTCACAAATAATATTACAGAATCACATTTATGACAACCAGGCCGTTCCCAGGAAAGAGGGGGCTTTCCAATAAGAATTTCTCCTTACTGGCGCGCAATTAGATGACCAAACCTCTCCTTAGACAGAACTTTCTAGACATTGCCAATAATGTTATCTAATAATATTATTCAAATAATATGAATTATTGATCTGATAATGGAAATACTGTGCAGCAACAATTATTGAAACAACAATAATATAAAATATCAACGCAGCAATTATTGAATCAATAAAATAAAATATTGAACAGTAATTACTGTAACAATTATTGAGTAGTGCCTTCTTACGTAAGAATCAATAATTTCAAAAATACTGTGCAATACCGTGTGCTACTGTGCAATAACGCGTATTACTGTATTTTAACCACCGGGTATTCCAACAGTGTTAACGGTAACAACTACGCCGTTATTTGTAAAAACTCAAATTTGTCGTTTTCTTCACCCGACAGTTATTCGTTATGGGGCCCACAAATAGCTGCGCCGTCGTACGAATATTCCCCGACAGAAAGAATATTCCACGACCAAACGAATATTCCCCGACAACAATGATTATTTTATAACCACTTGTTATTTTGAAAAAAATCATATATCACCCATAACTTTAACTTTTATCAATTTAACCATTTACTGAATAGTAATTATAAGAAAAATTGAATACTTTTATTTCATAAAATTCGGGGTCTTACAATCTCCCCTCCTTATGAAATTTCGTCCCCGAAATTTACGTACCTGGTATTTCAAAGAGTTGAGAATACCTTCCTTTCATTTCAGATTCCATCTTCTCTGTCATCATAATTTCTCCATTGCTCATCTCCTGTATTTCAAATATCATTCTAGAATACAGCTTCAAAACAAGGGTTAATTTAACAAATTAACATATCACATAATATCCCGATATTATGACTGACCAACAAATAAGCTTAGGTAGGACACACTAGCGAAGGATTTACTCGTCTCTCCCCTCCTAGTTGTATTCCCCGATCTCCGCCAGAGATCATATCCCTAAGCTCTGATACCAACTGTGACGACCCCAAAATAGGTCCATTCCATCCAACCTATTCTGAGTCGCCAAATACATGGTACAGAAAATAACTACAACTTTATTACAACAATTGTCGTGCAAAATACAACAACACATATGCTGTGAGTTTGGATACAAATATATACCAAATGTGACTCATGTTCCAACCGTGGACATCACCTCACAATAACACCTTACATAAAGGTATAGTCAAAAACTGTTTTAGAAATTAGAATCTTTGGGAAGTGCTCAAGGAAACCTTCGTACATGGGAGGCCACGCGTCTAGGTTATGATAGATATCATATGGCCACAGAATTATCCTTGGTTGACCCAATAGACCCCAAAGAAAAACGAGAAGATTACTATCATATTCTTCCCAATGGTGAGTCTTCTCTTGACTTATCATTATCTCCACTGTCTCTAATTGAGAATTATACTTCAAACAAACACCAAGATTATATAGGTAGTGCCCATAGATATACTCAGCAAGTGGATGAGCACAACCCTGTCTTATGATGACACGAGGTTGTATGTCATTAGACATCTTGTATGATAGTGACAAAACACCCTTCCAACGTTGGGTTCGCCTCACCCTATTTTCTTCACCAAATATAACTACTAAATGATGACCACCGTTCTATTCCCTTGTTACCCCCGCTCGACCCAGCTACACTCTTATTACCTGAAAGGAATTGTGAAGCAAAAGGGTGAGCACAACTAGCTCAGTAAAGAATATCATGACTAAAGATAATTAAATTATCAATAGCCTTCATCAATAATAAATCAGAGATTTAGAACATATGGTAAATGATAAAAATTTCAACCATAGTTGCAGCGGAACGAGCAATCCATTAGAAGAGTCAAATAGACTATAAAGTCTATTATCTTCTCCATGTTAAAAATCCACCAACAATATTTTATCCATGTAACATCACTCAACAGTTCCTTTCCACAATCATATGAATAACTCATAATCATAATTGTGACTATAAATTTTTCTTCGCACCCAGGACGAAGAATATTTTCATCACCTGTCTTTACCTGAAACATCAAAGATCATGGTTATACCAAATCACAGTTCCTGTTTATAATCATACTAACAAATCCATCTTTGCACTACGGGCCAAAGATATTCATCAACAAACCATCTTTGCACTACGGGCCAAAGATATTCAACAACAGTTCATCTTTGCACTACAGGCCAAAGATATTCAACAACAGTTCATCTTTGCACTACAGGCCAAAGATATTCATCAACAATTCATCTTTGCACTACAGGCCAAAGATATTCAACAACAGTTCATCTTTGCACTACAGGCCAAAGATATTCAACAACAGTTCATCTTTGCACTACAGGCCAAAGATATTCATCAACAATTCATATTTGCACTACAGGCCAAATATATTCATATCTCAAAGAAATATATAATCATTTCAGAATTTATATAAACAATAATTATAACCATGTTGATCAATTCACCTTTGCACTTAAGCTTAAGATATTCAATTATAAATTCAATGGTCATGATCATACCAGTCACAATTCAACTTTGCACTACAGGCCAAAGAGAACCCTAGTCATGATCATACCAATAATCTACCCATCTTTACACTCCAGTGAAAGAGAATTTCAACATCAGGGTTATAAAAATGTTATATATGATGATAAAAATAATATGATCAACATATAGTTTTAATCTCAAGAGTAATATTCGTAACTCATGAATAGTAACCCGACACAAAAGATAGAAATTCTACAATAAAATTCATACCAATATTTCGGTATAATGATATTGAAAGAATAACATTACTTAAATTTATAAACAATTTATTTTAATTGTTTACACTTTACTAATTAATGCATTTAATCATCATAAAATGCCAACTCTTACAATTTCATCATCAATAACCAAAACCCTCATCAAAAATCTGCATATACCTCATATAGGATTCTCAAGCCATAAAATCCTATTTTCCAATTTTCTTTCTTCACAAAACATATTTAATTCATTTACTCATAACTAGACCATTTTCATGAAAAATACCAAATCAGTTCCAAAAATATTTCTTTTCTGGGATTTAGCATAATATAGTCCCATAGTGAACATATATTTTTCTCAGAATTTTTAAAAGTCATTTACTATTTTTCATATGGCCAAAATAGCCGAATATTTAGACATTTATCAAAAATTGTACTTTTGTCTAAAAATTCTGAAATTTACAGAGTATACTTCTATCATATACATGTACTCCCAATAAAAATTTCATCAATTTTGGAGTTAACCACAAGGAATTATAAGCGGTTACTTTTAAAATAGTCTTTTCTCATAAAATTCATAACTCTCAATCTATACATCCAAAAATCACCATTTTTGGACACAATCAATAAAACTCATCAAAATATCATTTCAAATTTTTCCAGAATTTTTGAAGATCAGAAAAATTACGAAACTGAAAATCATAACAACCCTTAAAATCCCTTAATATCCCTTACTATCCCTTACAATCCCTTACCTCAAAAGAGCAGTACTTCTGACTGGAATGAAAGCTGAAGGAAACTTGCACTGATGAATAGCAACTCACCAAGTATCTAAATACTCACAAAATATGCTTCATAATATAGAGAGAGAAAGAGAGAAAGCTTATGTTTCTGGTGTGATTTTCAATTCTAACTTAGCCCTCTATTTATAGGAAAATTTTGGTAGGTTTGACCTGCAACCTGATGGCTTTACCTGCTACTATTCCCACCCACCACATTTGAAATATAATTCAGCACATTTCTTCACCAACCACAAGTGGGGCCCACCAATTCTAGAATTTTCCACCAAAATGATAAACTCCGAAAATTCAACAATTTCTGAACCAGTCATCTCGTAAAATTCATAATAAATCATACGTTCATTTTTAACGGTTCAAAATTTGTGGACATATACTCAACTTATATATGTATAACATATCCAAAAATTACCACGATCCAACGGTCGGATTAAAAATTATAACCCCCGCAAAATATCTCAAAAACCCTGATTTTTAATACCTCCATTCCGACAAAAATACGGATAAAAATCTCAACATTAACTCCTTCATTTTTTAACCACAAAAATATATCCCTCATTTATATCCACATAAAATAAATATTTCCTTATCATATGAATCAATAATTAATTATTCACAAATAATATTACAGAATCACATTTATGACAACCAGGCCGTTCCCAGGAAAGAGGGGGCTTTCCAATAAGAATTTCTCCTTACTGGCGCGCAATTAGATGACCAAACCTCTCCTTAGACAGAACTTTCTAGACATTGCCAATAATGTTATCTAATAATATTATTCAAATAATATGAATTATTGATCTGATAAAGGAAAATACTGTGCAGCAACAATTATTGAAACAACAATAATATAAAATATCAACGCAGCAATTATTGAATCAATAAAATAAAATATTGAACAGTAATTACTGTAACAATTATTGAGTAGTGCCTTCTTACGTAAGAATCAATAATTTCAAAAATACTGTGCAATACCGTGTGCTACTGTGCAATAACGCGTATTACTGTATTTTAACCACCGGGTATTCAACAGTGTTAACGGTAACAACTACGCCGTTATTTGTAAAAACTCAAATTTGTCGTTTTCTTCACCCGACAGTTATTCGTTATGGGGCCCACAAATAGCTGCGCCGTCGTACGAATATTCCCCGACAGAAAGAATATTCCACGACCAAACGAATATTCCCCGACAACAATGATTATTTTATAACCACTTGTTATTTTGAAAAAAATCATATATCACCCTTAACTTTAACATTTATCAATTTAACCATTTACTGAATAGTAATTATAAGAAAAATTGAATACTTTTATTTCATAAAATTCGGGGTCTTACAATTTTCAATATTAGAAAATTATGTGTAGAAGAGTCTGTTCATATCACTTTTAATGAGACTAACAATGACTTCCAAAAGAAAGGGAAGATGATGCAAGAAAATTTGGAGATAGTCAGGAATTCAAACAACCGAAAAGAACAAAACAGGAGACCAAATGAACAGTTTCAGGAAACTAAAATTGATGACCAGCATGAACGTAACCTAAAAAATTTGCAAGATGCTGAGATGAGTCTCATGATCAAGAGGAAGCTATACATAATATCCAAATGCCAAGAACAACTAGATATATTCAGAATCATCCTCCTGAAAATATCATTGGAGTTATCAACAAAGGTATAACCACATGAAGAGGTTTACAAAATCATTGTGCATTCTCTGCATTTTTTTCACAGGTTGAGCCAAAGAATGCAAAGGATGTAGTTCTTGATGAAAACTGGGTATTGGCAATGCAAGAAGAACTTCAACAATTTGAGAGATGCGAGTATGGGAACTTATGCCTCCTCCAAAAGATATTTCCATCATTGGTACTAAATGGGTATTCAAGAACAAGCTTGATGAGCACGAGACAATCACTGTAATAAAGCAAGGTTAGTAGCTCAAGGATATAACCAACAAAAGGGGATCGACTACGAAGAAACCTATGCACCAGTGGCAAGGCTGGAATTAATCCAAATTTTGTTAGCTTTTGCATGCTACAAAAAGTTTAAGCTTCATCAAAATGGATGTAAAAAGTGCATTCCTCAACGAGTACATCAATGAAGAAGTAAATGTCAAACAGGCTCCTGGATTTGAGCATGAAAAGTATCCTAATCATGTTTACAAATTAAAAAAAAGCTCTTTATGGTTTGAAACAAGCTCCACGGGCTTGGTACGAAAGGTTAAGTAAGTATCTCTTGTCAAACGGATTTGTTAGAGGTAAAATAGATTCTACATTATGTATTAAACATAAAAATATAGATATCATTATTGTTCAAATATATGTAGATGATATAATATTTGGTGCTACTAATGATTTTCTTTATCAGTGGTTTTCTAAGTGCATGCATAAAAAATTTGACATGAGCTAAATGGGAGAACTTGATTACTTTTTTGGACTTCAAATCAAGCAAACGAAGGAAGGAATTTATATCCATCAAACCAAGTACACAAAAGAATTACTCAAGAGATTTGGCTTTGAAGGATCTAACTCAAAAGGTACACCCATGAGCACATCAATAAAGCTCACCATTGATGACAAAGGTATTGATGTTGATATAACGAAATATCGAGGTATGATTGGATGCTTACTATACTTAACTGCTTCTAGACCCGATACAGTGTATAGTGTTTGTCAATGTGCAAGATTTCAGGCTAAACCCAAAGAATCGCACTTAAATACTGTTAAAAGAATTCTGAAATATTTAAGTGGTACTATTAACTTAGGGTTATTTTATCCAATTTACGATCACTTTGAACTAATAGGTTATTCAGATGCTGACTATGTAGGATGTCAAAATTGATAGGAAAAGTACGAGTGGTGCTTGTACTTTCTTAGAACAAAGTCTCATATCATGGCATAGTAAAAAATAAACCTCAGTGGCCCTTTCAACTACTGAGGGTGAATACCTAGCTGCAAGAAGTTGATGTTCTCAAATTTTATGGATGAGGCAAACCCTATGTGATTTTGATATATTATGTGAATGTGTGCCCATATACTGTGATAATTCTAGTGCTATAGATATCTCTAAAAATCTTGTGTTACACTCACGTACAAAACATATAGAAGTAAGAAATCATTTTTTAGAGATAATGTATCAAAAGGTTTAATAAAATTAATTTTTATTCCTACTAAAAATCAAATCGCAGATATTTTTACTAAACCGTTAAGTGAAGACAAATTTTGTATGCTGCGAAGAGAACTTGGAATGTGTATAGCATAATTTTTATCGTATCTATAATTTTGCATGCTTATCTTATTAACTGTTATAATTAGGATAATTAATAGTATGCTTTTACGGCTGCTTATTAAGTCCTTAATTCATGGACGTGGTATTCAAAGTATCTATCTTAATGGCTTTCGAAAATTGATAAGACAGGACGGCTGGGGTTTCTTGGGAAACGTAAGCGTATAGGGGTGTACATATATGCATCTGTCTATCCTATTTTACTCTCTATCCCTCTCCATTCTCTTCACATCTCAAATTTTTTATTTTTTTGACTCTCTTTCTGTCTCACTTTAAACTAATCTTCTCTATTTGTATCATCAAACCTCAAACACCATGAGAACCCGGACACACGAGTGTTCGATAACTGATTCTAACGATGATCAGATGTTGGTGCCTCCTCAATCGTCTGTCGGACCTTCCTGTAAACAAAGAAAAATTAAAAAGGCAATATCTGTGGAAATTGAGTCTTTGAATTCTTCATCTTCTGATGAATCTAACTTCAGTCCATCCTTGCTAAAATCACCAGGACCCTTTTGACGACGGAAGTCAACTATTCCATCGTGTAAGCCCTAGTTTACACCACCACCGGTTTCGGTAAACCCTATCCTTACCTCTGACATTCTTGAAAATTTCTTTCGCAGTAATGCTTATGAGGTACGGTTTAAGACTGTTATTTTCCCGAAATAATTTGTTTATGAAAAATCTGTTGATCAAATCTGCTATCAGGCGTCTCCTCTGAAAAATTTATTTAAATCATGTGGTATTTTTTCTATGATTTTTCCTCCTCGGTTGCATATCCTAGACTAGTTCAGCAGTTTTATACTAATCTGGAATGTCATGGGGATTTCTACACGTCTTTTGGGAAAATCACTATATTTCACTGTCATGGATTTTGGTAGCATTCTAAACATTCCATTCATGGGTGTCTGTCCATTTACTCGAAAAGGGGCTATCCATTTTCCTTTCACCCCTTTGGAACAATTACAGATTGTCATGGATAATCCTCTGATGAATGATGTTTTTACTCCCAAAATGGTGGATGTTTCTCCTCTTGCTTGTGTGCTTCATCATTTGATTAGGTATAATCTTTTGCCCCGCTTAGGTGGAGGTACTGATTTTACCTATCAGGATTTGATAATAGTTGTTATGATTTTGAAAGGTGTGTCTTTTAATCTGTCTCAAATGTTGCTACATCAAATGACGAGTTGTTTGCGAAAAATAAAAATGTGTCTGCCTTATAGTGCGAGTCTCACCACTCTCTTTAATCATTTTAAAATTTCCTTTGATAATGAAATTTTTGTTGCTGTGACGGATTCACTCAGTGTTAGTACTCTAAAAATGTCTCGTATTGCTTTGATTGACGGTCAGTTTTTCCGTATCACTTCTGATAATCCTATTCCTCCCATATCAATTCCATCTTCCTCTATTCTGCAACCTACTCAGTCTTCTTCTGAGATTGTTGAAATGTTGAAAATTTTTATGGTATTCAAGAAAAAATGTAACATAAGATGTCTGGCCTCAACAATCGTATGTCTGTGTTGGAGGAAAAGCAAACTGCCTTTGGGTGCTCCTGAGATTAACAAGCTTTATCAGAATCTTGAGGATAAGTTTATCGATTTACAAGCTGGGCTTGAATTGCAAACCAATGCTTTGGCAGAGGTCATACAACGGAAACTAAACCAAAATGCTTGTCAATGAGTCAGGAAATCAAGTTTGTAAGCAATCAGGTTGGCGAGTTGGCTAAGTTCACGGCTCTGCATTTTAACGATGTAGGTTAGAAGTTACATATGCAGCGTAAACACTCTTTTGTTATGGAATGGGTTCATTGTAACTGGCTAGCCAAGTATATTGGTGATTTTCTTGACATACCATTGCCACATGCGACTTTCATTCCCCGTCCTCCTTAATTTACTGCTAATCTTACTCTTGCTGATAAGATTCACCATGCCAATCATCGCCCTTCACACAGAGGGCTGCTCAGCGTTGCAGCCGTGGTAGATCTTGACTGATGGCGTTATTTCCCTTTTTGTTTGATAACAAAGGTGTGACGCCCCCAAAATTAGGTATACATCACCCATCTTGGGTCGTCAGATACAAAGTACAGAATACAAATACAACTTACTAATACAACTGTCGTGTACAATACGACAAAACATAAACTGCGAGTTTGAATACAAATATTATCTTCTAGAGAGTATTCATACTCAAAAGGAGTCCTCATTACATTTATTAACACACTATTACATAGAATAGTGAGGACTACTAACTAATACTATCATTCGGACCATCACTCCGTTCCCTGACTTGCCCCAGCTACGTTCTCATTTCCTGAAGAGAACAGTGAAAGAAAGGGTGAGCTCAACTAGCCCAGTAAGAAATATTATGACTAAGATAATGCAGAATAAATTATCATTAGCCTTCAACAATGTTAAACTGATAAAATATAATAGACATCAAGTTTAACTGCAGCGGAACAAGCAATCCATTAAAAGAGTCAAGTAGAAAAAAAACTCTACTATCTTTTATGATTTAAAAGGTTTTTCAACACTGTGATCGCTGGGACTCAGCTTAATAAAATAATCCACATCATCGAATCACCCCTGCACTACGGCCAAGGATATTCGTGTATTCATTAATGGTCATGATCATGCCAACAACTGTCCATCAATGCACTACGGGCCAATGAGGACTTTTACCACATCATTTGTAACATTACGGTCATGATTATACCGAATAATCCCTGGTCATAATCATACCAAGTCCATCTATGCACTACAGGCCACAGATGACTTTCAACATTTATAAACATGAGGATGATGACAATGATATAAGAATTCAATAAAACAAGTTCAAGAATTAATTTATCCAAGAATTAACAACGTCCAAATTGTCAACATGATACTGCTTTGTGGAGTAAAATTCAAGAATACTTAGAAGAATATTTTCATGAAAAGATACTGGATGAACGCAATTATCAAGGATATTCCAATAATTTCATGGAGTATAGAAGTCAAAACTTAACCAACTGAGTATAATAAAGAATGGAATAACAAAAGAAATCACCATGCATGCGATAGACCGCACAGACAGGTTATTCCAACAGAATAATAAATAATGGAACCAGGTCCGGCGTAAACGCACAGACAGGATATTCCGACAGAATAATAAATAATGGAACCAGGTCCGGTGTAAAAAACACAGACAGGATGTTCCAACAGAATAATAACAAGACGGAACCAGGTCCGGTGTAAAACACACAGAGGATGTTCCAACAGAATAATAAAAAAACGAAACCAGGTCCGGTGTAAAACACAGACAGGATGTTCCAACAGAATAATAACAAGACGGAACCAGGTCGGTGTAAACACACAGACAGGATGTTCCAACAGAATAATAATAAAAACGGAACCAGGTCCGGTGTAAAACACACAGACAGGATGTTCCAACAGAATAATAGAAGAATGTCACCAAGTATAGGGTAGACCGCGTATACAGGTTATTCCAACAGAATAATAAGAAATGGAATAACAACAGTTCTCTTCATGAATAAGAAAGAATAACACCCCTTACCGTTTTAAAGAAGAGCTGAAATAAGGAAGTAGTTAAGTAGCAGAATACTCTTCTTCTCTCTCTCTATAGTTTCTCTCTATAGTTTCTCTCTCTAGAGTTCAGTGAATTCGTAAGAAATAATGAAGGAATGAGCTGCTATTTATAGAAAAATAGAATGCATAGTAACTAATCCATGAACGGTCCAGATTGATTACTTTAATCTGACGGTCCATATTTAAAGAAAAATCTTTTAAATAAAATATAATATATTCTATTTATAGAATAACTTTAATAAAGTATTTTGTTTTATATAAAAAGATGTTTCTGTTTTATTACGTTAATAATACGAATAAAACAAAACGTCATTATCGCTAAATAATTCATATTATTAACTGACAATAATTGAATCAAACTGAGTGACTTCTCACATAAGCATTAATAATCAATACCGTGTGCTACTATGCAACCACACGTATTACTGTACTTTTACTACCGAGTAGTTCAACAGTATCAATGGTAAAACTTCCGCCGTTATTTTTAATAAAATATTTTTGTCGTTTTCTCAATCCGACAATAATTTCGTTGTGGGGTCCACCAATGATTGTGCCGTTGTACGAATATTCCCTGTTAAAACGAATATTTCCCGACCAATCGAATATTATATAACAACTTGCGTACTTTGCAAAATTTATAAATATTACCCACAACTATAACATTATATCAAATTAACTCCATAATATTCAAAAATGATATTTATAGAAAATTCATCTTTATTTATAAAAGTTGGGGTCTTACAACCTCCCCTTCTTATGAAATTTCGCCCTCGAAATTAGGGTACGTACCTGGTATGTCGAAGAGGTAAGGATACCTTGATTTCATTTCAGATTCTAACTCCCAAGTCATTTCCTCAACATCGTGGTTTCTCCACAAAACTTTGACTTGAGGTATAACCTTGGAGCGTAGAATATGTTCCTTCTTATCCAAGATTTGAACAGGAACTTCTTCATACGTCAAATCCTCCGCTATTTCGTCCGGTTCTAACTCAATAATGTGGTTCGGGTCTTCCACATATTTGCGTAACATGGATATGTGAAAAACGTTATGAACACGAGACATACTTGGCGGTAAAGCGAGTCTATAAGCCACAGTTCCTACTCGATCGAGGATTAAAAATGGACCGATGAATCGAGGATTGAGCTTTCCTCTCTTTCCAAATCTCGTAACTCCTTTCCATGGAGCAACACGTAAGAACACATGATCTCCTACATCAAATTCCACGTCCTTTCGATGAAGATCAGCATAACTCTTTTGTCGATCTTGTGAGGTTTTTATACGTTGTCGGATCGTTTGAATCTTTTCTGTAGTCATACGTACCAACTCCGGTCCCAACAACGTTGCTTCACCCACCTCATCCCAGCATACTGGAGAACGACATTTTCTTCCATACAATGCTTCGAATGGAGCCATGCCAATACTTGCTTGATAACTGTTGTTGTAGGAAAACTCCACCAATGGTAAGAACTTGTCCCAACTTCCCTTGAAGTCAAGACACAGAGTCTTAATAATCTTCTAGAGTTTGAATAGTCCTCTCTGATTGTCCGTCCGTCTGAGGATGATATGCCGAACTAAATCGTAAATCTGTGCCCATAGCTTTTTGTAAACTAACCCAAAATCGTGAAGTGAATCTTGGGTCTCGATCAGAAACTTATGGATACTGCCATGCAGTCTTACAATCTCGTTTATGTACATACGAGCAAGACGTTCAAGTGTATAAGTTTCTCGTATCGGTAAGAAATGAGCAGACTTGGTCAATCTATCAACAATGACCCAAATCGCATCAATACCTTGAGAAACCTTAGGAAGACCGGTAACGAAATCCATGGTAATGTGCTCCCACTTCCATTCTGGAATTTCAAGTGGTTGCAATGGACCTTTTGGTACTTGATGCTCCGCTTTGACTCGTTGACAAGTTAGACACCTTGAGATAAACAACGCTATCTCTCTCTTCATATTGCTCCACCAAAATGTATGACGAAGATCATGATACATTTTGGTACTTCCAGGATGGATTGCAAACGGTGTGTTGTGCGCCTCCATCATGATTTCATACTTTAAATCAGGGTTGTTAGGAACACAAAGTCTGGAGTTGACTCGAAGTATTCCTTCTTCATCGATTCTTGCTTCCGGCATAGCACCTTCTTGCACTTTCTTCCTCATACGCATCAGCTCCAGGTCTGTAGCTTGAGCAGCTTTAACTTTATCGATTAAAGTTGGTTCTACTCGTATATTCGCCATCATCACATGGGTCCCTGGAGTCTTTAACTCTATCTCCATCCTTTGCAAGTCACACAAAATGGGCCTTTGTGTTGACAATATTGCACTCGTACTTGCATATGATCTTCTACTCAATGCGTCAGCTACCACGTTCGCTTTTCCAGGATGGTATTGAATGGTATGATCATAATCTTTCAACAGTTCAAGCCAACGTCGTTGTCGCATGTTGAGTTCCTTTTGAGTGAAGAAATATTTGAGGCTTTTATGATCCGTAAAGATCTCCACCTTCTCCCCATACAAGTAATGCCTCCAAATTTTAAGTGCAAAGACAACAGCTGCCAACTCTAGATCATGAGTAGGATAATTCCTCTCATATTCCTTGAGTTGTCTTGATGCATAGGCTATGACTTTTCCATGTTGCATGAGAACGCATCCCAACCCTTTGCTCGAAGCATCACTGTAGATGACAAATCCCTCCGAGCCAGATGGTATTGTTAGAACAGGTGCTGAAATGAGTCTCCTCTTGAGTTCTTGAAAACTCTGCTCACATTCTTCGCTCCAACCGAACTTTGTATCTTTCCGAGTCAGCTGAGTTAATGGAGTAGCGATTCGAGAAAATCCTTCCACGAATCTCCGATAATAACCAGCTAAACCAAGAAAGCTACGTACTTCGGTCACTGATTTAGGTTGCTCCCAGCTTTGAATAGCTTCAATCTTTGCCGGGTCAACCGATATTCCACGACTTGATACTACGTGCCCAAGGAATGCTACCTCCTCCAGCCAGAACTCGCATTTCTTCAACTTGGCATAAAGCTTGTATTCACGAAGCTTTTGGAGTACCAGCCTCAAGTGTTGCTCATGATCTTCACGGCTTTTGGAATAAATAAGGATGTCATCAATAAAGACGACCACAAAGTGATCCAAATATTCCTTGAATACCCGGTTCATCATATCCATGAAGGCAGCAGGAGCATTAGTCAATCCAAAGGACATGACTAGGAATTCATAATGCCCGTACCGAGTTCTGAAAGCCGTCTTTGGAATATCCTCAGTTCTAACCTTCAGCTGATGATATCCAGAACGAAGATCGATCTTTGAAAAGAATTGTGCTCCTTGCAACTGGTCAAACAGGTCATCAATACGTGGCAATGGGTACCTATTTTTGATGGTGACATGATTCAACTCCCGATAATCAATACAAAGTCGCATACTTCCATCTTTCTTCTTCACGAATAGAACAGGAGCACCCCAAGGAGAAGTACTAGGACGAATAAAGCCAATGTCTAACAATTCCTGCAGTTGGATCTTTAACTCCTGAAGTTCAATAGGAGCCATTCGATATGGGGCTTTGGAAATGGGTTTTGTACCGGGTTCAAGGTCGATACAAAATTCAATTTCACGCTCTGGGGGTAGGCCAGGAAGTTCTTCAGGGAATACGTCAGGAAATTTATTAACAATAGAAATATCATTCAAAACTGACGTATTTTTGTTTAGATCCGTGACATGAGCTAAGAAAGCTTGACATCCGTTTTTCAATAAACGAATAGCTTTATGGCTTGAGATGACAGCGATTGATTTTAATGGTTTGGTTGCTTGAATTCGCATAATAGGTCGATTAGGAATATGAAAGCTAACAACCTTACGAAAACAATCAATTTTTGCATGATGAGTAGTTAACCAATCAATCCCTAGAATCACGTCAAATGCAAGTATTTTTAATGAAATAAGATCGACAGGTAATGTGTGGGTACCAACTTGAACCAAACAAGACTTATAAACCGTGGATGTAATGAAGGTTTCTCCCAATGGAGTTTCAACAGATAAGTCAAAGTCTAATTTCTCCGGAATCAAATTTAATCGATGAGCGCAAGTAGGAGAAATAAAAGAATGGGTAGAACCGGTATCAAATAAAAGTATAGACTTCGTTAGAGTTTATGATAAGCTTACCGTGATGACCTCATTCGGGTTCCTTGCTTTCTGGGAGGTCACAACAAACGCTCTCCCTTGCACTACCGGTTTTGACTTTTCTGGGACGGCCTTTGGTGCCTCCATCCTAGCTGAACTTTTTTTGGTAAACGACAAAATCGAGCTAAATGACCTTCTCTTCCACAATTATAACATGCTTTAGACGGCATCGCGCAGTTTAGTTTAGACTGATGTGCCCCTCCCCTCCGCATTTGAAACATATGATAGGTGGTCGTTTCCTTCCTTAACAACGGGTGCTGGTGCTGACGTCTTTCCATCATTGTTGAATCTCCTCTTCTTGAAATGCCCATTCTTATTGTTTTGGCCTGATTACCACCGAAGTGGTTACCATTTTCTGGCCTGTTGATTCCCTCCACGCTTGTTGTCCAGCTTCGATGGACTGCTCTCACTGGTGTATTATCATTTTGCCGACTGCTTCTTTTG
>CM029021.1:125126393-125264145 GCA_016801055.1 Panax notoginseng
TAAAGAGTCTTTTAATTTATCAAACAGTGTAACTAAAAAGGTTGTTCTTCTTTAACCGTTGTGGGATTGTTCCATTATTTGTAAGATATTATCAAGCCAATTTTTGTGGACTAATGGAACAGATGTAATCTGGTATAAACGGTAACTTTTTATGGGCTATATAAATCGTATTTCATGTATGGAATTAATCACGATTCACAAAAAACTCTTGCATTAATTATTGATATTATCGAGTAACTTGATTTAATTGTTCAACTTGATTACTGAGCAATTATATTTCTGATATCTTTTAGCTGGTAATTGGTTCAAGGGAGCAAAGGTGCTTGAGGACTGCATAGGTGCACAAGAGCAAGAGTGCTCAAGAGAAATTAATCGTTATTAATTGTTGTAAGAATCTGTTTTCTAATCAGTGTTTATTTTTATAAAAAATAAATAATGTAGTCTCCAATACTAGTTGGTATTGGACGTGGATTAGGCTACTATTATAGAGGGTAGTAGTTGAACCACGTAAAAAATTTTGGTGTTCATTTAATTAATTATGCTTACTTTTATTGATAACAAAATTAAGGTTAATATAATAAGTTAATATATAAAACAAGATTTTCTAAAACTTAAGATATATATTTGATTATTTCAGCATACTAAATTCTAAAGTATTTAAACAGTTTTTTGTAATTAAGGAAATCGAGTTAATTATTTCAGCAAGCTGAAATAAGCAAAAGTTTTTGAAGTAAAATAAAATCGACTATAGTTGTTCGAACACTTATTCAACCCCCCTTCTAAGTGTGCCTATTTAAAATTTATTTGGTATCAGAGCTTGGCTCTACTTTTCTTGCGTCTTAAAAGGTGACTTGTAGGAAAGATTCTGACATGGCAAGTTCGGGAACAACAATCAAGAAGTTAACAACCACTGACCACCACAGCTGCATGGAACCGATAACTATAATTTTTGGAAGTTCCGGATGAGATCTATCTTAAAGAGATGGTTGATCTTGGGAAATGGTGGGTCGTGAGAACGGTTAACGGTTATTCCACGAAAAGATGATGGGACACCAAAGACCCTGCTAGAAATGGATTCAACCCGAAACCTACATGGTCTCATATGATTCAAGGGCAATGAACACACTTCTCAACGGTATGGTACAATCTGAGATAGATAAAGTCTCTTCATGCAATACATCCAAAGAGATATGGGATACTCTTGTGGCAAGTCATGAAGGTACCTCTAAAGTACGAGAAGTCAAGCTAAGCTGCTTATGCACGATTATGAAATGTTCAAGCTCGAAAAAGATGAAACCATTAAGCTAGCTCAAGCAAGATTTCTAGTCCTTATAAACTCCTTGAAATTGCTGGACAAGACTATTCCTCAAAGTGAGATCAACCGTAAATTACTTCAGGCTATGCCCAAAAGGTTACTTCTAAAATCACTACTCTTCAAGATTCTACTAATATTTCTTCCATGGACACTTTAACTCTGTTTGGTAAATTAAAAGAATATGAACATAAGTTAAAGAGATATGATGATGAGGAGGAAACTCCTCGAAGAAAAGTCTTAGCTCTTACTGCAGATAATGAGGAAGAGCTTGATGATGACTCTCATGAAGAATAGCCATGATTCGAGAAGACTCAAGGGCTACTACAAAGGAGAACAAGAGAAAACACTTTCAATTCGAATAAGTCAAAGGAAAGCAAACTGAAGAGACATGCTTCGAATGTGGACGTCCTGGTCACTTCAAGAAAGATTGTTTTCAACTAAAGAACAAAGGGAAGACAAACTACAAACACAATAAGAAGAATAAAGTCCTTGTTACTTGGAGTGATGAGAATCCGAAGTGGAGATCGATGTTAAAGATGAGATAGCTCAAGTATGCTTCGTGGAATTGAAGGTGACTCTAGTCAGGTATCTCTTAATGAACTAAACTCATTAGAGCAAGAAAATAAGAAGTTAAAAGAAAAGAATGCATGCTTGAAAGGTTTAGTTAATACATTAATGAGTGAAGTAGATTCACTAATAGATGAAAAGAAATAAATTGAAAAAGAGTCATCATGTAAAGATGAAAAGATTTTGATTGCAAAAAATGACTATTTAGACAATTTTTAACAAAATACTTTTCAACAAAGTTAACCATCTAAATAAGGAAGTTGAAAAATTTGACTGATGACCTAAAAAAGAGAGATGTATGTATTGATACATTTAGTGATGAATCTCACTGTACGACTATTCCAATTAATGAACTGCAAAAGGAAAATGAGTTACTAAAATCAACACTTGCTAAATTTGTTCAAGGAGAAGAGAATCTTGCTATTATGTTGGGAAAACAAAGACCTAGTTTTGAAAAACAAGGAATCGGCTATAATCCCACTTATAGAAAGAGAGATATAAAAAATGTTAAAATCAAAAATCAAGTTTTAGATTAAATTTTCATTCTCCTTTCACACATGTAAATATTGTGGTATTAAAGGTAATTTAGATATAAATTATTTTAAGAAACAAAACAAGGTTAAAAAGGTGTGGATTAAAAAGGGTGATTTACTTGCTACTAACATAAGTGGACCCAAAAAGATATGGGTACAAAAAGGATGAATTATTCTTTCTTGACAGGTATGTTTTAAAGGCAAGAGTTCCATCTCAAAATGGATTCTTGATAGCGGATGTTCTCGTCACATGACAGGTGATAAATCAAAGTTCATAGAACTAGATATCAAGAAGAAGAATGGAACAATCACGTTTGGAGACAATAAAACCTGCGAAATAATCAGAAAAGGTAAAATTGGTAATGGCAAGGTAAGTATAAATAATATTCACCTTGTTAACGGTCTTGAATTTAATTTAATTAGTATCAGTCAATTAATGGAAAATGGCCATCAAGTTAATTTTGAAAAAGATAAATGCACAATATTTTATGGTACTAACAATACTACTCTATTTGCACAAAGAGAAAGAAATAAATATACTCTTGATTTTGAGCACAGGATGAAGAACTATGTCTTACTTCAGTACAAGATGAAGCTTATCTACGGCATACGAGGATGGAACATGTTCATATGGATGTAATCAAGAAGCTATCTAAAGGAGTCTTTAAAAGGATTGCCAAAAATTAGGTTTGAAAAGAAAGGAATATGCATTCCTTGTCAACTGGGAAAACAAGTAAGAACCTCTTTTACGGCAAAGAATATGGTATCAACCTACTCTCCCTTAATTACTTCATATTGATTTATTTCAGACCGGAAAGACATTCTAATATTAATGGTAAATTTTATGCATTTGTAATAGTTGATAATTTTTCCAGATACACATGGATATTATTTTTTAGAACTAAGGATGAAGCATTTAAAGAGTTTTGAAAAATTAATAAGGAATCTTAAAATAAGTATAGCTACAAACTCATTAGAATTAGAAGTGATCATGGTACTGAATTTCAAATAGATTTCATAACTTTTTGTGATCAAAGAGGTATTAGCCATGAATTTTCGCCCCAAGGACTCCTCAATAAAACAGGGTGGTGGAAATGAAGAATAGACTCTACAAGAGACGGCAAGAACTCTACTGCAAGAAAGTAAGCTTCCAAAGAAATTTTGGGTCGAAGCAGTAAGTACATCATGTTATATGTTTTAAAGAAATTATTCATTCGTCCTATTATTTTGAAAAAACACCTTACGAGCTTTTAAATATAAAATTCCAAACATAAGTTATTTCAAAGTATTTGGTTCGAAATGTTTCATCTTAAATACAAGTGATAATTGGAAAAATTTGATGCTAAGTCGTATGAAGGAATATTCATTGGCTATTCTCAAAATAGTATGGCTTATCGTATTTATGTGACGCCCCCAAATAGGTCCATTCCATCCAACCTATTCTGAGTCGCCAAATACATGGTACAGAAAATAACTGTAACTTTATTACAACAATTGTCGTGCAAAATACAACAACACATATGCTGTGAGTTTGGATACAAATATATACCAAATGTGACTCATGTTCCAACCGTGGACATCACCTCACAATGACACCTTACATAAAGGTATAGTCAAAAACTGTTTTGGAAATTAGAATCTTTGGGAAGTGCTCAAGGAAACCTTCGTACATGGGAGGCCACGCGTCTAGGTTATGATAGATATCATATGGCCACAGAATTATCCTTGGTTGACCCAATAGACCCCAAAGAAAAACGAAAAGATTACTATCATATTCTTCCCAATGGTGAGTCTTCTCTTGACTTATCATTATCTCCACTGTCTCTAATTGAGAATTATACTTCAAACAAACACCAAGATTATATAGGTAGTGCCCATAGATATACTCAGCAAGTGGATGAGCACAACCTTGTCCTATGATGACACGAGGTTGTATGTCATTAGACATCTTGTATGATAATGACAAAATACCCTTCCAACGTTGGGTTCGCCTCACCCTATTTTCTTCACCAAATATAACTACTAAATGATGACCACCGTTCTATTCCCTTGTTACCCCCGCTCGACCCAGCTACACTCTTATTACCTGAAAGGAATTGTGAAGCAAAAGGGTGAGCACAACTAGCTCAGTAAAGAATATCATGACTAAAGATAATTAAATTATCAATAGCCTTCATCAATAATAAATCAGAGATTTAGAACATATGGTAAATGATAAAAATTTCAACCATAGTTGCAGCGGAACGAGCAATCCATTAGAAGAGTCAAATAGACTATAAAGTCTATTATCTTCTCCATGTTAAAAATCCACCAACAATATTTTATCCATGTAACATCACTCAACAGTTCCTTTCCACAATCATATGAATAACTCATAATCATAAGTGTGACTATAAATTTTTCTTCGCACCAGGACGAAGAATATTTTCATCACCTGTCTTTACCTGAAACATCAAAGATCATGGTTATACAAATCACAATTCCTGTTTATAATCATACTAACAAATCCATCTTTGCACTACGGGCCAAAGATATTCATCAACAAACCATCTTTGCACTACGGCCAAAGATATTCAACAACAGTTCATCTTTGCACTACGGGCCAAAGATATTCAACAACAGTTCATCTTTGCACTACAGGCCAAAGATATTCATCAACAAACCATCTTTGCACTACGGGCCAAAGATATTCAACAACAGTTCATCTTTGCACTACAGGCCAAAGATATTCATCAACATTCATCTTTGCACTACAGGCCAAAGATATTCATCAACAATTCATATTTGCACTACAGGCCAAATATATTCATATCTCAAAGAAATATATAATCATTTCAGAATTTATATAAACAATAATTATAACCATGTTGATCAATTCACCTTTGCACTTAAGCTTAAGATATTCAATTATAAATTCAATGGTCATGATCATACCAGTCACAATTCAACTTTGCACTACAGGCCAAAGAGAACCCTAGTCATGATCATACCAATAATCTACCCATCTTTACACTCCAGTGAAAGAGAATTTCAACATCAGGGTTATAAAAATGTTATATATGATGATAAAAATAATATGATCAACATATAGTTTTAATCTCAAGAGTAATATTCGTAACTCATGAATAGTAACCCCGACACAAAAGATAGAAATTCTACAATAAAATTCATACCAATATTTCGGTATAATGATATTGAAAGAATAACATTACTTAAATTTATAAACAATTTATTTTAATTGTTTACACTTTACTAATTAATGCATTTAATCATCATAAAATGCCAACTCTTACAATTTCATCATCAATAACCAAAACCCTCATCAAAAATCTGCATATACCTCATATAGGATTCTCAAGCCATAAAATCCTATTTTCCAATTTTCTTTCTTCACAAAACATATTTAATTCATTTACTCATAACTAGACCATTTTCATGAAAAATACCAAATCAGTTCCAAAAATATTTCTTTTCTGGGATTTAGCATAATATAGTCCCATAGTGAACATATATTTTTCTCAGAATTTTTAAAAGTCATTTACTATTTTTCATATGGCCAAAATAGCCGAATATTTAGACATTTATCAAAAATTGTACTTTTGTCTAAAAATTCTGAAATTTACAGAGTATACTTCTATCATATACATGTACTCCCAATAAAAATTTCATCAATTTTGGAGTTAACCACAAGGAATTATAAGCGTTACTTTTAAAATAGTCTTTTCTCATAAAATTCATAACTCTCAATCTATACATCCAAAAATCACCATTTTTGGACACAATCAATAAAACTCATCAAAATATCATTTCAAATTTTTCCAGAATTTTTGAAGATCAGAAAAATTACGAAACTGAAAATCATAACAACCCTTAAAATCCCTTAATATCCCTTACATCCCTTACAATCCCTTACCTCAAAAGAGCAGTATTTCTGACTGGATATGCAAAGGCTGAAGGAAACTTGCACTGAATAGCAACTCTCAAGTATCTAAATACTCACAAAATATGCTTCATAATATAGAGAGAGAAAGAGAGAAAGCTTATGTTTTTGGTGTGATTTTCAATTCTAACTTAGCCCTCTATTTATAGGAAAATTTTGGTAGGTTTGACCTGCAACCTGATGGCTTTACCTGCTACTATTCCCACCCACCACATTTGAAATATAATTCAGCACATTTCTTCACCAACCACAAGTGGGGCCCACCAATTCTAGAATTTTCCACCAAAATGATAAACTCCGAAAATTCAACAATTTCTGAACCAGTCATCTCGTAAAATTCATAATAAATCATACGTTCATTTTTAACGGTTCAAAATTTGTGGACATATACTCAACTTATATATGTATAACATATCCAAAAATTACCACGATCCAACGGTCGGATTAAAAATTATAACCCCCGCAAAATATCTCAAAAACCCTGATTTTTAATACCTCCATTCCGACAAAAATACGGATAAAAATCTCAACATTAACTCCTTCATTTTTAACCACAAAAATATATCCCTCATTTATATCCACATAAAATAAATATTTCCTTATCATATGAATCAATAATTAATTATTCACAAATAATATTACAGAATCACATTTATGACAACCAGGCCGTTCCCAGGAAAGAGGGGGCTTTCCAATAAGAATTTCTCCTTACTGGCGCGCAATTAGATGACCAAACCTCTCCTTAGACAGAACTTTCTAGACATTGCCAATAATGTTATCTAATAATATTATTCAAATAATATGAATTATTGATCTGATAAAGGAAAATACTGTGCAGCAACAATTATTGAACAACAATAATATAAAATATCAACGCAGCAATTATTGAATCAATAAAATAAAATATTGAACAGTAATTACTGTAACAATTATTGAGTAGTGCCTTCTTACGTAAGAATCAATAATTTTAAAAATACTGTGCAATACCGTGTGCTACTGTGCAATAACGCGTATTACTGTATTTTAACCACCGGGTATTCCAACAGTGTTAACGGTAACAACTACGCCGTTATTTGTAAAAACTCAAATTTGTCGTTTTCTTCACCCGACAGTTATTCGTTATGGGGCCCACAAATAGCTGCGCCGTCGTACGAATATTCCCCGACAGAAAGAATATTCCACGACCAAACGAATATTCCCCGACAACAATGATTATTTTATAACCACTTGTTATTTTGAAAAAAATCATATATCACCCTTAACTTTAAACATTTATCAATTTAACCATTTACTGAATAGTAATTATAAGAAAAATTGAATACTTTTATTTCATAAAATTCGGGGTCTTACAATCTCCCCTCCTTATGAAATTTCGTCCCCGAAATTTACGTACCTGGTATTTCAAAGAGTTGAGAATACCTTCCTTTCATTTCAATTCCATCTTCTCTGTCATCATAATTTCTCCATTGCTCATCTCCTGTATTTCAAATATCATTCTAGAATACAGCTTCAAAACAAGGGTTAATTTAACAAATTAACATATCACATAATATCCCGATATTATGACTGACCAACAAATAAGCTTAGGTAGGACACACTAGCGAAGGATTTACTCATCTCTCCCCTCCTAGTTGTATTCCCCGATCTCCGCCAGAGATCATATCCCTAAGCTCTGATACCAACTGTGATGCCCCCAAAATAGGTCCATTCCATCCAACCTATTCTGAGTCGCCAAATACATGGTACAGAAAATAACTACAACTTTATTACAACAATTGTCGTGCAAAATACAACAACACATATGCTGTGAGTTTGGATACAAATATATACCAAATGTGACTCATGTTCCAACCGTGGACATCACCTCACAATGACACCTTACATAAAGGTATAGTCAAAAACTGTTTTGGAAATTAGAATCTTTGGGAAGTGCTCAAGGAAACCTTCGTACATGGGAGGCCACGCGTCTAGGTTATGATAGATATCATATGGCCACAGAATTATCCTTGGTTGACCCAATAGACCCCAAAGAAAAACGAGAAGATTACTATCATATTCTTCCCAATGGTGAGTCTTCTCTTGACTTATCATTATCTCCACTGTCTCTAATTGAGAATTATACTTCAAACAAACACCAAGATTATATAGGTAGTGCCCATAGATATACTCAGCAAGTGGATGAGCACAACCTTGTCTTATGATGACACGAGGTTGTATGTCATTAGACATCTTGTATGATAGTGACAAAACACCCTTCCAACGTTGGGTTCGCCTCACCCTATTTTCTTCACCAAATATAACTACTAAATGATGACCACCGTTCTATTCCCTTGTTACCCCCGCTCGACCCAGCTACACTCTTATTACCTGAAAGGAATTGTGAAGCAAAAGGGTGAGCACAACTAGCTCAGTAAAGAATATCATGACTAAAGATAATTAAATTATCAATAGCCTTCATCAATAATAAATCAGAGATTTAGAACATATGGTAAATGATAAAAATTTTAACCATAGTTGCAGCGGAACGAGCAATCCATTAGAAGAGTCAAATAGACTATAAAGTCTATTATCTTCTCCATGTTAAAAATCCACCAACAATATTTTATCCATGTAACATCACTCAACAGTTCCTTTCCACAATCATATGAATAACTCATAATCATAATTGTGACTATAAATTTTTCTTCGCACCAGGACGAAGAATATTTTCATCACCTGTCTTTACCTGAAACATCAAAGATCATGGTTATACCAAATCACAATTCCTGTTTATAATCATACTAACAAATCCATCTTTGCACTACGGCCAAAGATATTCATCAACAAACCATCTTTGCACTACGGGCCAAAGATATTCAACAACAGTTCATCTTTGCACTACAGGCCAAAGATATTCAACAACAGTTCATCTTTGCACTACAGGCCAAAGATATTCATCAACAATTCATCTTTGCACTACGGGCCAAAGATATTCAACAACAGTTCATCTTTGCACTACAGGCCAAAGATATTCATCAACAGTTCATCTTTGCACTACAGGCCAAAGATATTCATCAACAATTCATATTTGCACTACAGGCCAAATATATTCATATCTCAAAGAAATATATAATCATTTCAGAATTTATATAAACAATAATTATAACTATGTTGATCAATTCACCTTTGCACTTAAGCTTAAGATATTCAATTATAAATTCAATGGTCATGATCATACCAGTCACAATTCAACTTTGCACTACAGGCCAAAGAGAACCCTAGTCATGATCATACCAATAATCTACCCATCTTTACACTCCAGTGAAAGAGAATTTCAACATCAGGGTTATAAAAATGTTATATATGATGATAAAAATAATATGATCAACATATAGTTTTAATCTCAAGAGTAATATTCGTAACTCATGAATAGTAACCCCGACACAAAAGATAGAAATTCTACAATAAAATTCATACCAATATTTCGGTATAATGATATTGAAAGAATAACATTACTTAAATTTATAAATAATTTATTTTAATTGTTTACACTTTACTAATTAATGCATTTAATCATCATAAAATGCCAACTCTTACAATTTCATCATCAATAACCAAAACCCTCATCAAAAATCTGCATATACCTCATATAGGATTCTCAAGCCATAAAATCCTATTTTCCAATTTTCTTTCTTCACAAAACATATTTAATTCATTTACTCATAACTAGACCATTTTTATGAAAAATTCCAAATCAGTTTCAAAAATATTTCTTTTCTGGGATTTACCATAATATAGTCCCATAGTGAACATATATTTTTCTCAGAATTTTTAAAAGTCATTTACTATTTTTCATATGGCCAAAATAGCCGAATATTTAGACATTTATCAAAAATTGTACTTTTGTCTAAAAATTCTGAAATTTACAGAGTATACTTCTATCATATACATGTACTCCCAATAAAAATTTCATCAATTTTGGAGTTAACCACAAGAAATTATAAGTGTTACTTTTAAAATAGTCTTTTCTCATAAAATTCATAACTCTCAATCTATACATCCAAAAATCACCATTTTTGGACACAATCAAGAAAACTCATCAAAATATCATTTCAAATTTTTTCAAATTTTTGAAGATCAGAAAAATTACGAAACTGAAAATTATAACAACCCTTAAAATCCCTTAATATCCCTTACAATCCCTTACAATCCCTTACCTCAAAAGTGCAGTATTTCTGATGGAATGCAAAGCGAAGGAAACTTGTATGAATAGCAACTCACAAGTATCTAAATACTCACAAAATATGCTTCATAATATAGAGAGAGAAAGAGAGAAAGCTCATGTTTTTGGTGTGATTTTCAATTCTAACTTAGCCCTCTATTTATAGAAAAATTTTGGTAGGTTTGACCTGCAACCTGATGGCTTTACCTGCTACTATTCCCACCCACCACATTTAAAATATAATTCAGCACATTTCTTCACCAACCACAAGTGGGGCCCACCAATTCTAGAATTTTCCACCAAAATGATAAACTCTAAAAATTCAACAATTTCTGAACCAGTCATCTCGTAAAATTCATAATAAATCATACGTTCATTTTTAACGGTTCAAAATTTGTGGACATATACTCAACTTATATATGTATAACATATCCAAAAATTACCACGATCCAACGGTCGGATTAAAAATTATAACCCCCGCAAAATATCTCAAAAACCCTGATTTTTAATACCTCCATTCCGACAAAAATACGGATAAAAATCTCAACATTAACTCCTTCATTTTTTAACCACAAAAATATATCCCTCATTTATATCCACATAAAATAAATATTTCCTTATCATATGAATCAATAATTAATTATTCACAAATAATATTACAGAATCACATTTATGACAACCAGGCCGTTCCCAGGAAAGAGGGGGCTTTCCAATAAGAATTTCTCCTTACTGGCGCGCAATTAGATGACCAAACCTCTCCTTAGACAGAACTTTCTAGACATTGCCAATAATGTTATCTAATAATATTATTCAAATAATATGAATTATTGATCTGATAAAGAAAATACTGTGCAGCAACAATTATTGAAACAACAATAATATAAAATATCAACGCAACAATTATTGAATCAATAAAATAAAATATTGAACAGTAATTACTGTAACAATTATTGAGTAGTGCCTTCTTACGTAAGAATCTATAATTTCAAAAATACTGTGCAATACCGTGTGCTACTGTGCAATTCGCGTATTACTGTATTTTAACCACCGGGTATTTCAACAGTATTAACAGTAACAACTACGTCGTTATTTGTAAAAACTCAAATTTGTCGTTTTCTTCACCCGACAGTTATTCGTTATGGGGCCCACAAATAGCTGTGCCGTCGTACGAATATTCCCCGACAGAAAGAATATTCCACGACCAAACGAATATTCCCCGACAACAATGATTATTTTATAACCACTTGTGTATTTTGAAAAAAATCATATATCACCCTTAACTTTAACATTTATCAATTTAACCATTTACTGAATAGTAATTATAAGAAAAATTAAATACTTTTATTTCATAAAATTCGGGGTCTTACAATTTTCAATATTAGAAAATTATGTGTAGAAGAGTCTGTTCATATCACTTTTAATGAGACTAACAATGAACTTCCAAAAGAAAGGGAAGATGATGCAGGAAATTTGGAGATAGTCAGGAATTCAACAAACCGAAAAGAACAAAACAGGAGACCAAATGAACAGTTTCAGGAAACTAAAATTGATGACCAGCATGAACGTAAACCTAAAAAATTTGCAAGATGCTGAAGATGAGTCTCATGATCAAGAGGAAGCTATACATAATATCCAAATGCCAAGAACAACTAGATATATTCATAATCATCCTCCTGAAAATATCATTGGAGTTATCAACAAAGGTATAACCACATGAAGAGGTTTACAAAATCATTGTGCATTCTCTGCATTTTTTTCACAGGTTGAGCCAAAGAATGCAAAGGATGTAGTTCTTGATGAAAACTGGGTATTGGCAATGCAAGAAGAACTTCAACAATTTGAGAGATGCCGAGTATGGGAACTTATGCCTCCTCCAAAAGATATTTCCATCATTGGTACTAAATGGGTATTCAAGAACAAGCTTGATGAGCACGAGACAATCACTCGTAATAAAGCAAGGTTAGTAGCTCAAGGATATAACCAACAAAAGGGGATCGACTACGAAGAAACCTATGCACCAGTGGCAAGGCTGGAATTAATCCAAATTTTGTTAGCTTTTGCATGCTACAAAAAGTTTAAGCTTCATCAAAATGGATGTAAAAAGTGCATTCCTCAACGAGTACATCAATGAAGAAGTAAATGTCAAACAGGCTCCTGGATTTGAGCATGAAAAGTATCCTAATCATGTTTACAAATTAAAAAAAGCTCTTTATGGTTTGAAACAAGCTCCACGGGCTTGGTACGAAAGGTTAAGTAAGTATCTCTTGTCAAACGGATTTGTTAGAGGTAAAATAGATTCTACATTATGTATTAAACATAAAAATATAGATATCATTATTGTTCAAATATATGTAGATGATATAATATTTGGTGCTACTAATGATTTTCTTTATCAGTGGTTTTCTAAGTGCATGCATAAAAAATTTGACATGAGCTAAATGGGAGAACTTGATTACTTTTTTGGACTTCAAATCAAGCAAACGAAGGAAGGAATTTATATCCATCAAACCAAGTACACAAAAGAATTACTCAAGAGATTTGGCTTTGAAGGATCTAACTCAAAAGGTACACCCATGAGCACATCAATAAAGCTCACCATTGATGACAAAGGTATTGATGTTGATATAACGAAATATCGAGGTATGATTGGATGCTTACTATACTTAACTGCTTCTAGACCCGATACAGTGTATAGTGTTTGTCAATGTGCAAGATTTCAGGCTAAACCCAAAGAATCGCACTTAAATACTGTTAAAAGAATTCTGAAATATTTAAGTGGTACTATTAACTTAGGGTTATTTTATCCAATTTACGATCACTTTGAACTAATAGGTTATTCAGATGCTGACTATGTAGGATGTCAAATTGATAGGAAAAGTACGAGTGGTGCTTGTACTTTCTTAGAACAAAGTCTCATATCATGGCATAGTAAAAAATAAACCTCAGTGGCCCTTTCAACTACTGAGGGTGAATACCTAGCTGCAAGAAGTTGATGTTCTCAAATTTTATGGATGAGGCAAACCCTATGTGATTTTGATATATTATGTGAATGTGTGCCCATATACTGTGATAATTCTAGTGCTATAGATATCTCTAAAAATCTTGTGTTACACTCACGTACAAAACATATAGAAGTAAGAAATCATTTTTTCAGAGATAATGTATCAAAAGGTTTAATAAAATTAATTTTTATTCCTACTAAAAATCAAATCGCAGATATTTTTACTAAACCGTTAAGTGAAGACAAATTTTGTATGCTGCGAAGAGAACTTGGAATGTGTATAGCATAATTTTTATCGTATCTATAATTTTGCATGCTTATCTTATTAACTGTTATAATTAGGATAATTAATAGTATGCTTTTACGGCTGCTTATTAAGTCCTTAATTCATGGACGTGGTATTCAAAGTATCTATCTTAATGGCTTTCGAAAATTGATAAGACAGGACGGCTGGGGTTTCTTGGGAAACGTAAGCGTATAGGGGTGTACATATATGCATCTGTCTATCCTATTTTACTCTCTATCCCTCTCCATTCTCTTCACATCTCAAATTTTTTATTTTTTTGACTCTCTTTCTGTCTCACTTTAAACTAATCTTCTCTATTTGTATCATCAAACCTCAAACACCATGAGAACCCGGACACACGAGTGTTCGATAACTGATTCTAACGATGATCAGATGTTGGTGCCTCCTCAATCGTCTGTCGGACCTTCCTGTAAACAAAGAAAAATTAAAAAGGCAATATCTGTGAAATTGAGTCTTTGAATTCTTCATCTTCTGATGAATCTAACTTCAGTCCATCCTTGCTAAAATCACCAGGACCCTTTTGACGACGGAAGTCAACTATTCCATCGTGTAAGCCCTAGTTTACACCACCACCGGTTTCGGTAAACCCTATCCTTACCTCTGACATTCTTGAAAATTTCTTTCGCAGTAATGCTTATGAGGTACGGTTTAAGACTGTTATTTTCCCGAAACAATTTGTTTATGAAAAATCTGTTGATCAAATCTGCTATCAGGCGTCTCCTCTGAAAAATTTATTTAAATCATGTGGTATTTTTTCTATGATTTTTCCTCCCTCGGTTGCATATCCTAGACTAGTTCAGCAGTTTTATACTAATCTGGAATGTCATGGGGATTTCTACACGTCTTTTGGGAAAATCACTATATTTCACTGTCATGGATTTTGGTAGCATTCTAAACATTCCATTCATGGGTGTCTGTCCATTTACTCGAAAAGGGGCTATCCATTTTCCTTTCACCCCTTTGGAACAATTACAGATTGTCATGGATAATCCTCTGATGAATGATGTTTTTACTCCCAAAATGGTGGATGTTTCTCCTCTTGCTTGTGTGCTTCATCATTTGATTAGGTATAATCTTTTGCCCCGCTTAGGTGGAGGTACTGATTTTACCTATCAGGATTTGATAATAGTTGTTATGATTTTGAAAGGTGTGTCTTTTAATCTGTCTCAAATGTTGCTACATCAAATGACGAGTTGTTTGCGAAAAATAAAAATGTGTCTGCCTTATAGTGCGAGTCTCACCACTCTCTTTAATCATTTTAAAATTTCCTTTGATAATGAAATTTTTGTTGCTGTGACGGATTCACTCAGTGTTAGTACTCTAAAAATGTCTCGTATTGCTTTGATTGACGGTCAGTTTTTCCGTATCACTTCTGATAATCCTATTCCTCCCATATCAATTCCATCTTCCTCTATTCTGCAACCTACTCAGTCTTCTTCTGAGATTGTTGAAATGTTGAAAATTTTTATTGGTATTCAAGAAAAAATGTAACATAAGATGTCTGGCCTCAACAATCGTATGTCTGTGTTGGAGAAAAGCAAACTGCCTTTGGGTGCTCCTGAGATTAACAAGCTTTATCAGAATCTTGAGGATAAGTTTATCGATTTACAAGCTGGGCTTGAATTGCAAACCACTGCTTTGGCAGAGGTCATACAACGGAAACTAAACCAAAATGCTTGTCAATGAGTCAGGAAATCAAGTTTGTAAGCAATCAGGTTGGCGAGTTGGCTAAGTTCACGGCTCTGCATTTTAACGATGTAGGTTAGAAGTTACATATGCAGCGTAAACACTCTTTTGTTATGGAATGGGTTCATTGTAACTGGCTAGCCAAGTATATTGGTGATTTTCTTGACATACCATTGCCACATGCGACTTTCATTCCCCGTCCTCCTTAATTTACTGCTAATCTTACTCTTGCTGATAAGATTCACCATGCCAATCATCGCCCTTCACACAGAGGGCTGCTCAGCGTGCAGCAGTGGTAGATCTTGACTGATGGCGTTATTTCCCTTTTTGTTTGATAACAAAGGTGTGACGCCCCCAAAATTAGGTATACATCACCCATCTTGGGTCGTCAGATACAAAGTACAGAATACAAATACAACTTACTAATACAACTGTCGTGTACAATACGACAAAACATAAACTGCGAGTTTGAATACAAATATTATCTTCTAGAGAGTATTCATACTCAAAAGGAGTCCTCATTACATTTATTAACACACTATTACATAGAATAGTGAGGACTACTAACTAATACTATTATTCGGACCATCACTCCGTTCCCTGACTTGCTCCAGCTACGTTCTCATTTCCTGAAGAGAACAGTGAAAGAAAGGGTGAGCTCAACTAGCCCAGTAAGAAATATTATGACTAAGATAATGCAGAATAAATTATCATTAGCCTTCAACAATGTTAAACTGATAAAATATAATAGACATCAAGTTTAACTGCAGCGGAACAAGCAATCCATTAAAAGAGTCAAGTAGAAAATAAACTCTACTATCTTTTATGATTTAAAAGGTTTTTCAACATTGTGATCGCTGGGACTCAGCTTAATAAAATAATCCACATCATCGAATCACCCCTGCACTACGGCCAAGGATATTCGTGTATTCATTAATGGTCATGATCATGTCAACAACTGTCCATCAATGCACTACGGGCCAATGAGGACTTTTACCACATCATTTGTAACATTACGGTCATGATTATACCGCATAATCCCTGGTCATAATCATACCAAGTCTATCTATGCACTACAGGCCACAGATGACTTTCACATTTATAAACATGAGTATGATGACAATGATATAAGAATTCAATAAAACAAGTTCAAGAATTAATTTATCCAAGAATTAACAACGTCCAAATTGTCAACATGATACTGCTTTGTGGAGTAAAATTCAAGAATACTTAGAAGAATATTTTCATGAAAAGATACTGGATGAACCGCAATTATCAAGGATATTCCAATAATTTCATGGAGTATAGAAGTCAAAACTTAACCAACTGAGTATAATAAAGAATGGAATAACAAAAGAAATCACCCGGCATGCGATAGACCACACAGACAGGTTATTCCAACAGAATAATAAATAATGAAACCAGGTCCGGCGTAAACGCACAGACAGGATATTCCGACAGAATAATAATTAATGGAACCAGGTCCGGTGTAAAACACACAGACAAGATGTTCTAACAGAATAATAACAAGACGGAACCAGGTCCGGTGTAAAACACACAGACAGGATGTTCCAACAGAATAATAAAAAAAACGAAACTAGGTCCGATGTAAAACACACAGACAGGATGTTCCAACAGAATAATAACAAGACAGAACCAGGTCCGGTGTAAAACACACAGACAGGATGTTCCAACATAATAATAATAAAAACGGAACCAGGTCCGGTGTAAAACATACAGACAGGATGTTCCAACAGAATAATAGAAGAATGTCACCAAGTATATGGTAGACCGCGTATACAGGTTATTCCAACAGAATAATAAGAAATGGAATAACAACAGTTCTCTTCATGAATAAGAAAGAATAACACCCCTTACCGTTTTAAAGAAGAGCTGAAATAAGGAAGTAGTTAAGTAGTAGAATACTCTTCTTCTCCCTTTCTATAGTTTCTCTCTATAGTTTCTCTCTCTAGAGTTCAGTGAATTCGTAAGAAATAATGAAGGAATGAGCTGCTATTTATAGAAAAATAGAATGCATAGTAACTAATCCATGAACGGTCCAGATTGATTACTTTAATCTGACGGTCCATATTTAAAGAAAAATCTTTTAAATAAAATATAATATATTCTATTTATAGAATAACTTTAATAAAGTATTTTGTTTTATATAAAAAGATATTTTTATTTTATTACGTTAATAATACGAATAAAACAAAACGTCATTATCGCTAAATAATTCATATTATTAACTGACAATAATTGAATCAAACTGAGTGACTTCTCACATAAGCATTAATAATCAATACCGTGTGCTACTATGCAACCACACGTATTACTGTACTTTTACTACCGAGTAGTTCAACAGTATCAATGGTAAAACTTCCGCCGTTATTTTTAATAAAATATTTTTGTCGTTTTTTCAATCCGACAATAATTTTATTGTGGGGTCCACCAATGATTGTGCCGTTGTACGAATATTCCCTGTTAAAACGAATATTTCCCGACCAATCGAATATTATATAACAACTTGCGTACTTTGCAAAATTTATAAATATTACCCACAACTATAACATTATATCAAATTAACTCCATAATATTCAAAAGTAATATTTATTAAAAATTCATCTTTATTTATAAAAGTTGGGGTCTTACAACCTCCCCTTCTTATGAAATTTTGCCCTCAAAATTAAGGTACGTACCTGGTATGTCGAAGAGGTAAGGATACCTTGATTTCATTTCAGATTCTAACTCCCAAGTCATTTCCTCAATATCGTGGTTTCTCCACAAAATTTTGACTTGAGGTATAACCTTGGAGCGTAGAATATGTTCTTTCTTATCCAAGATTTGAAGAGAAACTTCTTCATACATCAAATCCTCCGCTATTTCGTCCGGTTCTAACTCAATAATGTGGTTCGGGTCTTCCACATATTTGCGTAGCATGGATATGTGAAAAACGTTATGAACACGAGACATACTTGGCGGTAAAGCGAGTCTATAAGCCACAGTTCCTACTCGATCGAGGATTAAAAATGGACCGATGAATCGAGGATTGAGCTTTCCTCTTTTTTCAAATCTCGTAACTCCTTTCCATGGAGCAACACGTAAGAACACATGATCTCCTATATCAAATTCCACGTCCTTTCGATGAAGATCAGCATAACTCTTTTGTCGATCTTGTGAGATTTTTATACGTTGTCGGATCGTTTGAATCTTTTCTGTAGTCATACGTACCAACTCTGGTCCCAACAACGTTGCTTCACCCACCTCATCCCAGCATACTAGAGAACGACATTTTCTTCCATACAATGCTTCGAATGGAGCCATGCCAATACTTGCTTGATAACTGTTGTTGTAGGAAAACTCCACCAATGGTAAGAACTTGTCCCAACTTCCCTTGAAGTCAAGGACACAGAGTCTTAATAAATCTTCTAGAGTTTGAATAGTCCTCTCTGATTGTCCGTCCGTCTGAGGATGATATGCCGAACTAAATCGTAAATCTGTGCCCATAGCTTTTTGTAAACTAACCCAAAATCGTGAAGTGAATCTTGGGTCTCGATCAGAAACTATGGATACTGGCATACCATGCAGTCTTACAATCTCGTTTATGTACATACGAGCAAGACGTTCAAGTGTATAAGTTTCTCGTATCGGTAAGAAATGAGCAGACTTGGTCAATCTATCAACAATGACCCAAATCGCATCTATACCTTGAGAAACCTTAGGAAGACCGGTAACGAAATCCATGGTAATGTGCTCTCACTTCCATTCTAAAATTTCAAGTGGTTGCAATGGACCTTTTGGTACTTGATGCTCCGCTTTGACTCGTTGACAAGTTAAACACCTTGAGATAAACAGCGCTATCTCTCACTTCATATTGCTCCACCAAAATGTATGACAAAGATCATGATACATTTTAGTACTTCCAAGATGGATTGCAAACGGTGTGTTGTGCGCCTCCATCATGATTTCATACTTTAAATCAGGGTTGTTAGGAACACAAAGTCTGGAGTTGACTCGAAGTATTCCTTCTTCATCGATTCTTGCTTCCGGCATAACACCTTCTTGCACTTTCTTCCTCATACGCATCAGCTCCAGGTCTGTAGCTTGAGCAGCTTTAATTTTATCGATTAAAGTTGGTTCTACTCGTATATTCGCCATCATCACATGGGTCCCTGGGGTCTTTAACTCTATCTCCATCATTTGCAAGTCACACAAAATGGGCCTTTATGTTGACAATATTACACTCGTACTTGCATATGATCTTCTACTCAATGCGTCAGCTACCACGTTCGCTTTTTCAGGATGGTATTGAATGGTATAATCATAATCTTTCAACAGTTCAAGCCAACGTCGTTGTCGCATGTTGAGTTCCTTTTGAGTGAAGAAATATTTGAGGCTTTTATGATCCGTAAAGATCTCCACCTTCTCCCCATACAAGTAATGCCTCCAAATTTTAAGTGCAAAGACAACAGCTGCCAACTCTAGATCATGAGTAGGATAATTCCTCTCATATTCCTTGAGTTGTCTTGATGCATAGGCTATGACTTTTCCATGTTGCATGAGAACGCATCCCAACCCTTTGCTCGAAGCATCACTGTAGATGACAAATCCCTCCGAGCCAGATGGTATTGTTAGAACAGGTGCTGAAATGAGTCTCCTCTTGAGTTCTTGAAAACTCTGCTCACATTCTTCGCTCCAACCGAACTTTGTATCTTTTCGAGTCAGCTGAGTTAATGGAGTAGCGATTCGAGAAAATCCTTCCACGAATCTCCGATAATAACCAGCTAAACCAAGAAAGCTACGTACTTCGGTCACTGATTTAGGTTGCTCCCAGCTTTGAATAGCTTCAATCTTTGCCGGGTCAACCGATATTCCATGACTTGATACTACGTGCCCAAGGAATGCTACCTCCTCCAGCCAGAACTCGCATTTCTTCAACTTGGCATAATGCTTGTATTCACGAAGCTTTTTGAGTACCAGCCTCAAGTGGTGCTCATGATCTTCACGGCTTTTGGAATAAATAAGGATGTCATCAATAAAGACGACCACAAAGTGATCCAAATATTCTTTGAATACCCGGTTCATCATATCCATGAAGGCAGCAGGAACATTAGTCAATCCAAAGGACATGACTAGAAATTCATAATGCCCGTACCGAGTTCTGAAAGCCGTCTTTGGAATATCCTCAGTTCTAACCTTCAGCTGATGATATCCAGAACGAAGATCGATCTTTGAAAAGAATTGTGCTCCTTGCAACTGGTCAAACAGGTCATCAATACGTGGCAATGGGTACCTATTTTTGATGGTGACATGATTCAACTCCCGATAATCAATACAAAGTCGCATACTTCCATCTTTCTTCTTCGCGAATAGCACAGGAGCACCCCAAGGAGAAGTACTAGGACGAATAAAGCCAATGTCTAACAATTCCTGCAGTTGGATCTTTAACTCCTGAAGTTCAATAGGAGCCATTCGATATGGGGCTTTGGAAATGGGTTTTGTACCGGGTTCAAGGTCGATACAAAATTCAATTTCACGCTCTGGGGGTAGGCCAGGAAGTTCTTCAGGGAATACGTCAGGAAATTTATTAACAATAGAAATATCATTCAAAACTGACGTATTTTTGTTTAGATCCGTGACATGAGCTAAGAAAGCTTGACATCCGTTTTTCAATAAACGAATAGCTTTATGGCTTGAGATGACAACGATTGATTTTAATGGTTTGGTTGCTTGAATTCGCATAATAGGTCGACTAGGAATATGAAAGCTAACAACCTTACGAAAATAATCAATTTTTGCATGATGAGTAGTTAACCAATCAATCCCAAGAATCACGTCAAATGTAAGTATTTTTAATGAAATCAGATTGACAGGTAATGTGTGGGTACCAACTTGAACCAAACAAGACTTATAAACCGTGGATGTAATGAAGGTTTCTCCCAATGGAGTTTCAACAGATAAATCAAAGTCTAATTTCTCCGGAGTCAAATTTAATCGATGAGCGCAAGTAGGAGAAATAAAAGAATGGGTAGAACCGGTATCAAATAAAGTATAGATTTCGTTAGAGTTTATCATAAGCTTACCCGTGATGACCTCATTCGGGTTCCTTGCTTTCTGGGAGGTCACAACAAACGCTCTCCCTTGCACTACCGGTTTTGACTTTTCTGGGATGGCCTTTGGTGTCTCCATCTTGGCTGAACTTGTTTTTGGTAAACGACAAAATTGAGCTAAATGACCTTCTCTTCCACAATTATAACATGCTTTAGACGGCATCGCGCAGTTTAGACTGATGTGCCCATCCCCTCCGCATTTGAAACATATGATAGGTGGTCGTTCTCCTTTCTTAACAACGGGTGCTGGTGCTGACGTCTTTCCATCATTGTTGAATCTCCTCTTCTTGAAATGACCATTCTTATTGTTTTGGCCCTGATTACCACCGAAATGGTTACCATTTCTGGCCTGTTGATTCCTTCCACGCTTGTTGTCACCGCTTCGATGACTGCTCTCACTGGTATTATCATTTTGTCGACTGCTCTCTTTTGGTTGCGTTGACTCGTTATCGCGCTCCACTAACTGAGCCCTATTCACAACATCTGAATACAAACACAGTTTATGAGAAATAAGATGTTGACGTATCTCAGGTTTCAAACCTCGCAAAAACATTTGCGTCATTTGCTCTTCATTATCCACCAAGTGGGACGCAAACCGGGACAACTCAGCAAATTTAGCCTCATACTACGACACTGTCATATTATTCTGCTCCAATTTGATGAACTCCACCTCCTTCATGTGACGAATACTTTCGGGAAAGTATTTGTCATTGAACAGCTCTTGGAACTTCTCCCAAGACAACTTCAGTGCGGCAGGTTGAGTACGCTTAATCGATTTTCACCAGTAATCTGCCTCTCCTCGCAACATAAAGGCGGCAAAGGGAACCTTTTGCTCCTCGGAGCATTCCAAGACATCAAATATCTTGGTAATCTGCTTTATCCATGTTTCCGCTATAAGTAGTTTTGGCTTTCCCTTAAACTCTGGTGGTCCCAGCTCCTTGAACTGTTTAGCAGTGACCGTCCGAGAGTTTTCAGTGTTTCCACCTATATTTTGGACAGGAGCCACTCTCGCCAGCTGTTGCATGAACTGCATAAATTTTCTGAACATTCCATCATTCATCATCTAGTCAGTGTTGTTGTTTGCATGAGGATCAACAGTCGCCTGTGCTCCATTGCTATTCTCAACATTCTCAGATGCCATTTTCAGATACTGCCACAAAATAAAAGTTAATTGATATGTCATATATTATCCTTATATTATGACCGACCAATTAAATACCATGCAAATAAACTTAGGTAGGTCATACTAGCGAACGAATTTCCTGTCTCTCCCCTCCTAGTTCTATTCTCACATCTTAGCCAGGGATCATATCCCTAAGCTCTGATACCAACTGTGACGCCCCAAAAATTAGGTATCATCACCCATCTTGGGTCGTTAGATACAATGTAACGACCCCAAAATAGGTCCATTCCACCCAACCCATTCTGAGTCGTCAAATACATGGTACAGAAAACAACTACAACTTTATTACAACAATTGTCGTGCAAAATACAACAACACATATGCTGTGAGTTTGGATACAAATATATATCAAATGTGACTCATGTTCCAACCGTGGACATCACCTCACAATAACACCTTACATAAAGGTATAGTCAAAAACTGTTTTAGAAATTAGAATCTTTGGGAAGTGCTCAAGGAAATCTTCGTACATGGGAGGCCACGCGTCTAGGTTATGATAGATATCATATGGCCACAGAATTATCCTTGGTTGACCCAATAGACCACAAACAAAAACGAAAAGATTACTATCATATTCTTCCCAATGGTGAGTCTTCTCTTGACTTATCATTATCTCCACTGTCTCTAATTGAGAATTATACTTCAAACAAACACCAAGATTATATAGGTAGTGCCCATAGATATACTCAGCAAGTGGATGAGCACAACTCTGTCCTATGATGACATGAGGTTGTATGTCATTAGACATCTTGTATGATAGTGACAAAACACCCTTCCAACGTTGGGTTCGCCTCACCCTATTTTCTTCACCAAATATAACTACTAAATGATGACCACCGTTCTATTCCCTTGTTACCCCCGCTCGACCCAGCTACACTCTTATTACCTGAAAGGAATTGTGAAGCAAAAGGGTGAGCACAATTAGCTCAGTAAAGAATATCATGACTAAAGATAATTAAATTATCAATAGCCTTCATCAATAATAAATCAGAGATTTAGAACATATGGTAAATGATAAAAATTTCAACCATAGTTGCAGCGGAACGAGCAATCCATTAGAAGAGTCAAATAGACCATAAAGTCTATTATCTTCTCCACATTAAAAATCCACCAATAATATTTTATCCCTGTAACATTAATCAACAGTTCCTTTTCACAATTATATGAATAACTCATAATCATAATTGTGACTCTAAATTTTTGTTCGCACCCAGGACGAAGAATATTTTTATCACCTGTCTTTACCTGAAACATCAAAGATCATGGTTATACCAAATCACAGTTCCTGTTTATAATCATACTAACAAATCCATCTTTGCACTACGGGCCAAAGATATTCATCAACAAACCATCTTTGCACTACGGGCCAAAGATATTCAACAACAGTTCATCTTTGCACTATAGGCCAAAGATATTCATCAACAGGCCATCTTTGCACTACATGCCAAAGATATTCATCAACAATTCATATTTGCACTACAGGCCAAATATATTCATATCTCAAAGAAATATATAATCATTTCAGAATTTATATAAACAATAATTATAACCATGTTGATCAATTCACCTTTGCACTTAAGCTTAAGATATTCAATTATAAATTCAATGGTCATGATCATACCAGTCACAATTCAACTTTGCACTACAGGCCAAAGAGAACCCTAGTCATGATCATACCAATAATCTACCCATCTTTACACTCCAGTGAAAGAGAATTTCAACATCAGGGTTATAAAAATGTTATATATGATGATAAAAATAATATGATCAACATATAGTTTTAATCTCAAGAGTAATATTCGTAACTCATGAATAGTAAATCGTGAATAGTAACTCATGAATAGTAACCCCGACACAAAAGATAGAAATTCCACAATAAAATCCATACCAATATTTCGGTATAATGATATTGAAAGAATAACATTACTTAAATTTATAAACAATTTATTTTAATTGTTTACACTTTACTAATTAATGCATTTAATCATCATAAAATGCCAACTCTTACAATTTCATCATCAATAACCAAAACCCTCATCAAAAATCTGCATATACCTCATATAGGATTCTCAAGCCATAAAATCCTATTTTTCAATTTTCTTTCTTCACAAAACATAATTAATTCATTTACTCATAACTAGACCATTTTTATGAAAAATACCAAATCAGTTCCAAAAATATTTCTTTTCTGGAATTTACCAGAATATAGTCCCATATTGAACATATATTTTTCTCAGAATTTTTAAAAGTCATTTACTATTTTTCATATGGTTAAAACAGCCGAATATTTAGACATTTATCAAAAATTGTACTTTTGTCCAAAAATTCTGAAATTAACAGAGTATACTTCCATCATATACATGTACTCCCAATAAAAATTTCATCAATTTTGGAGTTAACCACAGGAATTATAAGCGGTTACTTTTAAAATAATCTTTTCTCATAAAATTCATAAATCTCAATCTATACATCCAAAAATCACCATTTTTGGACACAATCAAGAAAACTCATCAAAATATCATTTCAAATTTTTCCAGAATTTTTGAAGATCAGAAAAATTACGAAACTGAAAATCATAACAACCCTTAAAATCCCTTAATATCCCTTACTATCCCTTACTATCCCTTACCTCAAAAGAGCAGTACTTCTGATCGGTATAAGGCTGAAGGAAACTTGCACTGATGAATAGAAACTCACAGAGTATCTAAATACTTACAAAATACACTCAATAATCTAGAGAGAGAAAGAGAGAAAACTTATGTTTCTGGTGTGATTTTCAATTCTAACTTAGCCCTCTATTTATAGGAAAATTTTGGTAGGTTTGACCTGCAACCTGATGGCTTTATCTGCTACTATTCCCACCCACCACATTTGAAATATAATTCAGTACATTTCTTCACCAACCATAAGTGGGGCCCACCCATTCTAGAATTTTCTACCAAAAATGATAAACTCCGAAAATTCAACAATTTCTGAACCAGTCATCTCGTAAAATTCATAATAAATCATACGTTCATTTTTAACGGTTCAAAATTTGTGGACATATACTCAACTTATATATGTATAACATATCCAAAAATTACCACGATCCAACGGTCGGATTAAAAATTATAACCCCCGCAAAATATCTCAAAAACCCTGATTTTTAATACCTCCATTCCGATAAAAATACTGATAAAAATCTCAACATTAACTCCTTCATTTTTAACCACAAAAATATATCCCTCCTTCATATCCACATAAAATAAATATTTCCTTATCATATGAATCAATAATTAATTATTCACAAATAATATTACAGAATCACATTTATGACAACCAGGCCGTTCCCAGGAAAGAGGGGGCTTTCTAATAAGAATTTTTCCTTACTGGCGCGCAATTAAATGACCAAACCTCTCCTTAGACAGAACTTTCTAGACATTGTCAATAATGTTATCTAATAATACTATTCAAATAATATGAATTATTGATCTGATAAAGGAAAATACTGTGCAGCAACAATTATTGAAACAACAATAATATAAAATATCAACGCAACAATTATTGAATCAATAAAATAAAATATTGAACAGTAACTACTGTAATAATTATTGAGTAGTGCCTTCTTACGTAAGAATCAATAATTTCAAAAATACTATGCAATACCGTGTGCTGCTGTGCAATAACGCGTATTACTGTATTTTAATCACCGGGTATTCTAACAGTGTTAACGGTAACAACTACGCCGTTATTTGTAAAAACTTAAATTTGTCGTTTTCTTCACCCGACAGTTCTTCTGTTATGGGGCCCACAAATAGCTTCGCCGTCGTACGAATATTCCCCGACAGAAAGAATATTCCCCGACAACAATGATTATTTTATAACCACTAAAAAAAATTCATATTTCACCCATAACTTTAAACTTTTATCAATTTAACTATTTACTGAATAGTAATTATAAGAAAAATTGAATAACTTTATTTCATAAAATTCGGGGTCTTACAATCTCCCCTCCTTATGAAATTTCATCCCCGAAATTTACGTACCTGGTATTTCAAAGAGTTGAGAATACCTTGCTTTCATTTCAGATTCCATCTTCCCTATCATCATGATTTCTCCATTGCTCATCTCCTGTATTTCAGATATCATTCTAGAATACAGCTTCAAAACAAGTGTTAAGTTAACAAATTAACATATCACATAATATCCCGATATTATGACTGACCAACAAATAAGCTTAGGTAGGACACACTAGCGAAGGATTTACTCATCTCTCCCCTCCTAGTTGCATTCCCCGATCTCCGCCAGAGATCATATCCCCAAGCTCTGATACCAAATGTAACTCTGGACACCAACCTATGTCAGCACCTTACATTGATACCTATCAGTTTGTCACCGCAGAACGGCGTCCCCTACGGAGAGTCTGGCTTCGGTGCATCCCCCATCAACAGGAAGTCACCAGCGAGAGGCTCGGGGCTCTTTACTTATAGCTCTGATACCAAATGTAACGACCCCAAAATAGGTCCATTCCACCCAACCCATTCTGAGTCGTCAAATACATGGTACAGAAAACAACTACAACTTTATTACAACAATTGTCGTGCAAAATACAACAACACATATGCTGTGAGTTTGGATACAAATATATATCAAATGTGACTCATGTTCCAACCGTGGACATCACCTCACAATAACACCTTACATAAAGGTATAGTCAAAAACTGTTTTAGAAATTAGAATCTTTGGGAAGTGCTCAAGGAAACCTTCGTACATGGGAGGCCACGCGTCTAGGTTATGATAGATATCATATGGCCACAGAATTATCCTTGGTTGACCCAATAGACCCCAAACAAAAACGAAAAGATTACTATCATATTCTTCCCAATGGTGAGTCTTCTCTTGACTTATCATTATCTCCACTGTCTCTAATTGAGAATTATACTTCAAACAAACACCAAGATTATATAGGTAGCGCCCATAGATATACTCAGCAAGTGGATGAGCACAACCGTGTCCTATGATGACACGAGGTTGTATGTCATTAGACATCTTGTATGATAGTGACAAAACACCCTTCCAACGTTGGGTTCGCCTCACCCTATTTTCTTCACCAAATATAACTACTAAATGATGACCACCGTTCTATTCCCTTGTTACCCCCGCTCGACCCAGCTACACTCTTATTACCTGAAAGGAATTGTGAAGCAAAAGGGTGAGCACAACTAGCTCAGTAAAGAATATCATGACTAAAGATAATTAAATTATCAATAGCCTTCATCAATAATAAATCAGAGATTTAGAACATATGGTAAATGATAAAAATTTCAACCATAGTTGCAGCGGAACGAGCAATCCATTAGAAGAGTCAAATAGACCATAAAGTCTATTATCTTCTCCACATTAAAAGTCCACCAATAATGTTTTATCCCTGTAACATTAATCAACAGTTCCTTTTCACAATTATATGAATAACTCATAATCATAATTGTGACTCTAAATTTTTGTTCGCACCCAGGACGAAGAATATTTTTATCACCTGTCTTTACCTGAAACATCAAAGATCATGGTTATACTAAATCACAGTTCCTGTTTATAATCATACTAACAAATCCATCTTTGCACGACGGGCCAAAGATATTCATCAATAAACCATCTTTGCACTACGGGCCAAAGATATTCAACAACAGTTCATCTTTGCACTACAGGCCAAAGATATTCATCAACAGGCCATCTTTGCACTACATGCCAAAGATATTCGTCAACAATTCATATTTGCACTACAGGCCAAATATATTCATATCTCAAAGAAATATATAATCATTTCAGAATTTATATAAACAATAATTATAACCATGTTGATCAATTCACCTTTGCACTTAAGCTTAAGATATTCAATTATAAATTCAATGGTCATGATCATACCAGTCACAATTCAACTTTGCACTACAGGCCAAAGAGAACCCTAGTCATGATCATACCAATAATCTACCCATCTTTACACTCCAGTGAAAGAGAATTTCAACATCAGGGTTATAAAAATGTTATATATGATGATAAAAATAATATGATCAACATATAGTTTTAATCTCAAGAGTAATATTCGTAACTCATGAATAGTAAATCGTGAATAGTAACTCATGAATAGTAACCCCGACACAAAAGATAGAAATTCCACAATAAAATCCATACCAATATTTCGGTATAATGATATTGAAAGAATAACATTACTTAAATTTATAAACAATTTATTTTAATTGTTTACACTTTACTAATTAATGCATTTAATCATCATAAAATGCCAACTCTTACAATTTCATCATCAATAACCAAAACCCTCATCAAAAATCTGCATATACCTCATATAGGATTCTCAAGCCATAAAATCCTATTTTCCAATTTTCTTTCTTCACAAAACATAATTAATTCATTTACTCATAACTAGACCATTTTTATGAAAAATTCCAAATCAGTTTCAAAAATATTTTTTTTCTGGGATTTACCAGAATATAGTCCCATATTGAACATATATTTTTCTCAGAATTTTTAAAAGTCATTTACTATTTTTCATATGGTTAAAACAGCCGAATATTTAGACATTTATCAAAAATTGTACTTTTGTCCAAAAATTCTGAAATTAACAGAGTATACTTCCATCATATACATGTACTCCCAATAAAAATTTCATCAATTTTGGAGTTAACCACAGGAATTATAAGCGGTTACTTTTAAAATAATCTTTTCTCATAAAATTCATAACTCTCAATCTATACATCCAAAAATCACCATTTTTGGACACAATCAAGAAAACTCATCAAAATATCATTTTAAATTTTTCCAGAATTTTTGAATATCAGAAAATTTACGAAACTGAAAATCATAACAACCCTTAAAATCCCTTAATATCTCTTACTATCCCTTACTATCCCTTACCTCAAAAGAGCAGTACTTCTGATCGGTATAAGGCTGAAGAAAACTTGCACTGATGAATAGAAACTCACAGAGTATCTAAATACTCACAAAATACACTCAATAATCTAGAGAGAGAAAGAGAGAAAACTTATGTTTCTGGTGTGATTTTCAATTCTAACTTAGCCCTCTATTTATAGGAAAATTTTGGTAGGTTTGACCTGCAACCTGATGGCTTTACCTGCTACTATTCCCACCCACCACATTTGAAATATAATTCAGCACATTTCTTCACCAACCATAAGTGGGGCCCACCCATTCTAGAATTTTCTACCAAAAATGATAAACTCCGAAAATTCAACAATTTCTGAACCAGTCATCTCGTAAAATTCATAATAAATCATACGTTCATTTTTAACGGTTCAAAATTTGTGGACATATACTCAACTTATATATGTATAACATATCCAAAAATTACCACGATCCAACGGTCGGATTAAAAATTATAACCCCCGCAAAATATCTCAAAAACCCTAATTTTTAATACCTCCATTCCGATAAAAATACTGATAAAAATCTCAACATTAACTCCTTCATTTTTAACCACAAAAATATATCCCTCCTTCATATCCACATAAAATAAATATTTCCTTATCATATGAATCAATAATTAATTATTCACAAATAATATTACAGAATCACATTTATGACAACCAGGCCGTTCCCAGGAAAGAGGGGGCTTTCTAATAAGAATTTTTCCTTACTGGCGCACAATTAAATGACCAAACCTCTCCTTAGACAGAACTTTCTAGACATTGTCAATAATGTTATCTAATAATACTATTCAAATAATATGAATTATTGATCTGATAAAGGAAAATACTGTGCAGCAACAATTATTGAAACAACAATAATATAAAATATCAACGCAACAATTATTGAATCAATAAAATAAAATATTAAACAGTAACTACTGTAATAATTATTGAGTAGTGCCTTCTTACGTAAGAATCAATAATTTCAAAAATACTATGCAATACCGCGTGCTACTGTGCAATAACGCGTATTACTGTATTTTAATCACCGGATATTCCAACAGTGTTAACGGTAACAACTACGCCGTTATTTGTAAAAACTTAAATTTGTCGTTTTCTTCACCCGACAGTTATTCTGTTATGGAACCCACAAATGGCTGCGCCGTCGTACGAATATTCCCCGACAGAAAGAATATTCCCCGACAACAATGATTATTTTATAACCACTTAAAAAAATTCATATTTCACCCATAACTTTAAACTTTTATCAATTTAACTATTTACTGAATAGTAATTATAAGAAAAATTGAATAACTTTATTTCATAAAATTCGGGGTCTTACATACAAAGTACATAATACAAATACAACTTACTAATACAACTGTCGTGTACAATACGACAAAACATAAACTGCGAGTTTGAATATAAATATTATCTTCTAGAGAGTATTCATACTCAAAAGGAGTCCTCATTACATTTATTAACACACTATTACATAGAATAGTGAGGACTACTAACTAATACTATCATTCGGACCATCACTCCGTTCCCCGACTTGCCCCAGCTACGTTCTCATTTCTTGAAGAGAACAGTGAAAGAAAGGGTGAGCTCAACTAGCCCAGTAAGAAATATTATGACTAAGATAATGCAGAATAAATTATCATTAGCCTTCAACAATGTTAAACTGATAAAATATAATAGACATCAAGTTTAACTGCAGCGGAACAAGCAATCCATTAAAAGAGTCAAGTAGAAAATAAACTCTACTATCTTTTATGATTTAAAAGGTTTTTCAACATTTTGTTCGCTGGAACTCAGCTTAATAAAATAATCCACATCATCGAATCACTCATGCACTACGGCCAAGGATATTTGTGTATTCATTAATGGTCATGATCATGCCAACAACTGTCCATCAATGCACTACGGGCCAATGAGGACTTTTATCACATCATTTGTAACATTACGGTCATGATTATACCGCATAATCCCTGGTCATAATCATACCAAGTCCATCTATGCACTATAGGCCAGAGATGACTTTCACATTTATAAACATGAGGATGATGACAATGATATAAGAATTTAATAAAACAAGTTCAAGAATTAATTTATCCAAGAATTAACAACGTCCAAATTGTCAACATGATACTGCTTTGTGGAGTAAAATTCAAGAATACTTAGAAGAATATTTTCATGAAAAGATACTGGATGAACCGCAATTATCAAGGATATTCCACTAATTTCATAGAGTATAGAAGTCAAAACTTAACCAACTGAGTATAATAAAGAATGAAATAACAAAAGAAATCACCCGGCATGCGATAGACCGCACAGACAGGTTATTCCAACAGAAAAATAAATAATGAAACCAGGTCCGGCGTAAACGCACGGACAGGATATTCCGACAGAATAATAATTAATGGAACCAGGTCCGGTGTAAAACACACAGACAGAATGTTCTAACAGAATAATAACAAGACGGAACCAGGTCCGGTGTAAAACACACAGACAGGATGTTTCAACAGAATAATAATAAAAACAGAACCAGGTCCGGTGTAAAACACACAGACAGGATGTTCCAACAGAATAATAACAAGACGGAACCAGGTCCGGTGTAAAACACACAGACAGGATGTTCCAACAGAATAATAATAAAAACGAAACCAGGTCCGGTGTAAAACACACAGACAAGATGTTCTAACAGAATAATAATAAAAGCGGAACCAGGTCCGGTGTAAAACACACAGACAGGATGTTCCAACAGAATAATAGAAGAATGTCACCAAGTATAGGGTAGACCGCATATACAGGTTATTCCAACAGAATAATAAGAAATGGAATAACAACAGTTCTCTTCATGAATAAGAAAAAATAACACCCCTTACCATTTCAAAGAAGAGCTGAAATAAGGAAGTAGTTAAGTAGTAGAATACTCTTCTTCTCCCTCTCTATAGTTTCTCTCTCTAGAGTTCAGTGAATTCGTAAGAAATAATGAAGGAAGGAGCTGCTATTTATAGAAAAATAAAATGCATAGTAACTAATCCATGAACGGTCCAGATTGATTACTTTAATCTGACGATCCATATTTAAAGAAAAATCTTTTAAATAAAATATAATATATTCTATTTATAGTATAACTTTAATAAAGTATTTTGTTTTATATAAAAAGATATTTTTGTTTTATTACGTTAATAACACGAATAAAACAAAACGTCATTATCGCTAAATAATTCATATTATTAACTGACAATAATTAAATCAAACTGAGTGACTTCTCACATAAGCATTAATAATCAATAGCGTGTGCTACTATGCAACCACACGTATTACTGTACTTTTACTACCGAGTAGTTCAACAGTATCAATGGTAAAACTTCCACCGTTATTTTTAATAAAATATTTTTGTCGTTTTCTCAATCCGACAATAATTTTTTTGTGGGGTCCACCAATGATTGTGCCGTTGTACGAATATTCCCTGTTAAAACGAATATTCCCCGACCAATCAAATATTAAATAACAACTTGCGTACTTTACAAAATTTATAAATATTACCCACAACTATAACATTATATCAAATTAACTCCATAATATTCAAAAATAATATTTATAGAAAATTCATCTTTATTTATAAAAGTTGGGGTCTTACAAAAGGGGGAGAGGTTATGGTGGTTTAATATGGTGGTTTAATGGTTTAGTTTAATGGTTTTTGGAAGACTAAAAAGTTTATGGTTGGTTTTTGGCTGGTGCTTCAAAGACTTATTATTATTTTGAATTTTAACAATGGTTTTAAAACGGATATATCTGATATGTTTGTGTAAGTTGAACTAACATGAATGCAAGTAACAGGGGTTGTTTAAAATCTCAAGATACATTAAAAATTGGATATCAGTTAGATATTATGTTGAGATTGTAACAACCCGATATTTTCTACATAAATAAATAAGAAATTTTGAGTATAAATTTTTTATTTATTTATTTATATATTAAGGATGAGGATTTGTACAAGATTATGTGTATATGTATTTATGTGGTAAGTAAAAATATATTTATTACATAATTATTTACAAATAAATTTTTTTTTTAAAAAATTATTGATTATTAAAAAGTATATACTTATAATAATTAATTTATGGTAGAAATGTTTTATTAATTATTTTCCATGAAAATATATAATCATATATTATTTAAAGTGATTTTTAGGATAATTATAATAATTATTTTATTATATGAATTTTGTTCAGGTTATTAAGTAAATTGTTTTTACTTAATTATAAGGTTAATTATGGCAGATAAAATCAGATATGGAATCCAAACCCTAATTCTGGGTTTTGATCAAGAAATGATAATAATATTATAATGTTATAATATTTTGATTTTTTAGTGCTATAAATATGTACTGTAAAAATGTATTGTTGATGGTTGGTCAATTATGGTATATTGATCGAACCCTAGCATTAATTGATTTAACCCTATTTATCAATTTAAATGGGAAATTTAAGATTATTTAATATGTGTTATGTGTTACTTCGTGTTATGCTAATTAGGAAACCCTAATTATAAATTTAAAACCCTAATTATATGAATTTCTATTAAACCCTAATCCGGAAACCTAGACCGGAGGTTTGATCTGTCAAGAATTGTGTTACAGTGATTAATGTCAGGTATAATAGGTTTTATATCGCTAATTTAAATAAACCTAATTAGTTATTTAAGACCATAGCGATTAAAACCCTAAATTTGAAATCGAAACCTTAATCGCGAAATTAAAACTCTAACCGATATTTCTTGGAACCCTAATTGCTAATTTTAAACACTAATTGTTTAAATAGCAAAGTTAATTATGTTATAATACCCTAATGTTCCTGTATAATAAAATTATTAATTTAATCTAATTAATAATTTTAATTTTTCAAATTTTGGAAACTAAATTTAGTTTATAATTTTACAAACCCTAGTTGCTAAATAGTATTTTTGCTTTTTACTAAACCTTAGGGTTAAACCCTAAGGGTCAAACCCTAAGGGTTTGCCAAGTTCTATTTTACCATAAAATTTGCAAGCGAAATGACCGAAATACCCCTCTTGGGATTTTCTTTATTAGGTAAATTGCAAAGATTGACATGTGGGGAGTGGGTGACCTAATATAACTACTCCATTGACTTAAAAGTCCAGCAAATCAGTCTTTATAGCAGCATTACATGTATCTAGCCTTTGTATAAATAGATTGGAGGAGAGAGAAATGTTATTTGTTACTTACATTTTTCACAATACACATCCAAGACCTCCCTCTCTCCAAACCAATGAAATTATCTAGCATTATAGTTCCATTATCAAGCCCCACTAACACCATACCCTTATCAGAAACACAAAATCAAAAATTTATTCATCAAAGGTATAAACCCTAACCATAATTTTTTTCAATGATCTGTTGTTAGATCTTGTAATTTGTTGTTAAAAGATGTTGTTTATAGTCTACTTTAATGATCTGGGTTGGTATATTATAAGTCCATAACATATAAATGCTCAAATCAATGATTTTCAAATTTTTGGAAAAATTTCATGTTACGGTCTGACAACGAATGTCAGACCTTGTAGATCTATTTCTGTAATTGGGTTATGTGTTTTAAAGGTTGATACTTGTAGTATGTTATGTTGTCTTTAATCTGGAACTGATAGATAGCTCAAATCACGCTCAGAATGAAAGTTATGGGCGGTCAAACCTCGTTGACCGGCCATGACTTTCAAAATCTGGAAAAAACCCAGAACAGCCCAGAAGCCTCTGACAGGTTCTTTGCGGGCTTAGATCTAACTGCTTGATGATGATTATGTAAAGATCTGTGTATCTAGGTTATACTCTGTTGTTTGGACTACAATATTATAGCACTATATCACTAAAATATTGATCAAGTAGATCTCAGTGGGCGGTCAAACTAGGCCGGACGTTCATGAAATGCATTTTCTGGGTAACCCAGAAAACGCATGATCATGACGTCTGACAAGGTTTGACCGGTCTGGATCTGTCGATTGTGTTGTGATTTTGTTGATGTTTTTGGATAGATATACTCTATTACATGCTGGTTACATACTGAACCCTTTATATCACACAAATATTACAAGGATTGCAAGTTGTGGAAGCCCAAATATGGCTTGTCTAACTGTTCTTCATTTCTGGGTAACCCAGAAAATGAAGAACAGCTCTGACAGCTTCTTTGAGGGCTTTGATCTCCCTTGTTATGCAGTTTAGGATCAAGGTTGTTGTTGGATCGTGTACTCCTGCACTAGTACTACACGATCGGCTCAATATCTAACCCAGAAACACTTTACACCGTGCACGATTAATGGTCAAAGTAGCTAGCCTAGGTTCTGACATGGAATTCTGGGTTTGTATGAAGAACATGAAGAACACCTATAGCGACGGTTCTGTCGCTATAAGCGGCCTTTAGCGATAGTTTTTGCGAAAATTAATTATTTTTATTTAATAATTAGTATTAATTAGTTTTTAATTCTGAAAAATACAAAATAAATTATTAAAAATTATTTTAAAGTCCGAAAATTATATTTTAATTATTTTGAATATATTTCATAAATATTTAATATTTTTGGAATATTAAAAGTATTTAATTTATTTAATTGTAATATTAAATAAATTATTTAAAAATGATTTAAATACATAAAAAATCATTAAAAATTATATTATGATATATGAAAATATTTTAAGTTATTTTTAATGACTTTTAATATTTCGTGATAATTTTCATTAATAAATTAATATTAATGATAATTAAGTTGTTTAATAAATGAATTAAATAAATAATGTTAAGATGATTTTATTATTTTAAAAATCATTTTAAATAATAATAAGATATTTAGGAATATTTTAAGTTATAAAATATAACTTTTAATATTTAAAGGATAATTTCATTAATAATTTAATATTAATGATATTAATTTAAATCTAGTGATATTAAATTTATTTAATAATTATATTAAATAAATAGTTTTAAAATAGTTTTATTAATCATTTAAAAAGGGATATAAATGAATTAAAAATATTCTAAGTTATAATTAATAACTTTTAATATTAAATAAATAGTTCATTAATAATTTAATATTAATGGTAATTATTTTATAATGATTTTTAAATGTTTTAAAAATCATTTAAGGGTAATATAAATATTTTAAAAATATTTTAAGTTATTATTAATGACTTTAATATTTTGGCAATGGCTTCATTAATAGGTTAATAGTAATTAAATATTAATAATAATAGAATTGTTTATTATTAAATTATTTAATAATGATTCTGATATTTCAAAATTATGATAAATGGTAATAATTATTTAAAAATTATTATAAGGCCATGAAAAATAGTGTGACGGGTGTTTAAGATATCCAAATGAATATTGAACTACTGTTTAGAGTTTTAGACTCGATATTTACCCGATAAAGCTGTCGGTAGACTGGCATATTTCAGAAATTGATCTGGACTTAGATAGGATGACTGGGTAACTGTTTATTTGTGATTCAATGGTGTTAAAGTTATGTGACAATATGATTAGGAATGTGCTGACTGCAATAAGCAGTATTATATGATATGTTATTCTAATCAGACCAATGATCTATTTAATGATAGGGATTGATAGAAAAGATAAATCTAAGTTGTGTAAGCAGCTGACAAGGCAAGTATCTAAACCTTTGCATTTACTTTATGCAACGGACATGCGTAAGATAATATCTGAATTGTTCATATCAATTGTTTAAATATTTCAACCTTTGTATTTACTTATGCAATGATTCTGTATAAGTAAGCTATTAAGCAATAATTGTTGTACAATTTCCTTTATCCTATTAATATTGATCAAGTTATTTATTTTGTTCGTTAAATTTCTATAACATGGTTATACCAGTGTCCCCACTTGGATAATCATTATATTTTATCACATGCTGATACATACTTATAGTTGCCTAGTATGTATACGTTGAAATAAAAGTCGTCTAAGCTATTTGATTCAGCTAGACATAAAATTTAAAGTTGTTGTTGAACAATATAAAACTTATCCAACCGAATTGTTTTGGTATGGATTCAAGACTGTCATGAACATCCCAATCATGGGAAATTTTTATGCGCTAAGGCGGACAAAGGATGAACGATAATATCGTTCTAGCAATGTAGTATTGATCAATACAGGGCATAACGGGCTGATCACCCCCGTGCCCGTAAATTATGACGGTTTACAGATGAATTTCTATTTAACCCTTTCGAAAATAGAAAATAATGTTCATAGTCTGATAATTGATCATCATTGATAGTTAATATGTAGTTTCTAAAAATTTAAAATAAAAATGATATGTTGTTATTTATTGGTTTGGCTTACTTCACAACTGTTGCTTCGTTGTAGAAGTATCATTTCAAGAAAATATTTAATTCATTCCGATAACCATTATTGTTGCTATTACTTGCTGGGCACTCAAATGCTCATCCTTGCTTTAATTTAAATATTTTCAGCTAAGGGTGAGCAACTCGAAGGATCTGCCAAGAATAAAGGGAAAGGAAAAGTTGCTGAATGACTGTTTATGCTATCTTTTGTAATAATCAAACTTTATTAGGATATGGATGATAAATATTATTAATATCATGTAATGAATGTTGAAGGTTTCGTACTTAGGATTTGGGAAACTCTGATAATATGTAAATTAAATTTGATAAATCTATATTATTGTTATTATTATTAGTATTATTCCGCTCATAGAAATGGTATCGTGAAGCACCGAGTTTGGGTTTCAAGTATCCGAATTTGGGAGCGTCACAGAGATTCCTGAAATGATATTATATTGCATTGCATGAATTTAGGGGGAGCTAATTATATTGTATGCATGGTTTTAGGGAGAGCTAATGGGAATTAAAAATTTTGGGTTGTCATCATCAAAAAGAGGGAGAATGTTGACTTAGTCATATTCCATCCTTAAGTTTTGATGATGAATTGTTCATATACTAAATTGTTTTATGGCATTTCAGGTATCTGATGATAAAGGAACATTGGTGGGATATTCAAGTGGTTGAAGAGTTTTTCTTTACTAGGAAACAAAGTGTAAGGTCAATTGCATAATAATTGATATTTCATTTAAAGGCTCTAGGACATATCATTGGCATTTAGTTTTATATGTCTTAAATAAAAAGTAATTTAAATCTAATGAAAAAGGTTTTTTCTAAAATAAATTACTTGAGATTAGATTAAATATATGTTATCAAGTAAAAAAGAGTTTAAAGTTTTATTTTATAAAATGTTAATTGATATTCTTGGGTTATATATATTCTGAATTGTGCTTGTGGTACATACGTGTATGCCTAGAAGCTAAAAGGATGGTAGCCTACACATTTGTTATGATATGATGTGTATGTATGCGGTTTTCAAGAGATAAGTGATTATAGATTTCTTGGAACTATAATACCTTGAATATTGGAAAGATAAAGGAAGATTGGATGTTTGCTGCTACACGCCACTTTAAGAAAGATAAAGTCAAAAGTTTCTATCTAGTGGGTTATCTTTTAAAGAGTCTTTTAATTTATCAAACAGTATAACTAAAAAGGTTGTTCTTCTTTACCGTTGTGGGATTGTTCCATTATTTGTGAGATATTATCAAGACGGTTTTTGTGGACTAATGGAACAGATGTAATCTGGTATAAACGGTAACCTTTTATGGGCTATATAAATTGTATTTCATGTATGGAATTAATCATGACTCACGAAATACTCTTTGCATTAATTATTGATATTATCGAGCAACTTGATTTAATTGGTGCAACTTTGATCAGCTGAGCAATTATATTTTTGATATCTTTTAGCTGGTAATTGGTTCAAGGGTGCAAAGGTACTTGAGGAGTGCATAAGTGCACAAGGAGCAAGAGTGCTCAAGAGAAATTAATTGTTATTAATTGTTGTAAGAATCTGTTTTGTAATCAGTGTTTATTTATAAATAAATAAATAAAGTGAGTCTCTAATACTAGTTGGTATTGGACGTGGATTAGGTTACTATTATAGAAGGTAGTAGTTGAACCAGGTAAAAAATTCTTGGTGTTCATTTAATTAATTGTGCTTAATTTTATTGATAACAAGAATTAAGGTTAATATAATAAGTTAATATATAAACAAGATTTTCTAAAACTTAAGATATATATTTGATTATTTTAGCATACTAAATTCTAAAGTATTTAAACAATTTTTGTGATTAAGAAAATCGAGTTAATTATTTCAGCAAGCTGAAATAAGCAAAAGTTTTGAAGTAAAATAAAAATCGACCATAGTTGTTCGAACACTTATTCAACCCCCCTTCTAAGTGTGCCTATTTAAATTTCAAACTCCGTTAGGAGAAACCTTCATTACATCCACTGTTTATAAATCTTGTTTGATTCAAATCGACACCCCCACATTACCTGTTGATCTCATCTTTTTGAAAAAACTTGCATTTGATGTGATTTTGGGGATTGATTGGTTAACTACTCATCATGCTAAAATTGATTGTTTTCGTAAGGTCGTTAGTTTTCATATTCCTAACCAACCTGTTATGCGAATTTAAGCAACCAAACAATTAATGTAATGTCCCGAGAGTTTGATCATATAGTATATGATAATGATCCTTAGAGAAAGATAATGAACGGGTCAAAGATTATGTAATACTCAAATATAATTGAGTCTAAGTAAATGTTATGAAAAAAAACTTATAAGAATTTATTATCAAGAATGGTGAGAGTAGAAAATATAAAATATATATTAATGTAATGTGTTGAAGTTATTCAACGAAGAGATTTGATGAAAACCTGAGTAAGGTAGGGTTTCGGTGATTCCGAGGACGGAATCCTTATAAGGAAGGAAAGATGTGACAACCCGAATTTTTATAAATTATTAAAATAGGAATTTAATAACTAAAATTCTTGTTATGAGATATTTTGAGTTTGAGTGTGTATATATATATATATATATATATATATATATATATATATATATATATATGTGTGTGTGTGTGTGTGTGTGTGTGTGTGTGTGTGTGTGTGTGTGTGTGTGTGCTATAGATGTTGAAATATATGATCTGGTGTGAAGAGAAATATATTCATATATTAGAAAAGTGAGGTTTAATAGTTAAGTTAACTATTGAAGGAATTAAATGAATTTAGTAATTAATTTTAAATATTTATTGAATTAAATAAATATTTTAATTTATTTATTTATTGAGGAAATAAATAATTGATAAATTGTGGAGAATTAATTTAGTAACTAAATTGATTAATGTAAATTAAATTGAGTAATGATAATTTTATCTGAAGGATTTAATTTAAGGAAATAATTAAATTAAATCAGTTGCTCAATATTTAAGAAAATAATTAAATTAAATTAAATGAATTATTTAATTTATTTGGAAATAAATAAATTAAATAAAGTGACGTTTCTAATTTATTAATTAAATTAGATATATAATTATTTATTAATTATAAGTATAATGATAATAAGATTTTTATTATTATTATTATAAGTTATTTAAATTAACTAAACTAAAGTTATTTAAATTAATCAACTAAAGGTGTGACATGAATCTATATAATATAAGGTTATTAAAATAATCTAGTTGGGAGTTATGTGTTAGCCAAACAAGGCCTCGTGGCCTTTGGTTTTTTTCAACTGATGCAAACTTTTTGATTTTGTACCTGACGTTAGTGGGGGAGTGGGAGTCAGTTTATTTTTACGCTTCTTATTTTTCCCTAAGGCTAGACAATATAGAAATACAGAGGAGATTTGGAGAGAAGAAGAAACTGGCAAGGATGAGTTACTTAATAAAAGCCAAAGCTCCCTATTCCTTATTCAGTTTCTCTCGACTCCTCCTGCCCTGTTATACTCGCCCCTTTCCATCTCATTGTCTAGTGCACTTATTCGGCTAACACAAGGGGAGAGAAGTAAGAATTTGAGCTTTCAAAACTCGTTGGAGCAGTGAGGTTTCAGTTTGAGAGCTAGCAAGAGATCATAAGTGAAGCTAATAGAAGGTATTACAATCTATCTTTATAATTGATATGAAAGTAAAGTTCAAACAAGGTGGTTTATTTGGTAATAGAATGATTACAGTTAGCACTATAAACTGATTTTAGTTATGAATGGTTCATTGTAATGATATTAGTTAATTGTAGTTGTACTAATTAACAAAGACTTGAAATATTTCATGATCAAAAGAATGGGATTTCAAACAGATTGAATTAATAAAAAAAAAGAAAAGAGAAAACTAGTTAGTTTGTTAATGACTCGGCTATGCTTAATTGTTTGCATATTAAACTGTTATGGCTTGAATTAGAAACAAGGGGATAGGCTTGGTTGTGTGGTGATATAAGGAAGCTAAAATGGGATGATAGCACAAATAAATGGCTATGAAATGAGTGTTCCAAAACAGCGCACACCACTTGTTCGATAAAAGTCCTATGTGAGTTTTTTTTTGGTTAAAAACCAAGTATTAAGTAAATCTAAGGATAAAGTAAGGTATATTTATCCTATATGAAGATAAATAAAGAGTTTGGGCATATTAAATGAAAGAGAAAAGTCGTTTTAAACCAAAATGAAAAGTTAGAAATAAGTGTGTGAAGCCATTATTGACCACTGTTTTGAGCAGCGTAAAGATTTTGAAATCAGAAGTTTATAACTTTTAAATATAGTCTCATATACTATATAAAACATATTTAAAATTTGTTCTAATTTGGTATACGAGCTAGAAGTAATAAGGTCGCGAAATAAATATGTTAGAAATCGAAAAAAATTATGAACTGCTGACCCTAAGGACAAATTCGGGGCTAGCTACAATTTCCAAAAAATTGTGGGCTTTTGGGTTATTATAGTACACTGAATAAGCTTTCCAAAGACTCTGGAACGGACTAATTCCGACTTCGGAGTAAGGAGTTATGACATTTCAAAGTAGTTGCGTCAAATCTGTCCAACAAATTCGGAGCAGTCCCCTTGCACAGATTTTCTGAAATTTTGTGCTTGGAATTTAAAGATGGTCCATGAACGAAAGTTGTAGCCCCAGAAGTTAGCTTCGCGTGGGCCTAAGAATCGCACAAAAATGTTTTAAAACGAATTAGTTATGACTGTTTTAGCGAGATATGGTAAAGCTGAGAAAAAAATTAAAAACTGTTATGATTGGGCATTTTTAAGTTCTGGTTTGGGCTGCCTATGATGTCTAAAATGGGTGGCATATATTTTCTAAATATATTCTCTTATGATGTTTATAGCATATCCAAATTTTGGGGCAAACTAACTTACGAATTAAAAACTACAAAATCACAAAGTGGCTTCATCGCGAAGATGGCTGCTGCCCAGCAGCAACGCTCTGTAACAGTTGACTGAGACTCCTTTGAAGCTCTCAATTGACGTGTTTAAAGTACCCAAAATGTTTAGCTAATATTTTACTTAAATAGGTGGGTATACCACCCATATTATATCTAAAACTTGACATATAAAGGATCAATGTCATGGGAAATATAAAATGGCAGAGCATGGGGTGAGCAAGACTAGGAACGCTGCGACAATAAGCAAGTTTGAGTAATTGCTGCAATTGGTATTGTATTTTAATACGTGGCTGCACCACCTCTAGCCTACACAAAAGTTTAGGATGATTAAACTAATAAACTAAAATATGAGGAACCTTTATTTGGTGTAAAAAGGTTAAAACAAATTAAGTTTCTAAATAAACTAATATTCGTTTTGAGTAAGAATAAATAATATTAGTTTGTATAAAACTAATAATTATTATTGATGAATATACATGCATGTTTTGTAACATATTCAATTATCTAATACGTGTGTACATGTAATTATAATTCTGTAGGAATTGTGGAGAAACTCTAGGTTAACTTTTGTGGTAATCTCCAATCAAGGCAAGTTTTTCAGTTCTATTATGTTTGTGGATTAAATGTGATTATGTGGTGAGTTACATACCATGTTTTATGAATTGTTAAAGTCAAAATATGACTAAGTTAATTGGGTTATGGAACTCAATTTATATGTGATATGTGATAGCACATGTTGTATGATGTAACTCGATAAATTAGAAATGTATAATGCATGAATGTATGATTTGTAAGGAATTATTGATGCATGTAGGATATGCATAGTAAAGAAAATGTAGTGCATATGAAATTGTGTGCTATGTGAAACATGATAGACTGTTAAATTTGTTGGGCTGTTGAGCTCAATCTTGCAAACACAAACTTTTTGCAGGTTAATGATGTTAGACAATATTACTTGCTATACGGATGATGAAGATTGAACGATGTGCAAAATGAATACATTTTCTTGAATTAGAAATGGTATAAATCTATGATTGATAGTTTTGTCAAATGTAATTGGCATTTTATGTATAGTTTGAAATGTTGAATGGATAAAGAATGTTTATTCTGAATTGAGAATAGATATGATTCTAATATAAATGAATCCTCGATAGAAAAGATATGAAGTATTGAGACTTAAGCTTTTAATACGTTTACACATAATATTATACAAATCATATAATAAATATGTTTCTAGTATAAAGAAGAATTGTAAAGGTTGCGATTCAGGGAATGAATGAATGGAAAGAAAGAAAGAAAAAAATTTATTCCGCATTTTATAAAGTTTAACATTGAATAATGATGTAAAATCAGAAGGTAGATGTGTTATTAACGACCGAAGTTGAGAATTATATTGTATGAATTTTTGGGGTCGTTACAATTAAAGTCAATCACTGTTATATCAAGTCATAAAGTCATTTGTTTATTGAAAAATGGTTGTCAAGCTTTCTTAGCCCATGTCACAGATTTAAAAAAAATATGTCAGATTTGAATTACATTTCTGTTGTTAATAAATTTCCAGAATTATTTTCCAAAGAACTTCATGGCCTACCCCCAGAACTTGAAATCGAATTTTGTATTTACCTTGAACCTGATACAAAACTCATTTCCAAAACCCTATATTAAATGGCTCCTATTAAACTTCAGGAGTTAAAAATCCAACTACAAGAGTTGCTAGATATTGGTTTCATTCGTCCTAGTACATCTCCTTGGGGTGCTCCTATTTTATTCGTAAAGAAAAAAGATGGGAGTATACGACTTTTTATTGACTATCGGGAGTTGAACCATGTCACCATCAAAAATAGGTACCCGTTACCTCGCATTAATGTCCTGTTTGACCAGTTGCAAGGCGCTAAATTCTTCTCAAAGATCGATCTTCATTCCGAATATCATCAGTTAAAGATTAAAATTGATGACATTCCAAAGACTGCTTTCAAAAATCGATACAGGCATTACAAATTCCTAGTCATGTCCTTTGAATTTACTAATGCTCATGTTGCCTTTATGGATATGATAAACCGAGTATTCAAGGAATATTTGAATCATTTTGTGGTTGTCTTTATTGATGACATCCTCATCTACTCCAAAAGTCGTGAAGATCATAAGCAACACTTGAGGCTAATACTCCAAAAGCTTCGTGAAAATAAGTTATACGCCAAGTTGAAGAAATGTGAGTTCTGGCTTGAGGAAGTAGCATTCCTTGGACACGTGATATCGAAGCATGAAATATCAGTTGACCCGGCGAAGATTGAAGCAATACAAAGTTAAGATGAACCTAAGTCAGTAACCGAAGTACGTAGCTTTCTGAGCTTAGCCGGTTATTATCGAAAATTCGTGGAAGGATTTTCTCAAAGCGCCACTCCATTAAATCAGCTGACTCAAAAAGATACAAAATTCGAATGGAGCGAGGAATGTGAGAAGAGCTTCCAAGAACTCAAGAGAAGACTCATTGCAGCACCTGTTCTGACAATACCATCACGTTCAGAGGGATTTATCATTTACAGCGATGCTTCAGGTAGAGATTTAGGATGTGTCACTACAACAAAAAGGCTTATCAGCGACCGCACATCTGTGACCGCATATAGTCGCAGATGGGTATCAGCGACCGGATGCAGTCGCTAATCGTAGTCGCAGAAAATCTTGTCGCTAAAATAACATCAGCGACCAAGAATAGCGACCGCATTTTTAGCGACCGCAATCAGCGACCTCAGCTGTCGCTATTCTGACTCATGCTGAGTCATGTGTCAGACGTGATGTGGCACACGTGTCAGCGACCGGTAATAGCGACCGCAGGCGGTCGCTGAAGTAGAAGCACCTTACTCGGTCGCTAATACTGTATCAGCGACCGCGTGCGGTCGCTGATTTTTTTATTTTTTTTAAATATTTTTCCTGTTTTATTGATTTCCCAAAAATAACCTGCTTTGTACTTGCTTTTTATCCCAACACACAGCAGTATATATAAGCATCCATCCATCCATGATAACTACTATATGATAAACATCCATCCATACATACAGTCCAAAGAATGAATCTAAATCAACACAACACAATACAATCGTAAACATCCATATAATAGAATCGTAAACCAATACAGTCCAAAGATAAGTAGTTTAAAAGATTACAAGGCTTTAAAAATCTAAAAAACAAGTCTAACAAGGCTTTACAAATCTAACATGCATGACTGGTCTAGCTCTTCATGGATCATTCAAATTAGTACCCTGTAATTAACAAAAGAATAAAACATATATGTTACATGTGTTGATACTACTATGACTTGGGAAAAGCTAAATAATAGACAATGTACGTAATGAAACATTAAAAGTACCTGGTCGCCACCCTGATGATGTGATGCTGCTGCTTCCGCCACTGCCTTCGCCAAGTCATCAGGATTCAGAGAATGCAGATGCCCGCCCAGTATAAGAAGAAGATCACGATTTTGACAGATCGCTCTCACACAGTCAGCAGGAGTATGATAGGCTGGATGACCTGATGACTGTGTAGACTGTGTAGACTGGGTAGCAGAGCTGCCTGTGCCACTGATGGTCGGGCGTCGTCTTTGTCCTTGGCCTTTAACATAATTTTTCTTCACGACAGACGCCCTCTCTCACAATTCTTGATCAATCGCCGGACGCGGGGTGCCTTCAGGATAGCGCTCATTCATTAAGCCCTTATAAGTGTCATGTCAAAAGGTCAACAAATAAATAGTTAAAAATAAATACGAAATGCTAAAAAACATGACTATAATATGTTTAAAGTTAACTTATTATCGCTATCTGAACAGCATCAGGCAGACCATCACGGGTGGCCACATACACATCCAACCAATTGATAGGTTGACCTTGAGACTCAGACTCCTACAGTTCATGTTCTCATATTAATATGTAAACATATGATATTTTAGCTACAAAACATGACTGTAAACATAAAGACAAATAACTAAGCCAATAAGCTTGTTATACATACGTACCCTAGATGATAATCCACCATCAAAAGTCAAATATTTAGAAAGTTAATGTTTTCAACATTAACATAACCAATTGTCAACATCATAATCAAACAATGATGAATGAAGCACATTAATTTTAACAGTAGCCTCATTTTTGGACATCATAAAGGAGAAATTGAAGTCCAATTTTCAGACAGAGAAAGTATAACTTCTGTTCATCTTTCAATTTAATCAGTAACTAGTATGCATGTATGGACATTTCTAGGCACCCAAGACACAAACCAAGAGAAATATAAAAATTTCCAATCAAATCGAACAATTACTTGAAGAATTGAATTCATTGATTCATGAAAGTTTACAAGGTTTACCCCCTTGCTCTTCTTCACAAAAATTTTTAAGCTATCCCAACTTCAGTTGAAGTAATATTATTTCGAGTTTTAGGATGTAGTTTTCAATAAATTTTAGGTAGAGGATTGATAGTAATATAAAATAACCCAATATTCTTAGGTTTTTCCGCATAATTTCTTTACCATGCTACCAGCCTACCACTACTTAACTAACTACTTATATTTGTAGGGTCAAACATAAAATAAATACACAGTCTTAATATTTACAAAATTCACAAATTGGGACTCTTTTTGTAGGACGGATGGAAGGTATTGTTAGAAAATTACTGTCCTTGGTAACATCTAACTAACTGAAATTCAAGTCTCTAACAATAAATCTTCTAAACCAATTCAGATGCTTCCGAAAAATAAATGATTATTCATATGAATGATTATTCTCTAGCAAACAAAACACACCAAATATTAAAATTTATTTTACTTAAAAACGAAATCTTATAAGGAAATTCAACGGAAACATTATTACCTAAAAGTGACGATAAAATGAATCAATTGCTTGACTAGCGACGGCTTCTCAATTTCATTAGGAAGAAGAAGAAGAGAGAATTTATATTAAGAAAACCTAAAATGAAAAGTACATACCAGTGTTTGGTGGGGACGGCGGCTGGCTGGTGGTGCGGTCAACCTCTCCTTCTCCTTCTCTTCTCCCCCTTTTCTCCCTCTTCTCCCTCTTTTCTCAATGCTGAGCTCCCTTTCTTCTTCTTTTTTTCTTCCGTCTTCTGTGTCAAGCGAAAGACCTGTTACTGATTTCTTTTAGATTGATCAGCGACCGCCATCATCGACCATCTGCGGTCGCTGAATTTTAATGACATGGACTTATCAGCGACCGCATGCGGTCGCAGATGTTAAGTGGTCGCACAAAACCTTGGCGCCAACATTTCGTGCCAAATTTTACGAGGTAAATTTGTAATAGCGACTTCTCAGCGACCGCATGCGGTCGCGGATAGTATTTAGCGACTACTTTAAGGTACGGTCGCAGATGTCGGTCGCTATAAATAGTATCAGCGATCGGATATGTGGTCGCGGATAGTCTTGGTCACTGATAAGCCTTTTTCTTGTAATGTGTCCTCATGCAATATTGAAAAGTCATAGTCTATGCCTCATGACAACTCAAAGAATATGAGAGGAATTATCCTACTCATGATCTAGAGTTGGCAGCAGTTGTTTTCGCGCTAAAGATCTGGAGACACTACCTGTATGGGGAGAAAGTGGAGATCTATACATATCATAAAAGCCTCAAATATTTCTTCACCCAAAAGGAAATCAACATGTGACAATGACGTTGGCTCGAGCTATTGAAGGATTACACGACCATACCATCCAATACCATCCTGAAAAAGTGAACGTAGTAGCTGACACGTTGACTAGAAGATCATATGTGGTTACGAGTGCGATGTTGTTAACACAAAAACTCATTTTGTATGACTTACAAAGGATGGAGATAGATTTAAAAATTTTGGGGAACCACGTGAAGATGGAAAATATACGAGTAGAACCGACTTTAATCGATAATGTTAAAGTAGCTCAAGCTACAGACCCGGAGCTGATGCGTATAAAGAAGAAAGTATAAGAAGGTGTTATTCTAGAAGTAAGGATCGATGAAGAAGGAATACTTTGAGTCAACTCTAGACTTTGTGTTCCTAATGACTCTGATTTGAAGTATAAAATCATGATGGAGGCACACAATACACCATTTGCAATCTAATATGAATTACCAAAATGTATTATGATTTTCGACATACATTTTGGTAGAACAATATTGAGAGAGATTGTGGAGTTTATCTCAAGTTGTTTAACTTGTCAACGTGTCAAGGCGGAACATCAAGTACCAAAATATCCATTACAACCACTAAAAATTCCTAAATGGAAGTGGGAGCACATCAACATAGATTTCATTACTGGTCTTCCTGAGGTTTCTCAAGGCATAGATGCAATTTGGGTCATTATTGATAGATTAACTAAGTCTGCTAATTTCTTGCATATACGAGAAATTTATTCACTTGAACGTCTTGCTCGTATGTATATAAATGAGATTGTGAGATTGCATGGTATGTCAGTATCCATAGTTTCTGATCGAGACCTAAGATTCACTTCACGATTTTGGGTCAGCTTACAGAAAACTATGGGCACTCATTTACGATTCAGTTCTACATATCATCCCCAGACAGACGGGCAATCAGAAAGGACTATTCAAACTCTTGAAGATCTATTGAGACTCTGCATTCTAGACTTCAAAGAAAGTTGGGACAAGTACTTACCATTAGTAGAATTCTTCTATAACAACAGTTATTAAACAAGTATAGGCATGGCTCCATTCGAGACCTTGTGTGGATAAAAGTGTCGTTCTTCAGTATGCTGGGACGATGTGGGTGAAGCAACGTTGTTGGGACTAGAAATGGTACGCATGACTACGAAAAAGATTCAAATGATCCGGCAACGTATACAAACCTCACAAGATCGACAAAAGAGTTATGCTGATCTTCATCGAAGGGACTTGAAATTCAATGTTGGAGATCATGTATTGTTACGTGTTGCTCCATAAAAAGGAGTTACGAGATTCGAAAAGAAAGGAAAGCTCAGCCCTCAATTTATTAGTCCATTTGAAATCCTCGATCGAGTAGAAATTGTGGCCTATAAACTCGCCTTACCGTCAAGTATGTCTCGTGTTCATAACGTTTTTCATATATCTATGTTACGTAAATATGTGAAAGACCCAAACCATATTACTGAATTAGAATCAGATGAGATAGCGGAAGATTTAACGTATGAGGAGGTATCTGTCAAGATCTTGGATAAGAAGAAGCCGATTCTACGCTCACAGGTTATACCTCAAGTCAAAGTTTTATGGAGAAATCATGATATTGAGGAAATGACTTGGGAGTTAGAATCTGAAATGAAAATAAGGTATCCTCACCACTTCGACATATCAGGTACGTACATCAATTTCGAGGACGAAATTTCATAAGGAGAGGAGATTGTAAGACCCCAACTTTTTATGAATAAAGATATAATTTTTTCTAAATATTATTTTGAATAATAAGGTGTTGATTTGATATAATGCTATAGTTATAGGTGATATGTGCAAATTTTACAAAGTAAAGTTGTCATAAAATTTTTGTTTTATCGGGGAATGCGCAATCATTGGTAAACCACATAACGGAATAACTGTCGAATACAGAAAGCGACAGAAATAACCTTTTTATAAAAAATAACGCCAAAACTTTTACCGCTAACTGTTGAAATACTCGGTGATAAAAGTACATTAATACGCGTGGTTGCACAGTAGCACACGGTATTGCACAGTATCTCTGATTATTGATTCTTACGTAAGAAGTCACTCAGTATTCAATAATTGTCATAATAGTTGTTGCATAGTATCTCATATCATTAATTCAATAATTGTTACAATAACATTTGTGCAATATTTTATATTATTTAAATAATATTATTAGTTAGCATTATTGTCAATGTCTAGAAAGTTCTATCAAGGAAAGGGGTTAGGTTATATAATTGCGCGCCAATAAGGATAAATCTTTATCGGAAAGCTGTGACGCCTCTAAAATAGGTCCATACAACCCATTCTAAGTCGCCAAATACATGGTACATAATTCAAATGCAAACTTAATTTATACAATACGACAAACGTAAGCTGAGAGTTTTAACACGAATATTATCTCGTAGACAATATCCAAACTTAAATGAAGTCCTCATTATTGGGTCTCCAATTTTTAGTTTTATTTTGATGATAACAATAATTAGTAAATAAATTAATTAAAAGGGTAGAATCATCTCCATAGGATTTTTTTTATTATAATTATTTTATTTATCTTATTTACTTTGACCAAAAATATTTTTTAAATCTTATTTAATTGATTTTATTGATCTTGATATTTTAAAGTGTTAAATCAATTAGGTCATGCATTGTGGGACAAAAGTCATATGTTGATTGTCAAATGCTTGTTTGACCGAATTTGAAAAGAAGATGAAAATGTTGATTAAATCATTTTTGACATGTGAGCATTTTCTATTTATTCTCAAATTAATTTTATTATTTAAAAATCTCAAAAATTATTTTATTTTAAAATTGGGCAAAATTACTTTATTTTATATATATATACATTATATCTTTGTAAAAACCGTGTATATGTACTTTATATATATCAATCTTGCGTGCATATGACTTAAAGTATGACAACCATTTTGGGACTTGTAAGATGTGGGTGTGCTGATACAAATGTTATTTGCATATGCCTAAATATATATCCGTATATATAATATATAAGTGTGTGAGTGTGTTGGCAAGAAAAGTAAGACAACATTTTTGCGACAAAAAGGAAATCATGTAATCTTCAAAATGTTAGAAACCGTGTATATATATATATATATATATATATATATATATATATATATATATATATATATATTAAAACCGTGCATGTGTCTGTATAACTTTTATACATATACAATAAAATCTCTATTTAAAAATATATTTGAGATCAAATTATTTGTATTTTAATTAAAAAATTATTATTAAATAGAGATATTGGAATAAAATATTTTTCGAATACCCAAAAATATTTATTTTAATAAAAATATCAATAAAAATTCCCTAATAATTACTATTATTCAAAAAATATTTAAACAAAGTAGTCTTTTATAGAAAAATGTAGTCTTTTTATAGGAAATGTAGTATTTTATAGGAAAATGTAGTTCTTTATAGAAAATTTAGTCTTTTATAAAAAATGTAGTATTTTAAAATTAATATTATCTCTCTCATATATATATATATATATATATATATATATATACATACATTAAATTATTACTATATAGAGGTATAGTTTCTTAATACGAGACTTAAAAAGTATATAACATATTATAATTTAGAGGTTATTCTTGTTTATAACTGGTCCAAATTGGGACCAAATTTTTTTATAATATTAAAGAGGTTATTCTTATAAAGAGTACTCCTAAATAGGAGTTTTACTATATATATATATATATATATATATATATATATATATATATATATATATATATATAATCATTGCATGTTTATATATATTTCATCCGTTCTTAAAAGATAGTCGTTTTAAAAGAAAAAATTTGTTCTAAAAAATTTGTCGTTTACAACTTTCGAAGAGAATAAATTATTTACTTTCCTATATTACCCCTACCTTCTCTCATTATCTCAAGAAATTCTCTCACTTGTATTAATAGTTTTTAATTTCCCATAAAAGGGTAGTGATGAAATTTTAAATAAATTTTACTTGATAAATGATACTTTTTTAATTCATGTGTCAAAATTTTAAACGACAATATTTTAAAAGAGTATTAGATATATATATATATATATATATATATATAGAGAGAGAGAGAGAGAGAGAGAGAGAGAGAAAACCGAGAATGCATACATCATTTATAGTGCTGGCAATTTTTTTTTAAATCGTGTCCATGTATAACATACTGTCCTTTTTGTTTCTTTACCTTGACCGAATTAATGTCAGGATTTAATTTGAACAATAAATACTATGTTATTTGAAAAAAGAATGGAACTTGAGTGCTGATATGTCTTGTTTTGCATACATAAAAGTTATATATATATATATATATATATATATATATATATATATATATATATATATATATAAACCGGACATACATGCATTGGCATATTAAAAACCAACATGTGGTCAGACTTTGCAATAAATGCTAAGTTGATGGATTTTTGCCTAGGCGGAATTACAATCTCTACCTCGTAAATTGTTTTTAATTCGGACCGTTCAATTCAAAAATCCTTTATCCAAATCGTACATTCAAAAATAGATTTTCAAAATTATTTTTTTACCCCTAATTTCAAAAATCTATAAATCGGAGGCTTTTCTTTCATTTACAATTTACCAATTCACTTACAAAGAAAAGCTTATTTCTCTTCTATATACTCTCTCTCTCTAAGAAACTTTCTCTCTCTTCTTATCAAAGTTCTGATTATTTGAGAAGAGGAAATTGATCTAAGCAAATTGAGATAAGTGGTTTGATTTATTTTATTTGAATTATCTCTTACTTATTTATATTTATAGATATACGAATATAAATTGTTATACACAATTCTATATATCTATATTTCATCTATTTATCAAATAAAAGGATACTTGGGCGCCGCAAGGCTAGGAGATACACCTCTACGGAGAGAAATTCGAACCATACGATTCCTTATAGTCTTCAGTAACCTTTTATTGATATTATTTCTATAAATATCGTAAAATGGATACGACACTTGATAGCTCAAAACAACACTGAGATACTGCTCCAAAAAGAGTAGTCATTCGAACCGAATTTGAGAATCGTAGTGATCTATTAAAAATATTTATATAAATATAAATTGTAAAAACTATAAATTTTGTCATACTTAGACGCCACAAGGCTACAAAGACAAACCTCTACGGAGAGGAATCCGACCGTACGATTCTTTATAGTACTAAGTGACATTATCTATAAAAGTTCACATAATAGATAAAATATTCTTATATATTATTTGAGTTAAACAATAATATTTGTTATATCAAGTATTGCTTAACTAATTTATTTATTATACTTGATATCTATCATCACACGTATTTGTTCATAAATTCATTTATTCATAAAATACTTATTGCATAATATAAAAGTTATTTAAACTTTTATTTCACAAACTTAAGTGAATATATATGCTTAATTTGAAGCATATTTGATTCAAAGCTTAAAATAACTTATTTACTTACTCAGAAGCATTTTTCACTCTAAAAGTTTTTTTAACTTAAAGTGACTTTTTTTTTACTTCATAAAGAATAAATAATTGTTTATAAATTTGCATTAAATTATATATCTGCTTAAACAGAAGTATTTTTGAGTAAAAACTAAAATTGATCTATTTACTTATTCAAGAAGCACTTTTTCACATAAAATATAAAAGTTATTTAAACTTTTATAGCAGTGCATAATTTATATATTTGCTTACACAGAAGCATTATTTGATCTAAGCACAAATTACTATCTGCTTACAAAGAAGCATAATTTCTCAAGTATAAAAGCCTTTGAATTTTTATATCAAGTATTGCTTAACTGATTTATTTATTATACTTGATATCTGTCATCACAAGTATTTGTTCATAAATTCATTTATTCATAAAATACTTATTGCATAATATAAAAGTTATTTAAACTTTTATTTCACAAACTTAAGTGAATATATATGCTTAATTAGAAGCATATTTGATTCAAAGCTTAAAATAACTTATTTGCTTACTCAGAAGCATTTTTCACTCTAAAAGTTTTTTAAACTTAAAGTGACTTTTTTTTTACTTCATAAAGAATAAATAATTCTTTATAAATTTGCATTAAATTATATATCTGCTTAAACAGAAGCATTTTTGAGTAAAAACTAAAATTGATCTATTTGCTTATTCAAGAAGCACTTTTTCACATAAAATATAAAAGTTATTTAAACTTTTATAGCATTGCATAATTTACATATTTGCTTACACAGAAGCATTATTTGATCTAAGCACAAATTACTATCTGCTTACATAAAAGCATAATTTCTCAAGTATAAAAGTCTTTGAATTTTTATAAATATATTTGCTCTTTAATTAATATATGCTTATTTGAGAAGTATCAATATGTACTAAATTCATATTTGTTTATTTAAGAAGCATCCATATGTATTAAATTCTTATTTGCTTATTTGAGAAGTATCAATCTGTACTAAATTCTTATCTGCTTATTTGAGAAGCACATTGTTGTAAAATCTTTTATAAAAAAGAAAAAGAGTAGAGTTAGTTTATTTTATGTACATGTGAGAAAGACGAGTAATTCTTCGACCAAGACTAGAGTCTTAGAGAGGTCAGCGGGAAGTTAGGTCTCTAGTGTACTTGTGAGGTAAGGAAGAAGCTGTTGTTTCAAGACCAGATCATAGAATAGAACTGAACTCAAAAGAAATACAATTAAGCTTGAGGAGGGAGCTGGGAGCTTGCTGTCCAAGATAGATTAGTTGGGAACAGTTGAAAGTTTGACTATAAAACTTTGTAAAGACTTCTCCGCCTGTTGAAGGAGTATTTATTACTGATAGTAATAGGATCTCAAGTCCTGTAGAGGAGCTTGAGACTGGACGTAGCTGTGACGCTCCCAAAATTAGGTATACATCACTCATCTTGGGTCGTCAGATACATGGTACAGAATACAAATATAACTTACTAATACAACTGTCGTGTACAATACGACAAAACATAAATGTGAGTTTGAATACAATTATTGTCTACTAGATACTATACAAACTCAAAAGGAGTCCTCATTATAATTATTGTCACACTATTTAATAGAATAGTGAGGACTACTAATACTATCATCTGGTCCATCACTCCGTTTTTCGACTCGTCCTAGCTATATTCTCATTTTCTGAAGAGAACAGTGAAAGAAAGGGTGAGCTCAACTAGCCCAGTAAGAAATATTATGACTAAGATAATGCAGAATAAATTATCATTAGCCTTCAACAGTGTTAAACTGATAAAATATAACGAACATCAAGTTTAACTGCAGCGGAATAAGCAATCCATTAAAAGAGTCAAGTAGAGAATAAAATCTACAATCTTCTATGATTTAAAAGGTTTTTTAACATTATTATCGCTGGGACTTAGCTTAATAAAATAATCTACATCATCGAATCACCCATGCACTACGGCCAAGGATATTCGTGTATTTATTAATGGTCATGATCATGCCAACAACTGTCCATCAATGCACTACGGGCCAATGAAGACTTTTACCACATTATTTGTAACATTACGGTCATGATTACACCGAATAATCCCTGGTTATAATCATACCAAGTCCATCTATGCATTACATGCCATAAATGACTTTCAATATTTTATAAACATAAGGATGATGACAATGATATAAGAATTCAATAAAACAAGTTCAAGAATTAATTTATCCAAGAATTAACAACGTCCATATTGTCAACATGATACTGCTTTGTGGAGTAAAATTCAAGAATGCTTAGAAGAATATTTTCATGAAAAGATACTGAATGAACCGTAATTATCAAGGATATTCCACTAATTTCATGGAGTATAGAAGTTAAAACTTAACCAACTGAGTATAATAAAGAATGGAATAACAAAAGAAATCACCCGACATGCGATAGACCGCACAGACAGGTTATTCCAACAGAATAATAAATAATGGAACCAGGTCCGGCGTAAACGCACAGACAGGATATTTCGACAGAATAATAAATAATGGAACCAGGTCCGGCGTAAACGCACAGATAGGATATTCTGACAGAATAATAAATAATGGAACCAGGTCCGGCGTAAACGCACAGACAAAATGTTCCAACAGAATAATAACAAGACAGAACCAATTTATCATCAATTTTATCATTGAGACTCAGCTTAATAAATAATGCACTTCACTGAATTATCCATGCACTATGGGCTAAGGATATTCATTAGTATCACGACCACGAATTATCCATGCACTATGGACCAAGGATATTCATGTTTTCACCAATAGTCATGAACATGCCAAATAATAATTTATCTTTGTACCCTTGGCCGAAGAGAACGCATGGTCATGATCATACCGATAACTTTCCACCAATGCCCTGCGAGCCAATGAGGACTTTTACCACATCATTTGTAACATTATATGTCATGATTATACCGAATGATCCCTGGTCATAATCATAACAATCAACAGTCCATCTATGTACTACGGGCCAAAGATGACTTTTATCATAATATAAGCATTAGGATGATGACAATAATGTAATCATTAATCAAACGAAATCAATGATAAATATTAAAGACTTAAAATTTATTCAGAGTTTAAAAATATCCAAATAGTCAACACGATACTGCTTTGTGGAGTAAAATTTAAAAATAATATTTTATCAAAAATAATTTGGACCGAAAAGAAATCAATTTTTATCATGAATAGTACCCGAGCGAATAGTATCCCGTGAATAGTAATTCATGAATAGTACTTCGAGAATAGTACTTTATGAATAATACCCCGTGAATAGTACTTTGTGAATAATATCCCGGAAATAGTACTTTGTGAATAGTATCGTATTTATAAATAGTGCCCATGAATAGTACTTTGTAAATAGTACCGTACGCATAAATAGTGTCGTACGTATTTATAGTGCCGTATAAATGAATAGTACTCCGGCATGAAAAGCTTAAAATTTAACAAGAATGTTCTGAAAAATATCCTTATAAAACGATACTAGATGAAGCGCAAATTTCAAGTATATTCTACTAATTTCACGGAGTATAGAAGCAATACTTCAACAAAATGAGTGTAGAATTAGGGATACGAAACGAAATAATATTACTTACATACTACAAAGTAAGGAAGAAAATATTATTTCATATGAATACTGAAAAAATAATATCCCTTACGAATAAGAAATAAATAATATCCATTACCTTAGTAGAAGACTGGGTACTGCAATAGTGAAGTAGCAGAATACTCTTCTTCTTCCTCTCTATAGTTTCTCTCTCTATAGTTGCTCTTGTGAGGCTTAGTGAATTGGAGAGAATGAAGGAAGAATGCGCTTCTATTTATAGGAAAATATAGTTTCAATAATTGCACGATTAGGGACTCAAATTATTACAGTATAGTACATTCATCTATACCTCTATTTTTAATTTAGTCCTATAAGTATTATCAATCTTGCACCACCTCCCCTAATAGTACATACATGTGAACTAATAGTTCCATACATGTGAACCAACAATAATTTGCATGTGAACCAATAGCAATTAATTGCTCATTTATCCGATTAATTGCCCGTTTGGTCAATTTAACATCCATAAATCAATTATTATCGAAATAAATGTCGATTTTCACTAACACTAATAATCCTAACACAATAGAAATATTTTTATCAATAATTTCATCTTTAATCAACACGAACTTATACATCATTAATATTATAACTCACAATATTTAACAACCAGATCATTCCCAGGAAAGCGGGGGCTTTTCGATAAGGATTTCTTCCTATTGGCGTGTAATTAGGTGACCAAACCCCTTTTCTCGACTGAACTTTCTAGACATCGTTAATAATACAAATAATAATATGAATAACTTTGTCGTCTCAATTATTGATTTAATAATATAAAATATTATGCAGATGATGCTGTGACAATAATTGAATCAATAATATGATAGATACTATGTAGCAATTACTGTGGCAATAATTAAATAAAACTGAGTGACTTCTCACGTAAGCATCAATAATCAAATATACTGTACAATACCGTGTGCTACTATGCAACCACGCGTATTACTGTACTTTTACCACTGAGTATTTCAACAGTTTAACGGTAAAACTTTCGCCGTTATTTTTATAAAAAGATTTTTTGTCGTTTTCTAACTCCGACAATATTTCCGTTGTGGGTTCCACCAATGATTGTGCTGTCGTACGAATATTCCCTGTTAAAACGAATATTCCCCGACCAAACGAATATTTTATGACAACTTGCTTACTTTGCAAAATTTTTACATATCTCCCTTAACTTTAACCTTTTATCAATTTAACCACTTACTAAATAAAATAATAATTATAAAAAAATTGAATACTTTCATTTCATAAAATTTGGGGTCTTACATTCTCTACTCCTTATGAAATTTTGCCCTCAAAATTTACGTGCGTACCTGGTATGTCGAAGAGGTGAGGATACCTCATCAAATTCTAACTCTTGAGGTATAACCTTTGAGTGTAGAATATAATTCTTCTTATCCAAGATTTTAGCAGGTATATCCGCATACGTTAAATTTTTTGCTATCTCGTCTAGATCTAATTCAATAATATGGTTCGGGTCGTCCACATATTTACGTAACATCGATACGTAAAAAATGTTATGAACACACGACATACTTGGCTGTAAAGCGAGTCTATAGGCCACAGTTCCTACTCGATCGAGGATTTCAAATAGACCAATAAAATTGAGGGTTGAGATTTCCTCTCTTCGTCGATTCTTGCTTTTAGAATAACGCCTTCTTGCACCTTCTTCTTCACATTCATTAGCTCTGAGTCTGTAGCTTGAGCGGCTTTAAATTTATCGATTAAAGTCGGTTCTAATCGTATATTCGCTATCTTCATGTAGGTTCTTGAAGTCTTTTACTCTATCTCTATCTTTTGTAAGTCGTACGAAACGGGTCTTTATGTTAACAATATCACACTTGTAAATGCATATGATCTTCTACTCAACGCGTCAGCTACCACATTTGCTTTTCTAGGATGGTATTGAATGGTATTATCGTAATCTTTCAACAGCTCGAGCCAACTCCTTTGGTACATGTTACGTTCGTTTTGGGTGAAGAAATATTTGAGGATTTTGTATCGAGTTCAAGGTCAATACAAAATTTGATTTCACGCTCTGGGGGTAGGCTAGGAAGTTCTTTGGGGAATACGTCAGAAAATTTATTAACGATAGAAATATCATTCAAAACTGTGATTCTCATCCAAGACTTGGATAGCACCTCACATTGATACTTATCAACTTGCCACCATTATTCACGGCGTCCCCTATGGAGAGTCTGGCGTTGGTGCATCCCACACAAGGAAGTCACCAGCGAAAGGCTCGGGGTTCTTTACTTACTGCTTAATATGACAGTAATTGACTTTAGTGGTTTGGTTGCTTGAATTCGCATAACAGGTTGGTTAGGAATATGAAATCTAACAACCTTACGAAAATAATCAATTTTAGCATGATGAATAGTTAACCAGTTGATTCGTAAAATCACATCAAAGGCAAGTATTTTTGAAGAGATAAGATCGACAAGTAACGTGAGGGTATCGATTTGGATCAAACAATATTTATAAATAGTGGAGGTAATGAAGGTTTCTCATAACAAAGTTTTAACAGATAAGTCAAAGTCTAATTTCTCAAGAGTCAAGTTCAAACGTTGAACACAACTAGGTGAAATAAAAGAATGGATAGAACAGGTATTGAATAAGGTATAGACTTCGCAAGAGTTTATTATTAACTTACTCGTGATAACTTCGTTCGGGTTCCTTGACAAACACTCTCACTTAACCTACCGGCTTTGACTTGTCTGGGACATCCTTTGGCGTCATCATCCCAGCTGGACTTGACTTCACTACACGACAAAATCGAACTAGGTGACCTTCTCTTTCGCAATTGAAACATGAATTGGGTTACTAAATACAGTTTGGACGGATGTGTCCCTCATGTCCGCATTTGAAACATACGACAGTTGGTCGTTCTTCTTCCTTTGAAACTGGTGTTGGTGCTGCTGCCGACGTCTTTCCGTCATTGTTGAATCTTCTCTTCTTAAAGTTGTTCCCACTTAGTTCACCTTTCCTATTATCTTGGCCATGATTACTACTGAAGTGGTTACCATTTCTTGCCTGATAATTTCTTACACAATGGTTATCGTTGTTCCGATGGTCGTTGCCACCAGTACGATTATTATCGTGTTGTTGGTAGTTGCCTTTTGGATGGGCTGACTCATTATCACGCTCCAATAACTAAGCCCTATTCATAACATCTGAATACAAACAAAGTTTATGAGAAATGAGGTATTGACGTATTTCGGGTTTCAAACCTCTTAGAAACATTCGCGTCATTCGCTCTTCATTATCGACCAAATGGGATGCAAATGGGATAACTCCGTAAACTTAGTCTCGTACTACGATACGGTCATATTATTTTGCTCCAGCTTGATAAATTTCACCTCCTTCATGTGACGAATACTTTTAGAAAAGAACTTGTCATTGAACAATTCTTGGAACTTCTCCCAAGACATCTTTAGTACGGAAGGTTGAGTACGTGTTATAGATTACCACCAGTAATCTGCTTCTTCACGCAACATAAAGGTGGCGAAGGAAACTTTTTTCTCCTATGAGCATTCCAAGACATCAAATATCTTGGTGATCTGCTTTATCCACATCTCCGCCTTAAGTGGTTCTGGCTTTCCCAAAAACTCTGGCGGTCCCAGCTCTTTGAACTGCTTAGCGATGACCAGCCATGAGTTGCCAGTGTTTCCACCTGCATTATGAACATGAGTCTCTCTCGTTTGGTGTTGCATGAATTCTAAAAAACTCCTAAACATACCATCGTTCGTCATTTAGTCGGTGTTGTTATTTACACGAGGATTATTGTCTTCCTGATGCACATTATCCTGGTTATTGATCAGTGGTGACTCAACGGTCTCATGTGCTCCATTGCTTATCTCAACAATTTCAGACGCCATTCTCAAACACTGTCACCAAAACAAGGGTTAATTGACATGCCACATATTATCCCAATATTTTGACCGACCAGTTAAATAGCAAATAAACTTAGGTAGGTCATACTAGCAAAGGATTTACCCGTCTCTCTTCTAGTCTCAAATCTCAGCCAGGGATCATATCCCTAAGCTTTGATACCAACTGTGACGCCCCAAAAATAGGTATACATCACCCATTCTGAGTGGCAAATACATGGTACAGAAAACAACTACAACTTAATTATACAACTGTCGTATAAAATACGATAAACATAGCTAAGAGTTTTAACATGAATATTATCTTCTAGACAATATCCAAACTTAAATTCAATCTCATTACAATTATTATCACACTATTTAATAGAATAGTGAGGACTACTATGGCAACCATCTCGGACCGTCACTCCGTTCCCCGACTAGTCCCAGCTATATTCTCATTTCTTGAAGAGAACAGTGAACAAAAAGGGTGAGCTCAACTAACTCAGTAAGAAATATTATGACTAAGATAATGCAGAATAAATTATCGTTAGCCTTCAACAGTATAACAACTAATAAAATACAATAGACAACAAGTTTTAGATCAATAACTGTAACGGAAATAGTAATCCATTAGAAGAGTCAAGTAGAGCATGATATCTACTATCTTCTATGATTTAAAAGTTTATCATCAATTTTATTGCTGAGACTCAGCTTAATAAATAATCCATATCACTGAATTATCCATGCACTACAAGCCAAAGATATTCATTAGTATCACGACCACGAATTATCCATACACTACAGGCCAATGATATTCGTGTTTTCACCAATGGTCATGAACATGCCAAACAACCATTCATCTTTACACCCTTGGCCGAAGAGAACGCATGGTCATGATCATATCAATAGTTGTCCACCAATGTAACATCCCCAAAAATTTAAATAATTTAATTCTCGACTTCGGTCGTTAACAATACATTCAACCTCTAATTTTACATCATTAAATGCTAATACAACCATTAAAATTTGCGGAATAATTAAAATCTTATATTACAATCTATTCTCGTTCCTAAAACTTTCAACCTTTACATCTAAATATATCAGAATCATTTTAATACTACAAGAGTTTACATCGCAAAACGATATTACAATACAACATTAATACATTTACCGAAACATTAGACATGGTTTACAAGAATAACAACTTGGCTAGGATATTAAATCTTCATGTATCACTTTTGATCCATATCAATCAAGTAGCATATAGCGTTACCTTTAATTCTTGAATATGCAAAAATAGTTATTTGCAAGAATGAGCTCGACAGCTTAGCAAAATCTAACAATTTTCATGCATCACGTAGCACATAATAACATGCTCAATATACATCTCATAATCATAAAACTAACATAGCATACATGTTGTAGCTCACATAACAACTATAAAGATTGAGTTCCTTACTCAATCAACATTCATAGCTCAATCATCATAGTCATAGATTGACTTTCACATTTCATACTTTTGACATATATAATAAATCATACAATAAAATTTTAAAGCAGTTCATCATCAAGTTCACATAGCAAAAAGGAACTGAAAGACTTGCCTTTACTGACGTTTTACCAACACGCTAATATTTCGTGTCCTTGCATAACCTACACTGTATGTGAGATTGATAATAAACAAAATCAATACTCGATCTCATGGTCAAATTTATTCTAAGACCTTACTTTATCTTATTATCCTTTATAATGTCTTTATAGATATCTAACTGTGTTTTATATGCAACTCAATTTTATTTTCATTTTCATCACCACACATGCTATACTATCGCACTTGTAGTTTAATGTGCGTAAATCACCATTTTATTATACCACTTTGGTTTTAAAAATGCATATTAAACACATTGTTTACATGTTTAATTTTCCTTCAAAAATCAATAATCGCCCTTTTCGATTTCTTTCCATTATTATTCTTGTATTATCATCTTTTCATACTTAGATGCACATAACACCCAATATTAGCCATTAGTTAGACACTTTGTATACCAAAGTTTAAAACACTATTACTCTTAGGCATTTTATTGAGCACGTTATGTGCACACATTAACTTATCTCAACTCTTGATCTTAAATGGTTAATTATGCATAGAATGTGATAACACATATCAATACTCATTACACATGTCAAAACATATTGTTAATCATCACAATATACCATCACCCCCAAAATCTTAATTCAAACAGAATTATAAAACTCATATTACAATTTCTTTAACAAAACGTTGGTTTCATTTTTAACGTAACTCCTTCGTTACATGCCCGTTTTTATTCCTTCTTATATAGAATTAACCCTTACTCAGTGTACTACAATCTCATCTAGACGTTAAAGTCATACCCTTATCCATCTAAAACAGATTCTGCAATTTCATTAACTAGTCCAAAAAATTTCATTTTCTGGACAGTCTTACTAAACAATTTATTTCGGACATGATCCGGTCTATAAAATGGCTCAATCTCACGAGCCTAACTAGTAAACTTCCATATCTACAACTTTTCAGTTTAAAGTTTCTTCAGATTCAAAACACACGATTTTATATGAATTTTTCAAAGTCAGAAACCGTAACAGTTTTGATTTTCTAGGTAGATTGTTTTCCCTTCGGACCAGCCTTACTAAAATAGACACTGCAAAAAATCTACAAGGAGTTTTCATGTGACTCCACTTTCAGAATATAACTTACTTCCATAGCTTCGATTTGATAAAAGGCTCACTTTCTTACTCATTATACCTAAAGAAGTATGAATTTCACAAGATATGTCCACAACTACTCAAAACCTACGAATTTTGTTCTTCAAATTTTCTTTCCATTTCATTTTCTTTCTTGAATCCTCTTGTTTGATTCTTGATAATCCAAGATTAAATCAATACAATCAAGATTAAGCATGATTTACTACCCTAAATCTTATAAAAACATAAATCTACCAAAAAAAATCAAAGATTAAACAATGATTTAGAAGTTACCTTCTTCTAGCTTTTTCTTCTTCTTCTTCCATGGCTTCTTCTTCTTCTTCTTCTTCTTCTTCTTCTTCTTCTAACTTCTCTCAATTCCTCTATTTCTCTCTATCTCTCTCAATTTCTCTATTTCTCTCTTCCACAAAGACTCTTGCTCTAAAAGAAAAAAACTCTAGAATTTCTTCTTATGTAACTCCTCATTTGGGTAATAGTTATGTAATTAATTAATATAATAGTAACCCTTACTAATAACATAAGACTTATGTTACAAAACTCCTACATGCATGACCAATGTCACCTTAAGCCATCTTAGTAGCATAACGTCACTTTTCCATCATTAGTTAAGTAACCCAATGGTTAGGCTATTCATTATATATTATTATTACTTTACTATGACATATAACATATTTCTAATGCCATACTTAAATAATTACTTATTTTAGTAATAAACTCAATTAAACCTTACTAATTATAATTCCTATTTAACCAAAATAATTACAATTTTATTTAACCCATTACAAACCTTCTAATTTAATTATTTAATTAAATTAGAATATTTTCATAATATTAAAGTAATAAAATACACATACATTGAAGAATTATTTAATATACACTTAATTAATAAAATTACACTTAAATAATTTAAAGTTATTTTATTAGTAAAATCAATTAAACTTTAATAATAAAATGCACATCAATTATAAAATTATCTATCAAATTATAACGCTTAATTAAATTAAGCCATAACAACCAACATCAAATATTTATTATTCAATAAATAAATCAACTAAAATATTTATCTAACTTAAATAAATATTTTAATTAATTATAAAAATCATATTCGTTACAACAAATGCACTACATGCCAATGAGGACTTTTACCACATCATTTGTAACATTACAGGTCATGATTATACCGAATGATCCCTGATCATAATCATACCAATCAACAGTGTATCTATGCACTACGGGCCAAAGATGACTTTTATCACAATATAAGCATGAGGATGATGACAATGATATAAGCATTAATAAAACGAAATCAAGGATAAATATTAAAGACTTTAAATTTATTCAGAGTTTAAAAATATCTAAATTGTCAACACAATACTGCTTTGTGGAGTAAAATTCAAAAATAATATTTTATCAAAAATGATTTGAACCGAAATAAAATTAATTTTTATCATGAATAGTACCCCGGGTGAATAGTATTCGAGTGAATAGTACTCTGTGAATAGTACTTTATGAATAATATCCATGAATAGTACTTTGTGAATAGTACTGTATTTATAAATAGTGCCCATAAATAGTACTTTTTGAATAGTACCGTATTTATAAATAGTATCGTACGCATGAATAGTGCCGTATAAATAAATAGTACCCCGGAATGAAAAGCTTAAAATTTAACAAGAATATTTAAAAAAATATTCTTGTGAAATGATACTAGATGAAGCGCAAATTTTAAGGATATTCTACTAATTTCACGGAGTATAGAAGTAATACTTCAACAAAATGAGTGTAGAATTAGGGATACGAAACGAAATAATATTACTTACATACTACAGAGTATGGAAGAAAATATTATTTCATACGAATACTGAAAAAATAATATCCTTTACGAATAAGAAATAAATAACATCCATTACCTTAGTAGAAGACTGAGTACTGTAATAGTGAAGTAGCAGAATACTCTTCTTCTTCCTCTCTATAGTTTCTCTCTCTATAATCGCTCTTGTGAGGCTTAGTGAATTGGTGAGAATGAAAGAAGAATGAGCTTCTATTTATAGGAAAATATAGTTTCAATAATTTCACGATTAGGGGCTCGAATTATTACAGTATAGTACCTTCATTTATACCTCTATTTTTAATTTAGTCCTGCAAGTATTATCAATCTTGCACCACCTCCCCTAATAGTACATACATGTCAACCAATAGTTCCATACATGTGAACCAATAGTAATTTACATGTGAACCAATAGCAATTAATTGATCATTTATTTGATTAATTGCCCGTTTGGCCAATTTAACATCCAGAAATTAATTATTATCGAAATAAAAGTCGATTTCCACTAACACTAATAATTCCAACACAATGAAAATTTTTTATCAACAATTTCATCTTTAATCAACACGAACTTATTTATCATTAATATTATAACTCATAATATTTAACAACCAGAACATTCACAGGAAAGAGGGGGTTTTTCGATAAGGATTTCTCCCTACTGGCTTGTAATTAGGTGACCAAACCCTTTTTCTCGACAGAACTTTCTAGACATCGTCAATAATGCAAATAATAATATGAATAATTTTGTCGTCTCAATTATTGATTTAATAATATAAAATATTGTGCAGATGATACTGTGATAATAATTGAATCAATAATATGATAGATGTGACGCCCCCAAATTCAGGTACTTGAAACCCGAACTCAGTGCTTCACGATACCATTTTTTATGAGTGGAATAATACTAATAATAATAACAATAATCTAGATTATCAAATTTAATTTACATATTATCAGAGTTTTCAATCCCAAGTACGAAAACCTTCAAACATTCGTTTCATTACATGATAATTAATATATATCATCATTACCCTAATAAAGTCTAGTTATTACAAAAGATAGCCTTATCATTTATTCAGGGACCTTCCCTTTCCCTTTATTCTTAGAAGAGCCTCCAGGTTGTTCACCTTTAGCTGAAAACATTTAAATTTAAGCAAGGATGAGCATTTGAGTGCCCAACAAATAATAGCAACAATAATAGTTAGCTGAACGAATTAAATATTTTCTTTGAACGATACTTTTACAACGAATTAACAGTTGTAAAGTAAACTGAACCGATAATAAACAACATATCATTTCGATTTCAAATTTTTGAAACTACGTACTAACTATAAATGAGGATCAGTTGACAAACTATGAACATTATTTTCTATTTTCGAAAAGGTTAAACAGAACTTCATCTGTAAACCGTCATTACTTACGGGCACGGGGGGTGATCAGCCCGTTATGCCCTGTATTGATCAATACTACATTAAAGGACGATATTTTCGTCCAGCATTCTCGCCTTAGGTGCATAAAAGTTTCCCATATTTGGGATGTTCATACCAGTCTTGAATCCAAACCAAAACAATTTAGTTGGATAAAGTTTTATCTTGTTCAACAACAACTTTAAATATGTCTAGCGGGATCAAATAGCTTAGACGACTTTTAATTCAACTTATACATACTTAACACCGATAAGTATGTATCAATATGTGATAAAATATAATGATTATCCAAGTGGGGACACTTGTATAACCATGTTTTAGAAATTAACGATCAGAATATATAATTTGATCAATAATAACAGAATAAAGGAACTTGTACAACAATTATAGTTTAATAACTTACTTATACAGAATCATTGCATAAGTATATAAAAAGGTTAAAATATTTGAACAATTAAAATGAACAATTCAGATATTATCTTACGCATGTCCGTTGCATAAAGTAAATGCAAAGAGTTAGATACTTGACTGAAGCGCTACTTACAGTTTGTAATTTAGATTTATCGCTTATCTCATGACCTATCATTAATAAGATCGTTCGTTCGATTAGAACAATATATCTCAACACATAATACTGCTTATTGCAGTCAGCACATATCCTAATCACGTTGGCACATAGGTTTAACAACCATTGAATCACAAATAATCACTTATCTAATCACATTATCTAAGTCCAGATCAATTTCTGAAATGTGTCGGTGTACCGACGATATTATCGGATAATTATCGAGTCTAAGACTCTGAACTGTAACGTAATATCAATCATATTATTTTTAAATGACTTATAATAATTTTAAAATATTTATTATTATTTATCATGAATTTTCAAACCTCGGAATCATTATTAAATGATTTAAATACTAAATACTTTCATTATCATTAACATTTAATTAGTATTAAAATATTAATGAAATCATTTCTAAAATGTTAAAGTTATTTATAATAACTCAAAATACTTTTAAAGTATTATTATTACCTTTAAATGATTTTTAAAACATTTAAAATCATTCTTAAATAATTACCATTAATATTAAGGTATTAATGTTCTATTTATCAAAATATTAAAAGTCATTATTCATAACTTAAAATATTTTTAATTCATTTATATCCTTTTAAATGATTTTTAAATTAATTAAACCATTTTTAATCTATTTATTTAATATAATTATTAAATAACTTTACTATTTTTAATAATAAGTTAATAATCATTAATAATAATTCATTAATGAAATTATTCTTTAAATATTAAAAGTTATATTTTATAACTTAAAATATTTTTAAACACTTTATTTTCATTTAAAATAATTTTTATAATATTAAATTTATTTTTAAACTAAATTATCAAATAACTTTAATATCATTAATAATAATTAATTAATGAAATTCATCTTTTAAATATTAAAAGTTATATTTTATAACTTAAAATATTTTTAAATACCTTATTATTATTTAAAATAATTTTTAATATTATAAAATAATTTTTAATTAATTTATTTAATTCATTTAGTAAATAAATTAATTATCATTAATATCAATTGATTAATGAAATTTATTGCAAAATACTAAAAGTCATTAAAAATAACTTAAAATATTTTCTTATATCATAATATAATTTTTAATGATTTTTCAAATATTAAAATCATTTTTAATAATTTTTTTAATATTATAATTAAATAAATTAAATACTTTTAATATTTCAAAAATATTAAATATTTATGAAATATATTTAAAATAATTAAAAACTAATTTTTAGAATTTAAAATAATTTTTAAAACTATTTTAGTAATTTTTAGAATTTATTTTCTATTTTTAAAGCATTTTTTGGAATTTAGGAAATTAAATTAATTAAATCCGTCGCTAAAGGCTTTAGCGACGATTTCTGTCGCAATAGGTGTTCTTGAGGGCCAAGAACACTGACATTCAGTGGCTAAGATACCTACTTTGACCGACTTTAACTTTCAGTCTACACATGTTCTGGACAATCTTATGGATTGATCATGTAGTGTTTATGTAATACTACATGAATCAACCATCAAATCAGTCATACAAACACATAGCACAAAGATCTGGCCATTCAAAATCGTTGTCAGAACTTTCTGGGTTTTCCAGAAACTCAGTCAGCTTCTAGGTCCATTTTGTAGCTTAAATTCCTATACGTTCTAGTTACTTTTAATGTGATTTAATTGTTTAGGGTTGTAGTATACATGACAAGGTACAATTATCAACCATCAAACCGACTTAACTACATCAAAATTATAATCTAGAATCTGGTCAAATATTGACAGAACTAATGTTCATACGGTTTCTGGGTTTTCCCAGAAACTCCATCCGTGAGTGAGTGGCCTAGTTTAACCATAGATTACGATCATTCTGTTTATCTCTTAGGTGATTTATGAGCATGAATATGTAGCATGCATACAAGAGTACAATCTTAAAATACTAACACAAACAAATCAGCCAAAACATGCAAGATCTGGGACCACAAACTTCTTGTCAGATGCTGAAGAACAGATTCTGGGTTACCAAGAATTTGAAAGTCAATTCCGTGAGACCTACTTTGACCATCCACTACTTACAATCTGTTGATTGTTTGAGTGATTTAAAGGTATGGATCTGGAGTATAACTTACTGGATACAAACTAGATGCAACAACATCAACAAAACATTTAACACCTGACAGATAAGAGCCTTGAAAAATATTGTCAGACACTGTTCTTGAGTTTCTGGGCTGCCCAGAAACTCTTGGTCATGCTCGGTCAACTGAGTTTGACCAAGAATAACATTTGTTCTGGACATGATCTAAGCCTAATTTCAAGTTCAGAGTATAGTCCTTACAGCAAACGACAAGTATAAAACATCAAACATGCAAAATCATTAACAGGCTCAGATCTATGGCCTCTGACATTCGGTTGTCAGACACAAAATTAGGGTTCATGGCAGTTTTCAAAAACTTTAATTTTAAGGTACTTTGAGATTATAGATCTATGATGTAACATCATAGATCATCATATAACATCTTCTAACACTTAAATAAACACATAAACAAGAAATCTAACATGGCTTTAAAGAATCAAGATTGAGTTTTAGGGTTATACCTTCTTCTTGAAATTGCTTTGATCTTGCTTCTTATTCTGTTTGTGATGTTCTAAGAACTTGTTTGATGACTGAAAAACTTAGAGAATTTCGTGGGTTTAGAGAGAGGATGGCTGGGTTGAGTGTTAGAACACAAATGACCCAAATTATGAACTTTCTCTCTCTTAATCTATATTTATATTGAGCTAGATGCAATGTATGGCTGGTTTATTGGCTGATATGAAATGATTTTGGCACATGGGATATCTAGGGTTGGTAAACAATCCAAAGTATGGCAAGATTTGCAAGCAAGCTATCTTATATAAAAAAAACAAAATCCTAAAATGTTATTTTAGTAAACTAACAAAGCAATTAAGGGTATTCTTGACCATGCTTCTTGAATCTAGGGCTTAATCAACATAGCTTATACTTTAAGGTTTCCCAAATAATTTCTAAGGTAAAAAAAAATTAAGTTTAGAGTTTAATAAAATTTTAAATAGAACTCACTTAATTAAAATTAGGATTTTTAAATAAAAATTAGGGTTTTTAATTATAAAATTAAGGTATTCTAATTTCACGATTAGGGTTTACAATTAGTAATTAGGATTTATAATTACTAATTAGGGTTTCTAAATTTAGAAATTAGGATTTCTAGAAATTACGATTTCTAAATATTAATTAGGGTTTTGCTAATTAACATGTAATTCTATAATACATAACCTTAAACATAATAACACAGTTACATAATAATCTCAAACTCATAACTGAGTTTTTAAATTAGGGTTTCTAATTATTTTGGTCCACAAATATTATTTAGGTTTTATAATACTTAGGTTTTTGACATTATACACCATAATTGACCAACCATTGTCAGTCCACAAACATACAGTACATATTTGTAGCACTAAAAAATTAAAATATAATATTATTATATTATTATTCTTATCCATTGATAAAAATCCAAGATTAGGGTTTGGATTCTATATCTGATTTATTCTTCCTATTTAACCTTAATAATTAAGGTAAAATAATTAACTTAATAATCTGTACTAAATTCATATAATAAAATTATTATTATAATTATTCTAAAAATCACTCCATATATTATTTAAATAATATATGATTATATTTTCATGAAAATAGTTAATAAAAACATTTCTACCATAATTTTAAATATTATAAGAATATACTTTATAATAATCAAATATTCAAAAATAAATTCATTTGTAAATATTTATGTAATAAATATATTTTTATTTACCACATAAATACATATATACAATATCTTGTACAAATCCTCATCCTTAAAAAAAATTATATGCATAATTTCGGATTTATTTATATAGAAAATATCGGGTTGTTACATTCACCCTCCCTTATAAATATTCTGTCCCCGAAATCACCGTTTAAAAACATATACATACACGGTTACATAGCATACACAATCATCGCAAGTAGATCTCGATCAACTTTGATCGAACTGATCTTTAACTATTCACATAAAGCTTGTCTTTCTGATTAAACAGAAAAATTGGTTTCTAAAAGAACTCAAATTCCTCCTCAAACTTTCTTTATAAAATAATTTACTATATATTGGAAAATCAAGCATAATAAAATAAAAGTTATTCGAATAATTACCTGGAGTTCTATTGCCAGCTGCCGCCGTATCCTGGACTGTCATGTTGAAGACCCTTGCAGTAGATTTTGTTGGCTTGCTAGATGATGTTGGTCCTGTGATTGCCAAAGTTCCGCCGCTTTTCCCCATGTTCCCGCGTTCTGCCTCCGTTCTCCTTTTCGGACAGTCCTTCACCTTATGCTCCTTTGATCCGCACAGAAAACACCCATTAATAGTTCTAGGATTAGGGCAGTTGGGAGAGATATGACCCTCCTGCCCACACTTAAAACATACAAATTTACCTTTCAGGCATTCCCCCAAATGGTTCTTGCCACAGTTTCCACATTGTACTAGCGGCTTCTTCTTTGTACCTTCCTGCTTCACCTGTATACCCCCAAAGTTGTTTCCCTTCCTCTTTTCACTCCTATTTCCACTGTTTGTTTCCACCTTCCCAGATCCCTCAACCTTACCCTTATTCCTTTTTTCTTTGTTGTATAGGCTCATGGCCTCACTCCCCTCCTCAGCAATAATAGCTTTCTCCATGAGTGCTGCAAATGTAGGGATTTGCAACACTGCCACCTTATTGTAGAGCCAGGGTTTTAATCCCAGCTCAAACCTTCGTGCTTTTCTAGCCTCCGTATCAACTTGATGCGGAGCAAACCTAGCCAACTCATTAAACTTAGCGGCGTATTCGGACACCGTCATATTTTCCTGTTTTAATTCAAGAAATTTTACTTCCATCCTAGCCTGCATACTAGATGAAAAATAGTTTTCAAAAAATAAAGTTTTGAATCTTTTCCAAGCAACTACACCTACACCTGCTCCAGCCCTCACTTGATTCGCTTCCCACAAAAAATTTGCCTCACCCTTCATCATGTAGGTGGCAAAAGCGGTCTTTTGCCCCTCAGCTACCCTAGCTAATACAAACGCCTTTTCAATTTCTTTAACCCAAGTTTGGGCTTTTACAGGGTCAGTTATACCTCTAAATTTGGGCGGTCCTACAGCTTTGAAGTCCTTAAAGTTTGCCAAGCGATTGTCCTGCTGGTTCCCTGCGGCTGGCATTCCTTGTTGCATGGCCTGAGCTACCATATTTGCAAATTACTGCATTGGATCTGGTTGTGGTTGTCCCTCGACGTTGTTGACAGATTCTTCTGCCCTTTGATTTCTAGTTTGACGTCTTGGCGGCATTATCTGATTAAATAAAATCATAAATTTAACTTACATTCTAAACCTTATCATATAAGTTTAATACTTTAAACTTATTTCATCACTCAAACATAAATTCATTTTCATTAAGTCGTAGTAATTTACATAATATAGCACATACTGCTATCCCTTTGTGACTACAAAAGTCGAAATTTACAAACTTGATCATTACAAAAGTTGAGAACATAATCTTACACAGACATACTAAGCACATTAAACATACCTACACAACAAAACTTATACTGCCTATTTATTACACCTTTTCCTTGGACAACTTTTCGCCTGATGACCTTCTATTCCACAGTTAAAACAGACACATTGTGTTGGATTGGGACAATGAGGAGAGAAATGTCCCTTCTGTCCGCAATTGTAGCAAACATATTCCCCTTTTCTGCATACACCTTCATGTTTCTTGTCACAATTTGCACACCTTTTTATTCGATTAATTTTTCCTTCGTTGTTATCAGGATTTCTTATATCACGGTCTTTCATCTTTCTTTTCCCCTTCTTGCTCGGAGCTGCGCATGCTTTGTTGCTTTTAGTTCCAATTTGGTCAATTTGGATTTTAAGCTTATCTTGTTCTTCCATTGTTTCTATTAATGCTTTCCGCAGTTGGCTATTTAGCAGCTTTTCTATTTCCCACAACTGTTCCAAAGAGGAAACCTGGTCCCGCAGATTCTGCACTTCGGTTGATGCTTGATCAGCTCCAACTTCAGTGTCTGAATCACTATCGATTAGTTCTACTATTTCCGGATCTGGTACGATATTTTTCACAATAACCACCTCATCGAGGTTGCTTTCACTCTAAGCCTCTATTTCAGCTATTGGCTTTGATAGCGACTCGACTCCTTCTTTATGATCCGAGGGTATCCTAATCCTTTTTCACCTAACATCTACACACATAAATTATCCTGATTAGCATATAGTATATACACATAGCAAATAAGAGTTTTATATAAATTATCTTTTATTTTGTTTGACGATGAATTTATTCAATTCACCTCTTTTTAAACTCTATATGAGTTATTTATATTTTTAACGTTTCCCTCTGTTCTAAGGTTATAGCCTGAGGTCTGTCTCACCTAAGGTTTCTAACCCTATAGCTCTGATACCATGATGTGACGCCCCCAAATTCAGGTACTTGAAACCCGAACTCAGTGCTTCACGATACCATTTTTATGAGCGGAATAATACTAATAACAATAATCTAGATTATCAAATTTAATTTACATATTATCAGAGTTTTCAATCCCAAGTACGAAACCTTCAAACATTCGTTTCATTACATGATAATTAATATATATCATCATTACCCTAATAAAGTCTAATTATTACAAAAGATAGCCTTATCATTTATTCAGCGACCTTCCCTTTCCCTTTGTTCTTAGAAGAGCCACCAGGTTGTTCACCTTTAGCTGAAAATATTTAAATTTAAGCAAGGATGAGCATTTGAGTGCCCAGCAAATAATAGCAACAATAATAGTTAGCTGAACGAATTAAATATTTTCTTTGAACGATACTTTTATAACGAATCAACAGTTGTAAAGTAAACTGAACCGATAATAAACAACATATCATTTCGATTTCAAATTTTTGAAACTACGTACTGACTATAAATGAGGATCAGTTGACAAACTATGAACATTATTTTCTATTTTCGAAAAGGTTAAACAGAACTTCATCTGTAAACCGTCATTACTTACGGGCACGGGGGGTGATCAGCCCGTTATGCCCTATATTGATCAATACTACATTAAAGGACGATATTTTCGTCTAGCATTCCCGCCTTAGGCGAATAAAAGTTTCCCATATTTGGTATTTTCATACCAGTCTTGAATCCAAACCAAAACAATTTAGTTGGATAAAGTTTTATCTTGTTCAACAACAACTTTAAATATATGTCTAGCTGGATCAAATAGCTTAGACGACTTTTAATTCAACTTATACATACTGAACACCGATAAGTATGTATCAACATGTGATAAAATATAATGATTATCCAAGTGGGGACACTTGTATAACCATGTTTTAAAAATTAACGATCAGAATATATAATTTGATCAATAATAACAGAATAAAGGAACTTGTACAACAATTATAGTTTAATAACTTACTTATACAGAATCATTACATAAGTATATACAAAGGTTGAAATATTTAAACAATTGAAATGAACAATTCAGATATTATCTTACGCATGTCCGTTGCATAAAGTAAATGCAAAGAGTTAGATACTTGACTGAAGCGCTGCTTACAATTTGTAATTTAGATTTATCACTTATCTCGCGACCTATCATTAATAAGATCGTTCGTTCGATTAGAATAATATATCTCAACACATAATACTGCTTATTGCAGTCAGCACATATCTTAATCACGTTGGCACATAGGTTTAACAACCATTGAATCACAAATAATCACTTATCTAATCACATTATCTAAGTTCAGATCAATTTCTGAAATGTGTCGGTGTACCGACTATATTATCGGGTAATTATCGAGTCTAAGACTCTGAACTGTAACGTAATATCAGTCATATTATTTTTAAATGACTTATAATAATTTTAAAATATTTATTATTATTTATCATGAATTTTCAAACCTCGGAATCATTATTAAATGATTTAAATACTAAATACTTTCATTATCATTAACATTTAATTAGTATTAAACTATTAATGAAATTATTTCTAAAATGTTAAAGTTATTTATAATAACTCAAAATACTTTTAAAGTATTATTATTACCTTTAAATGATTTTTAAAACATTTAAAATCATTCTTAAATAATTACCATTAATATTAAGGTATTAATGTTCTATTTATCAAAATTTTAAAAGTCATTATTCATAACTTAAAATATTTTTAATTCATTTATATCCTTTTAAATGATTTTTAAATTAATAAAACTATTTTTAAACTATTTATTTAATATAATTATTAAATAACTTTACTATTTTTAATAATAAGTTAAAATCATTAATAATAATTCATTAATGAAATTATCCTTTAAATATTAAAAGTTATATTTTATAACTTAAAATATTTTTAAACACTTTATTTTCATTTAAAATGATATTTATAATATTAAAAACATTTTTAAACTAAATTATCAAATAACTTTAATATCATTAATAATAAGTAATTAATGAAATTCATCTTTTAAATATTAAAAGTTATATTTTATAACTTAAAATATTTTTAAATACCTTATTATTATTTAAAATGATTTTTAATATAATAAAATTATTTTTAATTAATTTATTTAATTCATTTAGTAAACAAATTAATTACCATTAATATCAATTTATTAATGAAATTTATCACAAAATCTTAAAAGTCATTAAAAATAACTTAAAATATTTTCTTATATCATAATATAATTTTTAATGATTTTTCAAATATTAAAATCATTTTTAATAATTTTTTTAATATTATAATTAAATAAATTAAATACTTTTAATATTTCAAAAATATTAAATATTTATGAAATATATTTAAAATAATTAAAAACTAATTTTCAGAATTTAAAATATTTTTTAAAACTATTTTTGTAATTTTTAGAATTTATTTTCTATTTTTAAAGCATTTTTTGGAATTTAGGAAATTAAATTAATTAAATCCGTCGCTAAAGGCTTTAGCGACGATTTCTGTCGCAATAGATGTTCTTGAGGGCCAAGAACACTGACATTCAATGGCTAAGATGCCTACTTTGACCGGCTTTAACTTTCAGTCTACACATGTTCTGGACAATCTTATGGATTGATCATGTAGTGTTTATGTAATACTACATGAATCAACCATCAAATCAGTCATACAAACACATAGCACAAAGATCTGGCCATTCAAAATCGTTGTCAGAACTTTCTGTGGGTTTTCCAGAAACCCAGTCAGCTTCTAGGTCCATTTTGTAGCTTAAATTCCCATACGTTCTAGTTACTTTTAATATGATTTAATTGTTTAGGGTTGTAGCATACATGACAAGGTACAATTATCAACCATCAAACCGACTTAACTACATCAAAATTATAATCTAGAATCTGGTTAAACATTGACAGAACTAATGTTCATACGGCTTCTGGGTTTTCCCAGAAACTCTATCCGTGAGTGAGTGGCCTAGTTTGACCATAGATTACGATCATTCTGTTTATCTCTTAGGTGATTTATGAGCATGAATATGTAGCACGCATACAAGAGTACAATCTTAAAATACTAACACAAACAAATCAGCCAAAACATGCAAGATCTGGGACCACAAACTTCTTGTCAGACGATGAAGAACAGATTCTGGGTTACCCAGAATTTGAAAGTCAATTCCGAGAGACCTACTTTGACCATCCACTACTTACAATCTGTTGATTGTTTGAGTGATTTAAAGGGATGGATCTGGAGTATAACTTACTGGATACAAACTAGATGCAACAACATCAACAAAACATTTAAAACCTGACAGATAAGAGCCATGAAAAATGTTGTCAGACACTGTTCTTGAGTTTCTGGGCTGCCCAGAAACTCTTGGTCATGCTCGGTCAACTGAGTTTGACCAAGAATAACGTTTGTTCTGGACATGATCTAAGCCTGATTTCAAGTTCATAGTACAGTCCTTACATCAAACGACAAGTATAAAACATCAAACATGCAAAATCATTAACAGGCTCAGATCTATGGCCTCTGACATTCGGTTGTCAGATACAAAATTAGGGTTCATGGCAGTTTTCAAAAACTTTAATTTTAAGGTACTTTGAGGTTATAGATCTATGATGTAACATCATAGATCATCATATAACATCTTCTAACACTTAAATAAACACATAAACAAGAAATCTAACATGGCTTTAAAGAATCAAGATTGAGTTTTAGGGTTATACCTCCTTCTTGAAATTGCTTTGATCTTGATTCTTATTCTGTTTGTGATGTTCTAAGAACTTGTTTGATGACTGAAAAACTTAGAGAATTTCGTGGGTTTAGAGAGAGGATGGCTAGGTTGAGTGTTAGAACACAAATGACCCAAATTATGAACTTTCTCTCTCTTAATCTATATTTATATTGAGTTAGATGCAATGTATGGCTGGTGTATTGGCTGATATGAAATGATTTTGGCACATGGGATATCTAGGGTTGGTAAACAACCCAAATTATGGCAAGATTTGCAAGCAAGCTATCTTATATAAAAAAACAAAATCCTAAAATGTTATTTTAGTAAACTAACAAAGCAATTAAGGGTATTCTTGACCATGCTTCTTGAATCTAGGGCTTAATCAATATAGCTTATACTTTAAGGTTTCCCAAATAATTTCTAAGGTAAAAAAAAATTAAGTTCAGAGTTTAATAAAATTTTAAATAGAACTCACTTAATTAAAATTAGGATTTTTAAATAAAAATTAGGGTTTTTAATTATAAAATTAAGGTCTTCTAATTTCACGATTAGGGTTTACAATTAGTAATTAGGATTTATAATTACTAATTAGGGTTTCTAAATTTAGAAATTAGGATTTCTAGAAATTACGATTTCTAAATATTAATTAGGGTTTTGCTAATTAACATGTAATTCTATAATACATAACCTTAAACATAATAACACAGTTACATAATAATCTCAAACTCATAACTGAGTTTTTAAATTAGGGTTTCTAATTATTTTGGTCCACAAATATTATTTAGGTTTTATAATACTTAGGTTTTTGACATTATACACCATAATTGACCAACCATTGTCAGTCCACAAACATACAGTACATATTTATAGCACTAAAAAATTAAAATATAATATTATTATATTATTATTCTTATCCATTGATAAAAATCCAAGATTAGGGTTTGGATTCTATATCTGATTTATTCTTCCTATTTAACCTTAATAATTAAGGTAAAATAATTAACTTAATAATCTGTACTAAATTCATATAATAAAATTATTATTATAATTATTCTAAAAATCACTCCATATATTATTTAAATAATATATGATTATATTTTCATGAAAATAGTTAATAAAAACATTTCTACCATAATTTTAATTATTATAAGAATATACTTTATAATAATCAAATATTCAAAAATAAATTCATTTGTAAATATTTATGTAATAAATATATTTTTATTTACCACATTAATACATATATACAATATCTTGTACAAATCCTCATCCTTAAAAAAAATTATATGCATAATTTCGGATTTATTTATATAGAAAATATCGGGTTGTTACATTCACCCTCCCTTATAAATATTCTGTCCCCGAAATCACCGTTTAAAAACATATACATACACGGTTACATAGCATACACAATCATCGCAAGTAGATCTCGATCAACTTTGATCGAACTGATCTTTAACTATTCACATAAAGCTTGTCTTTCTGATTAAACGGAAAAATTAGTTTCTAAAAGAACTCAAATTCCTCCTCAAACTTTCTTTATAAAATAATTTACTATATATTGGAAAATCAAGCATAATAAAATAAAAGTTATTCGAATAATTACCTGGAGTTCTATTGCCAGCTGCCGCCGTATCCTGGACTGTCATGTTGAAGACCCTTGCAGTAGATTTTGTTGGCTTGCTAGATGATGTTGGTCCTGTGATTGCCAAAGTTCCGCCGCTTTTCCCCATGTTCCCGCGTTCTGCCTCCGTTCTCCTTTTCGGACAGTCCTTCACCTTATGCTCCTTTGATCCGCACAGAAAACACCCATTAATAGTTCTAGGATTAGGGCAGTTGAGAGAGATATGACCCTCCTGCCCACACTTAAAACATACAAATTTACCTTTCAGGCATTCCCCCAAATGGTTCTTGCCACAGTTTCCACATTGTACTAGCGGCTTCTTCTTTGTACCTTCCTGCTTCACCTGTATACCCCCAAAGTTGTTTCCCTTCCTCTTTTCACTCCTATTTCCACTGTTTGTTTCCACCTTCCCAGATCCCTCAACCTTACCCTTATTCCTTTTTTCTTTGTTGTATAGGCTCATGGCCTCACTCCCCTCCTCAGCAATAATAGCTTTCTCCATGAGTGCTGCAAATGTAGGGATTTGCAACACTGCCACCTTATTGTAGAGCCAGGGTTTTAATCCCAGCTCAAACCTTCGTGCTTTTCTAGCCTCCGTATCAACTTGATGTGGAGCAAACCTAGCCAACTCATTAAACTTAGCGGTGTATTCGGACACCGTCATATTTTCCTGTTTTAATTCAAGAAATTTTACTTCCATCCTAGCCTGCATACTAGATGAAAAATAGTTTTCAAAAAATAAAGTTTTGAATCTTTCCCAAGCAACTACACCTACACCTGCTCCAACCCTCACTTGATTCGCTTCCCACAAAAAATTTGCCTCACCCTTCATCATGTAGGTGGCAAAAGCGGTCTTTTGCCCCTCAGCTACCCTAGCTAATACAAACGCCTTTTCAATTTCTTTAACCCAAGTTTGGGCTTTTACAGGGTCAGTTATACCTCTAAATTTGGGCGGTCCTACAGCTTTGAAGTCCTTAAAGTTTGCCAAGCGATTGTCCTGCTGGTTCCCTGCGGCTGGCATTCCTTGTTGCATGGCCTGAGCTACCATATTTGCGAATTACTGCATTGGATCTGGTTGTGGTTGTCCCTCGACGTTGTTGACAGATTCTTCTGCCCTTTGATTTCTAGTTTGACGTCTTGGCGGCATTATCTGATTAAATAAAATCATAAATTTAACTTACATTCTAAACCTTATCATATAAGTTTAATACTTTAAACTTATTTCATCACTCAAACATAAATTCATTTTCATTAAGTCGTAGTAATTTACATAATATAGCACATACTGCTATCCCTTTGTGACTACAAAAGTCGAAATTTACAAACTTGATCATTACAAAAGTTGAGAACATAATCTTACACAGACATACTAAGCACATTAAACATACCTACACAACAAAACTTATACTGCCTATTTATTACACCTTTTCCTTGGACAACTTTTCGCCTGATGACCTTCTATTCCACAGTTAAAACAGACACATTGTGTTGGATTGGGACAATGAGGAGAGAAATGTCCCTTCTGTCCGTAATTGTAGCAAACATATTCCCCTTTTCTGCATACACCTTCATGTTTCTTGTCACAATTTGCACACCTTTTTATTCGATTAATTTTTCCTTCGTTGTTATCAGGATTTCTTATATCACGGTCTTTCATCTTTCTTTTCTCCTTCTTGCTCGGAGCTGCGCATGCTTTGTTGCTTTTAGTTCCAATTTGATCAATTTGGATTTTAAGCTTATCTTGTTCTTCCATTGTTTCTATTAATGCTTTCCGCAGTTGGCTATTTTGCAGCTTTTCTATTTCCCACAACTGTTCCAAAGAGGAAACCTGGTCCCGCAGATTCTGCACTTCGGTTGATGCTTGATCAGCTCCAACTTCAGTGTCTGAATCACTATCGGTTAGTTCTACTATTTCCGGATCTGGTACGATATTTTCCACAATAACCACCTCATCGAGGTTGCTTTCACTCTAAGCCTCTATTTCAGCTATTGGCTTTGATAGCGACTCGACTCCTTCTTTATGATCCGAGGGTATCCTAATCCTTTTTCACCTAACATCTACACACATAAATTATCCTGATTAGCATATAGTATATACACATAGCAAATAAGAGTTTTATATAAATTATCTTTTATTTTGTTTGACGATGAATTTATTCAATTCACCTCTTTTTAAACTCTATATGAGTTATTTATATTTTTAACGTTTCCCTCTGTTCTAAGGTTATAGCCTGAGGTCTGTCTCACCTAAGGTTTCTAACCCTATAGCTCTGATAGCATGATGTGACGCCCCCAAATTCAGGTACTTGAAACCCGAACTCAGTGCTTCACGATACCATTTTTATGAGCGAAATAATACTAATAACAATAATCTAGATTATCAAATTTAATTTACATATTATCAGAGTTTTCAATCCCAAGTACGAAACCTTCAAACATTCGTTTCATTACATGATAATTAATATATATCATCATTACCCTAATAAAGTCTAATTATTACAAAAGATAGCCTTATCATTTATTCAGCGACCTTCCCTTTCCCTTTGTTCTTAGAAGAGCCACCAGGTTGTTCACCTTTAGCTGAAAATATTTAAATTTAAGCAAGGATGAGCATTTGAGTGCCCAGCAAATAATAGCAACAATAATAGTTAGCTGAACGAATTAAATATTTTCTTTGAACGATACTTTTATAACGAATCAACAGTTGTAAAGTAAACTGAACCGATAATAAACAACATATCATTTCGATTTCAAATTTTTGAAACTACGTACTGACTATAAATGAGGATCAGTTGACAAACTATGAACATTATTTTCTATTTTCGAAAAGGTTAAACAGAACTTCATCTGTAAACCGTCATTACTTACGGGCACGGGGGGTGATCAGCCCGTTATGCCCTATATTGATCAATACTACATTAAAGGACGATATTTTCGTCCAGCATTCCCGCCTTAGGCGCATAAAAGTTTCCCATATTTGGTATTTTCATACCAGTCTTGAATCCAAACCAAAACAATTTAGTTGGATAAAGTTTTATCTTGTTCAACAACAACTTTAAATATATGTCTAGCTGGATCAAATAGCTTAGACGACTTTTAATTCAACTTATACATACTGAACACCGATAAGTATGTATCAACATGTGATAAAATATAATGATTATCCAAGTGGGGACACTTGTATAACCATGTTTTAAAAATTAACGATCAGAATATATAATTTGATCAATAATAACAGAATAAAGGAACTTGTACAACAATTATAGTTTAATAACTTACTTATACAGAATCATTACATAAGTATATACAAAGGTTGAAATATTTGAACAATTGAAATGAACAATTCAGATATTATCTTACGCATGTCCGTTGCATAAAGTAAATGCAAAGAGTTAGATACTTGACTGAAGCGCTGCTTACAATTTGTAATTTAGATTTATCACTTATCTCGCGACCTATCATTAATAAGATCGTTCGTTCGATTAGAATAATATATCTCAACACATAATACTGCTTATTGCAGTCAGCACATATCTTAATCACGTTGGCACATAGGTTTAACAACCATTGAATCACAAATAATCACTTATCTAATCACATTATCTAAGTTCAGATCAATTTCTGAAATGTGTCGGTGTACCGACTATATTATCGGGTAATTATCGAGTCTAAGACTCTGAACTGTAACGTAATATCAGTCATATTATTTTTAAATGACTTATAATAATTTTAAAATATTTATTATTATTTATCATGAATTTTCAAACCTCGGAATCATTATTAAATGATTTAAATACTAAATACTTTCATTATCATTAACATTTAATTAGTATTAAACTATTAATGAAATTATTTCTAAAATGTTAAAGTTATTTATAATAACTCAAAATACTTTTAAAGTATTATTATTACCTTTAAATGATTTTTAAAACATTTAAAATCATTCTTAAATAATTACCATTAATATTAAGGTATTAATGTTCTATTTATCAAAATTTTAAAAGTCGTTATTCATAACTTAAAATATTTTTAATTCATTTATATCCTTTTAAATGATTTTTAAATTAATAAAACTATTTTTAAACTATTTATTTAATATAATTATTAAATAACTTTACTATTTTTAATAATAAGTTAAAATCATTAATAATAATTCATTAATGAAATTATCCTTTAAATATTAAAAGTTATATTTTATAACTTAAAATATTTTTAAACACTTTATTTTCATTTAAAATGATATTTATAATATTAAAAATATTTTTAAACTAAATTATCAAATAACTTTAATATCATTAATAATAAGTAATTAATGAAATTCATCTTTTAAATATTAAAAGTTATATTTTATAACTTAAAATATTTTTAAATACCTTATTATTATTTAAAATGATTTTTAATATAATAAAATTATTTTTAATTAATTTATTTAATTCATTTAGTAAACAAATTAATTACCATTAATATCAATTTATTAATGAAATTTATCACAAAATCTTAAAAGTCATTAAAAATAACTTAAAATATTTTCTTATATCATAATATAATTTTTAATATTTAACTTAGAGAATTTCGTGGGTTTAGAGAGAGGATGGCTAGGTTGAGTGTTAGAACACAAATGACCCAAATTATGAACTTTCTCTCTCTTAATCTATATTTATATTGAGTTAGATGCAATGTATGGCTGGTGTATTGGCTGATATGAAATGATTTTGGCACATGGGATATCTAGGGTTGGTAAACAACCCAAATTATGGCAAGATTTGCAAGCAAGCTATCTTATATAAAAAAACAAAATCCTAAAATGTTATTTTAGTAAACTAACAAAGCAATTAAGGGTATTCTTGACCATGCTTCTTGAATCTAGGGCTTAATCAATATAGCTTATACTTTAAGGTTTCCCAAATAATTTCTAAGGTAAAAAAAAAAATTAAGTTCAGAGTTTAATAAAATTTTAAACAGAACTCACTTAATTAAAATTAGGATTTTTAAATAAAAATTAGGGTTTTTAATTATAAAATTAAGGTCTTCTAATTTCACGATTAGGGTTTACAATTAGTAATTAGGATTTATAATTACTAATTAGGGTTTTTAAATTTAGAAATTAGGATTTCTAGAAATTACGATTTCTAAATATTAATTAGGGTTTTGCTAATTAACATTTAATTCTATTATACATAACCTTAAACATAATAACACAGTTACATAATAATCTCAAACTCATAACTGAGTTTTTAAATTAGGGTTTCTGTGACGCCCCCAAAATAGGTCCAATCCATCCAACCCATTCTGAGTCGTCAAATACATGGTACAGAAAATAACTACAACTTTATTATTACAATTGTCGTGCAAAATACGACAACACATATACTGTGAGTTTAAATACAAATATTGTCATCTAGACAGTATTCATACTCAATTAAGAACTCATTATACTTATTGATACACTATTTTATAAAATAGTGAGGACTACTAAAACAACTGTCTTGAACCATCATTCCACACCCCGACTAGTACTCGCTACATTCTCGCCTCCTGAGAAAAAAATGGAACAACAAGGAAAAGGGTGAGCTCAACTAGCCCAGTAAAGAATATTATGACTAAGATAATATACAACAGATTATCCTTAGTCTTCAACAGGGAAAAATCTGATAGAATACAATAGACAACAAGTTTTAAATCAATAACTGCAGCGGAAACAGCAAACCATTAGAAGAGTCAAGTAGAGAATGAGTTCTACTATCTTCTAAAATTTAAAAGTCCATCATCAATATTTTATCCCTGTAACAACAATCAATAACCATCTTTAATCAAATATTCATCTTTGCACTACAGGCCAAAGCTATTCATTTGTATCACCAGTCGATCATGTTCATCTCAACACCTGTTTATCTTTGCACTACGGGCCAAAGATATTCATCAGAAATCATCAATCTTTGCACTACAGGCCAAAGATATTCAATTATATCATCATTTAGGACTGAGGATGATGAAAAATATTTTAAAAAAAACGAATCCAGTGAAGCAAAATAATAAATATTAAGGATTCGTATTTCAGCTATTCCATATCCAAAAAAACCTCATAAACAATCATAGTGAAGTAAAATTCAAGAATGATCAAAACATGGATACAATCAAAGCTAGTATTCAGAATAGATATTTTAGACGAAAAGAAGAAAATTTCATTTTTCGATGAATAGTGACTCGTGAATAGTAACTCATGAATAGTAACCCCGACATGAAAAGTTCTAAATTTGATAAAAAGTTCAGATCAATACTTCGGCATAATGATATTGAAGAAAATAATATCATTAAAAAAAATAACATCCCTTACCTCGGAAATACGGTACTTCTGACTGGAATACTAGATATAGTGCTGAAGGAAACTTACACCGTATAGCAACACTCAAAGTATCAAATACTCACAAGAATACGCTCGATATAGAGAGAGAAATAGAGAGAAACTTGTGTTTCTGGTGTGATTTTTAATTCTAACCTAAGCACCCTATTTATAGGAAAATGCTTAGAACACCAAAGCAGAAAATTTAATATAATATTAATATATATATATATAAATTTTCAAGTCCACCTTTGAAGATCTGAATTCAACACATTTTAACAACCAGTGGTCCCCACCATCTCACAAAAAAACATTTTTCTCAAAATAATTAACTTAAACTCCCAAAAATCAATTATTTCGGAACTTCGGAACTTCAATAATTCACAATAAATAGCCCTTTGATCAGAAAATTCGAATCTCGCGAGTTTTTATAGGAAATTCAATTCTCTACAACTTTACAGAAGAAAATTTTTTCAAATTCTAAACAGAAATTGACCGAAATCCATAAACGGACGATTTTACAGTCAATAATAATTTTTCGGTCAAGAATTGTGTCCACCAACACACAAAACATGTGTTAATCATTTAATGCCACAAAAATACTCTTCCTCCTCATATACTCATATATCCCACATTCATTGTAAAAATATCACCATCAATATATTATTAAAATAATATATTTAAATGAATTATTTTATCAGAAAAAGATAAAATATAAATTTTCAATAATTGTCACATTAAAATTTTTTTTCATCTATATCCACATAAAATCAATATTTTTCTCATCATATAAATCAATAATTAATTATAAATAATATTACAGAATCACAGTACTGGCAACCAGACCGTTCCCAGGAAAGAGGGGGCTTTCCAATAAGGATCTCTCCTTACTGGCGCGCAATTAGATGACCAAACCTCTCCTTAGACAGAACTTTCTAGACATTGCCAATAATTTTATCTAATAATATTATTCAGATAATATGAATTATTGTTCCGATAATAGAAAATACTGTGTAGTGACAATTATTAAAATAACAGTAATATAAAATATCAACGCAGCAATTATTGAATCAATAAAATATAATATTGAACAGTAATTACTGTAACAATTATTGAGTAGTGCCTTCTTACGTAAGAATCAATAATTGGCGCAATACCGTGTGCTACAGTGCAACAACGCGTATTACTGTGTTTTAATCACCGGGTATTCTAATAGTATTAACGGTAACAACTACGCCGTTATTTATAGACAACTTATACTTATCGTTTTCTTCATCCAATCGCTTTCCGTTATGGGGCCCACACAAGGCTGCGCCGTCGTACAAATATTTCCCGACAGCAAGAATATTCCACGACCAAGCGAATATTCCCCGACAACAATGAATATTTTATAACCACCTGGTTATTTAAAATATTTGCGCATTTTACCCATAACTAACCACATTAACCCTTACTATTTCAAAATAATAAATAAAGAAAATTAAATTTCATTTATTAATAATTTGGGGTCTTACAGTTTCTAATTATTTTGGTCCACCAATATTATTTAGGTTTTATAATACTTAGATTTTTGACATTATACACCATAATTGACCAACCATTGTCAGTCCACAAACATACAGTACATATTTATAGCACTAAAAAATTAAAATATAATATTATTATATTATTATTCTTATCCATTGATAAAAATCTAAGATTAGGGTTTGGATTCCATATCTGATTTATTCTTCCTATTTAACCTTAATAATTAAGGTAAAATAATCAACTTAATAATCTGTACTAAATTCATATAATAAAATAATTATTATAATTATTCTAAAAATCACTCCATATATTATTTAAATAATATATGATTATATTTTCATGAAAATAGTTAATAAAAACATTTCTACCATAATTTTAATTATTATAAGAATATACTTTATAATAATCAAAAATTCTAAAATAAATTTATTTTAAATATTTATGTAATAAATATATTTTTATTTACCACATAAATACATATATATAATATCTTGTACAAATCCTCATCCTTAAAAAATATTATACGCAAAATTTAAATTTATTTATATAGAAAATATCGGGTTGTTACAATAGATACTATGCAACAATTACTGTGGCAATAATTGAATAAAACTGAGTGACTTCTCATGTAAGCATCAATAATCAAAGATACTGTACAATACCGTGTCCAACTATGCAACCACGCGTATTACTATACTTTTACCACCGGGTATTTCAATAATTTAACGGTAAAACTTTCGCCGTTATTTTTATAAAAAGATTTTTCTGCCATTTTCTAACTCCGATAATACTTCCGTTGTGGGGTCTACCAATGATTGTGTCGTCGTACGAATATTTTCTTTTAAAACGAATATTCCCCGACCAAACGAATATTTTATGACAACTTGCTTACTTTGCAAAATTTTCACATATCACCCTTAACTTTAACATTTTATCAATTTAACCATTTACTAAATAAAATAATAATTATAAGAAAATTGAATACGTTCATTGCATAAAATTCAGGGTCTTACAATAATTATAATGAGGATTTTATTTGAGTTTGGATATTGTCTACGAGACAATATTTTTATTGAAACTCACAGCTTATGTTTTGTCGTATTTTACACGATAATTAATAGTTGTATAAATGAAGTTTGTATTTGAATTATGTACCACGTATTTGGTGACTCAGAATAGGTTATGTGGACTTATTTTGGGGGCGTCACACGACATTTTCATTGGAGTACGAAATCGTCGACTCCTACTTCGTTGTCATCCTTGCCGCTCTTGTGACGCCCCCAAAATTAGGTATACATCACACATCTTGGGTCGTCAGATACATAGTATAGAATACAAATACAACTTACTAATACAACTGTCGTGTACAATACGACAAAACATAAACTGTGAGTTTGAATACAAATATTATCTTCTAGAGAGTATTCATACTCAAAAGGAGTCCTCATTACATTTATTAACACACTATTACATAAAATAGTGAGGACTACTAACTAATACTATCATTCGGACCATCACTCCGTTCCCCGACTTGCCCCAGCTACGTTCTCATTTCCTGAAGAGAACAGTGAAAGAAAGGGTGAGCTCAACTAACCTAGTAAAAAATATTATGACTAAGATAATGCAGAATAAATTATCATTAGCCTTCAGCAATGTTAAACTGATAAAATATAATAGACATCAAGTTTAACTGCAGCGGAACAAGCAATCCATTAAAAGAGTCAAGTAGAAAATAAACTCTACTATCTTTTATGATTTAAAAGGTTTTTCAATATTGTGATCGTTGGGACTCAGCTTAATAAAATAATCCACATCATCGAATCACCACTGCACTACGGCCAAGGATATTCGTGTATTCATTAATGGTCATGATCATGCCAACAACTGTCCATCAATGCACTACGGGCCAATGAGGACTTTTACTACATCATTTGTAATATTACGGTCATAATCATACCGAATAATCCCTGGTCATAATCATACCAAGTCCATATATGCACTACAGGCCACAGATGACTTTTAATATTTTACAAACATGAGGATGATGACAATGATATAAGAATTCAATAAAACAAGTTCAAGAATTAATTTATCCAAGAATTAACAACGTCCAAATTGTCAACATGATACTGCTTTGTGTAGTAAAATTCAAGAATACTTAGAAGAATATTTTCATGAAAAGATACTGGATGAACCGCAATTATTAAGGATATTCCACTAATTTTATGGAGTATAGAAGTCAAAACTTAACCAACTGAGTATAATAAAGAATGGAATAACAAAAGAAATCACCCGGCATGCGATAGACCGCACAGACAGGTTATTCCAACAGAATAATAAATAATGGAACCAGGTCCGGCGTAAACGCACAGACAGAATATTCCAACAGAATAATAAATAATAGAACCAGGTCCGGTGTAAAACACACAGACAGGATGTTCCAACAGAATAATAACAAGACGGAACCAGGTCCGGTGTAAAACACACAGACAGGATGTTCCAACAGAATAATAATAAAAACGGAACCAGGTCCGGTGTAAAACACACAGACAGGATGTTCCAACAGAATAATAATAAAAACGGAACCAGGTCCGGTGTAAAACACACAGACAGGATGTTCCAACAGAATAATAATAAAAACGGAACCAGGTCCGGTGTAAAACACACAAACAGACAGGATGTTCCAACAGAATAATACAAGAATGTCACCAAGTATAGGGTAGACCGCGTATACAGGTTATTCTAACAGAATAATAAGAAATAGAATAACAACAGTTCTCTTCATGAATAAGAAAGAATAACACCCCTTACCGTTTTAAAGAAGAGCTGAAATAAGGAAGTAGTTAAGTAGTAGAATACTCTTCTTCTCTCTCTCTCTATAGTTTCTCTCTATAGTTTCTCTTTCTAGAGTTCAGTGAATTCGTAAGAAATAATGAAGGAATGAGCTGCTATTTATAGAAAAATAGAATGCATAGTAACTAATCCATGAACGGTCCAAATTGATTACTTTAATCTGACGGTCCATATTTAAAGAAAAATCTTTTAAAAAAATATAATATATTCTATTTATAGAATAACTTTAATAAAGTATTTTGTTTTATATAAAAAGATGTTTCTGTTTTATTATGTTAATAATACGAATAAAACAAAACGTCATTATCGCTAAATAATTCATATTATTAACTGACAATAATTGAATCAAACTGAGTGACTTCTCACATAAGCATTAATAATCAATACCGTGTGCTACTATGCAACCACACGTATTACTGTACTTTTACTACCGAGTAGTTCAACAGTATCAATGGTAAAACTTTCGCCGTTATTTTTAATAAAATATTTTTGTCGTTTTCTCAATCCGACAATAATTCCGTTGTGGAGTCCACCAATGATTGTGCCGTTGTACGAATATTCCCTGTTAAAACGAATATTCCCCGATCAATCGAATATTATATAACAACTTGCGTACTTTGCAAAATTTATAAATATTATCCACAACTATAACATTATATCAAATTAATTCCATAATATTTAAAAATGATATTTATAGAAAATTCTTCTTTATTTATAAAAGTTGGGGTCTTACAACCTCCCCTTCTTATGAAATTTCGCCCTCGAAATTAGGGTACGTACCTGGTATGTCGAAGAGGTAAGGATACCTTGATTTCATTTCAGATTCTAACTCCCAAGTCATTTCCTCAACATCGTGGTTTCTCCACAAAACTTTGACTTGAGGTATAACCTTGGAGCGTAGAATATGTTCCTTCTTATCCAAGATTTGAACAGGAACTTCTTCATACGTCAAATCTTCTGTTATTTCGTCCGGTTCTAACTCAATAATGTGGTTCGGGTCTTCCACATATTTGCGTAACATGGATATGTAAAAAACGTTATGAACACGAGACATACTTGGCGGTAAAGCGAGTATATAAGCCACAGTTCCTACTCGATCGAGGATTAAAAATGGACCTGTGAATCGAGGATTGAGCTTTCCTCTTTTTCCAAATCTCGTAACTCCTTTCCATGGAGCAACACGTAAGAACACATGATCTCCTATATCAAATTCCACGTCCTTTCGATGAAGATCAGCATAACTCTTTTGTCGATCTTGTGAGGTTTTTATACGTTGTCGGATCGTTTAAATCTTTTCTGTAGTCATACGTACCAACTCTGGTCCCAACAATGTTGCTTCACCCACCTCATCCCAGCATACTGGAGAACGACATTTTCTTCCATACAATGCTTCGAATGGAGCCATGCCAATACTTGCTTGATAACTGTTGTTGTAGGAAAACTCCACCAATGGTAAGAACTTGTCCCAACTTCCCTTGAAGTCAAGGACACAGAGTCTTAATAAATCTTCTAGAGTTTGAATAGTCCTCTCTGATTGTCCGTCCGTCTGAGGATGATATGCCGAACTAAATCGTAAATCTGTGCCCATAGCTTTTTGTAAACTAACCCAAAATCGTGAAGTGAATCTTGGGTCTCGATCAGAAACTATGGATACTGGCATACCATGCAGTCTTACAATCTCGTTTATGTACATACGAGCAAGACGTTCAAGTGTATAAGTTTCTCGTATAGGTAAGAAATGAGCAGACTTGGTCAATCTATCAACAATGACCCAAATCGCATCTATACCTTGAGAAACCTTAGGAAGACCGGTAACGAAATCTATGGTAATGTGCTCCCACTTCCATTCTGGAATTTCAAGTGGTTGCAATGGACCTTTTGGTACTTGATACTCCGCTTTGACTCGTTGACTAGTTAAACACCTTGAGATAAACAACGCTATCTCTCTCTTCATATTGCTCCACCAAAATGTATGACGAAGATCATGATACATTTTGGTACTTCCATGATGAATTGCAAACGGTGTGTTGTGCGCCTCCATCATGATTTCATATTTTAAATCAGGGTTGTTAGGAACACAAAGTCTGTAACGACCCCAAAACAGGTCTATTCCATCCAACCCATTCTGAGTCGTCAAATACATGGTACAGAAAACAGCTACAACTCTATTACAACAATTGTCGTACAAAATACAACAACACATATGCTGTGAGTTTGAATACAAATATATACCAAATGTGACACATGTCCCAACCGTGGACAGCACCTCACAGTAACACCTTACATAAGGGTATAGTCAAAAACTGTTTTAGAAACTAGAATATTTGGGAAGTGCTCAAGAAAACCTTCGTACATGGGAGGCCATGCTTCTAGGTTATGATAGATATCATATGGCCACAGAATTATCCTTGGTTGACCCAATAGACCCCAAAGAAAAACGAGAAGATTACTATCATATTCTTCCCAATGGTGAGTCTTCTCTTGACTTATCATTATCTCCACTGTATCTAACTGAGAATTATACTTTAAACAAACACCAAGATTATATAGGTAGTGCTTGTAGATATACTCGGCAAGTGGATGAGCACAACCCTGTCTTATGATGACACGAGGTTGTATGTCATTAGACATCTTGTATGATAGTGACAAAACACCCTTCCAACGTTGGGTTCGCCTCACCCTATTTTCTTCACCAAATATAACTACTAAATGATGACCACCGTTCTATTCCCTTGTTACCCCCGCTCGACCCAGCTACACTCTTATTACCTGAAAGGAATTGTGAAGCAAAAGGGTGAGCACAACTAGCTCAGTAAAGAATATCATGACTAAAGATAATTAAATTATCAATAGCCTTCATCAATAATAAATCAGAGATTTAGAACATATGGTAAATGATAAAAATTTCAACCATAGTTGCAGCGGAACATGCAATCCATTAGAAGAGTCAAATAGACCATAAAGTCCATTATCTCTTCCATGTTAAAAATCCACCAACAATGTTTTATCCCTGTAACATCACTCAACAATTCTGGTCCACAATCATATGAATAACTCATAATCATAACTGTAGTTCTAAATTCCTCTTCTCATCTAGGACGAAGATAATTTTCATCACCTGAAACATCAAACATCATGGTTATACCAAATCACAGTTCATGTTCATAATCATACTAATAACTTCATCTTTGCACTACGGGCCAAAGATATTCATCAACAAGTCATCTTTGCACTACAAGCCAAAGATATTCATCAACAGTTCATCTTTGCATTACTGGCCAAAGATATTCATCTACAATTCATCTTTGCACTACAGGCCAAAGATATTCCTCAACAATTAATATTTGCACTACAGGCCAAATATATTCATATCTCAAAGAAATATATAATCATTTCAGAATTTATATACACCATAATTATAACCATGTTAATCAATTCATCTTTACACTTAAGCTAAAGATATTCAATTGTAAATTCAATGGTCATGATCATACCAGTCACAATTCAACTTTGCACTACAGGCCAAAGAGAACCCTAGTCATGATCATACCAATAATCTACCCATCTTTACACTCTAGTGAAAGAGAAATTCAACATCAGGGTTATAAAAATGTTATATATGATAATAAAATCAATATAATCAACATATAGATTTAATCTCAAGAGTAATATTCATAAATCAACTATAATTTGGTTAGTAAAAGAAACCAATTTTATCGTGAATAGTAACTCGTGAATAGTAACTCGTGAATAGTAACTCGTGAATAGTAACTCGTGAATAGTAACTCGTGAATAGTAACACCGACTCAAAAAGGTAGAAATTCCACAATAAAATCCATACCAGTAATTCGGTATAATGATATTGAAAAAATAACATTACTTAAATTTATAAACAATTTATTTTAATTGTTTACACTTTACTAATTAATGCATTTAATCATCATAAAATGCCAACTCTTACAATTTCATCATCAATAACCAAAACCCTCATCAAAAATCTGCATATACCTCATATAGGATTCTCAAGCCATAAAATCCTATTTTCTAATTTTCTTTCTTCACAAAACATATTTAATTCATTTACTCATAACTAGACCATTTTCATGAAAAATACCAAATCAGTTCCAAAAATATTTCTTTTCTGGGATTTAGCATAATATAGTCCCATAGTGAACATATATTTTTCTCAGAATTTTTAAAACTCATTTACTATTTTTCATATGGCCAAAACCACCGAATATTTAGACATTTATCAAAAATTATACTTTTGTCCAAAAATTCTGAAATTTACAGAGTATACTTCTATCATACACATGTACTCCCAATAAAAATTTTATCAATTTTGCAGTTAACCACAAGGAATTATAAGCGGTTACTTTTAAAATAGTCTTTTCTCATAAAATTCATAACTCTCAATCTATACATCCAAAAATCACCATTTTTGGACACAATCAATAAAACTCATCAAAATATCATTTTAAATTTTTCCAGAATTTTTGAAGTTCAGAAAAATTACGAAACTGAAAATCATAACAACCCTTAAAATCCCTTACTATCCCTTACTATCCCTTACCTCAAAAGAGCAGTACTTCTGACTGGATATCGGATATGATGCTGAAGGAAACTTGCACTGATGAATAGAAACTTACCAAGTATCTAAAAACTCACAAAATATGCTTCATAATATAGAGAGAGAAAGAGAGAAAGCTTATGTTTCTGGTGTGATTTTCAATTCTAACTTAGCCCTCTATTTATAGGAAAATTTTGGTAGGTTTGACCTGCAACCTGATGGCTTTACCTGCTACTATTCCCACCCACCACATTTGAAATATAATTCAGCACATTTCTTCACCAACCACAAGTGGGGCCCACCAATTCTAGAATTTTCCACCAAAAATGATTTATAACCTGATTTCTGAATCAGCCACCTCTTAAAATTCATAACAAATCATACGTTCATTTTTAACGGTTCAAAATTTATGGACATATACTCAACTTATATATGTATAACATATCCAAAAATTACCACGATCCAACGGTCGGATTAAAAATTATAACCCCCGCAAAATATCTCAAAAACCCTGATTTTTAATACCTCCATTCTGACAAAAATACTGATAAAAACCTCAACATTAACTACTTCATTTTTAACCACAAAAATATATCCCTCATTTATATCCACATAATATAAATATTTTCTTATCATATGAATCAATAATTAATTATTCACAAATAATATTACAGAATCGCATTTATGACAACCAGGCCGTTCCCAGGAAAGAGGGGGCTTTCCAATAAGAATTTTTTCTTACTGGCGCGCAATTAGATGACCAAACCTCTCCTTAGACAGAACTTTCTAGTCATTGCCAATAATGTTATCTAATAATATTATTCAAATAATATGAATTATTGATCTGATAATGGGAAATACTGTGCAGTGATAATTATTGAACAACAATAATATAAAATTTCAACGTAGCAATTATTGAATCAATAAAATAAAATATTGAACAATAATTACTGTAACAATTATTGAGTAGTGCCTTCTTACGTAAGAATCAATAATTTCAAAAATACTATGCAATACCGTGTGCTACTGTGCAATAACGCGTATTACTGTATTTTAACCACCGGGTATTCCAACAGTGTTAACGGTAACAACTACGCCGTTATTTGTAAAAACTTAAATTTGTCGTTTTCTTCACCCGACAGTTATTCGTTATGGGGCCCACAAATAGCTGCGCCGTCGTACGAATATTCCCCGACAGAAAGAATATTCCACGACCAAACGAATATTCCCCGACAACAATGATTATTTTATAACCACTTGTGTATTTTGAAAAAAATTCATATATCACCCTTAACTTTAACATTTATCAATTAAACCATTTACTGAATAGTAATTATAAGAAAAATTGAATACTTTTATTTCATAAAATTCGGGGTCTTACAAAGTCTGGAGTTGACTCGAAGTATTCCTTCTTCATCGATTCTTGCTTCCGGCATAGCACCTTCTTGCACTTTCTTCCTCATACACATTAACTCCAGGTCTGTAGCTTGAGCAACTTTAACTTTATCGATTAAAGTTGGTTCTACTCGTATATTCGTCATCATCACATGGGTCCCTGGAGTCTTTAACTCTATTTCCATCCTTTGCAAGTCACACAAAATGGGTCTTTGTGTTGACAATATTGCACTCGTACTTGCATATGATCTTCTACTCAATGCGTCAGCTACCACGTTCACTTTTCCAGGATGGTATTGAATGGTATGATCATAATCTTTCAACAGTTCAAGCCAACGTCGTTGTCGCATGTTGAGTTCCTTTTGAGTGAAAAAATATTTGAGGCTTTTATGATCCGTAAAGATCTCCACCTTCTCCCCATACAAGTAATGCCTCCAAATTTTAAGTGCAAAGACAACAGCTGCCAACTCTAGATCATGAGTAGGATAAATCCTCTCATATTCCTTGAGTTGTCTTGATGCATAGGCTATGACTTTTCCATGTTGCATAAGAACGCATCCCAACCCTTTGCTCGAAGCATCACTGTAGATGACAAATCCCTCCGAGCCAGATGGTATTGTTAGAACAGATGCTGAAATGAGTCTCCTCTTGAGTTCTTGAAAACTCTGCTCACATTCTTCGCTCCAATCGAACTTTGTATCTTTCCGAGTCAGCTGAGTTAATGGAGTAGCGATTCGAGAAAATCCTTCCACGAATCTCCGATAATAACCAACTAAACCAAGAAAGCTACGTACTTCGGTCACTGATTTAGGTTGCTCCCAGCTTTGAATAGCTTCAATCTTTGCCGGGTCAACCGATATTCCACGACTTGATACTACGTGCCCAAGGAGTGCTACCTCCTCCAGCCAGAACTCGTATTTCTTCAACTTGGCATCAAGCTTGTATTCACGAAGCTTTTGGAGTACCAGCCTCAAGTGTTGCTCATGATCTTCACGGCTTTTGGAATAAATAAGGATGTCATCAATAAAGACGACCACAAAGTGATCCAAATATTCCTTGAATACCCGGTTCATCATATCCATGAAGGCAGCAGGAGCATTAGTCAATCCAAAGGACATGACTAGAAATTCATAATGCCCGTACCGAGTTCTGAAAGCCGTCTTTGGAATATCCTCAGTTCTAACCTTCAGCTGATGATATCCAGAACGAAGATCGATCTTTAAAAAGAATTGTGCTCCTTGCAACTGGTCAAACAGGTCATCAATATGTGGCAATGGGTACCTGTTTTTGATGGTGACATGATTCAACTCCCGATAATCAATACAAAGTCGCATACTTCCATCTTTCTTCTTCATGAATAGCACAGGAGCACCCCAAGGAGAAGTACTAGGACGAATAAAGCCAATGTCTAACAATTCCTGCAGTTGGATCTTTAACTCCTAAAGTTCAATAGGAGTCATTCGATATGGGGCTTTGGAAATGGGTTTTGTACCGGGTTCAAGGTCGATACAAAATTCAATTTCACGCTCTGGGGGTAGGCCAGGAAGTTCTTCAGGGAATACGTCAGGGAATTTATTAACAATAGAAATATCATTCAAAACTGACGTATTTTTGTTTAGATCCGTGACATGAGCTAAGAAAGCTTGACATCCGTTTTTCAATAAACGAATAGCTTTATGGCTTGAGATGACAGCGATTGATTTTAATGGTTTGGTTGCTTGAATTAGCATAATAGGTCGATTAGGAATATGAAAGCTAACAACCTTACGAAAACAATCAATTTTTGCATGATGAGTAGTTAACCGATCAATCCCTAGAATCACGTCAAATGCAAGTATTTTTAATGAAATCAGATCAACAGGTAATGTGTGGGTACCAACTTGAACCAAACAAGACTTATAAACCGTGGATGTAATGAAGGTTTCTCCCAATGGAGTTTTAACAGATAAATCAAAGTCTAATTTCTCCGGAGTCAAATTTAATCGATGAGCGCAAGTAGGAGAAATAAAAGAATGGGTAGAACCGGTATCAAATAAAGTATAGATTTCGTTAGAGTTTATCATAAGCTTACCCGTGATGACCTCATTCGGGTTCCTTGCTTTCTGGGAGGTCACAACAAACGCTCTCCCTTGCACTACCGGTTTTGACTTTTCTGGGACGGCCTTTGGTGTCTCCATCTTGGCTGAACTTGTTTTTGGTAAACGACAAAATCGAGCTAAATGACATTCTCTTCCACAATTATAACATGCTTTAGACGGCATCGTGCAGTTTGGACTGATGTGCCACTCCCCTCTGCATTTGAAACATATGATAGGTGGTCGTTCTCCTTTCTTAACAACGGGTGCTGGTGCTGACGTCTTTCTATCATTGTTGAATCTCCTCTTCTTGAAATGACCATTCTTATTGTTTTGGCCCTGATTACCACCGAAGTGGTTACCATTTCTGGCCTGTTGATTCCCTCCACGCTTGTTGTCACCGCTTCGATGACTGCTCTCACTGGTATTATCATTTTACCGACTGCTATCTTTTGGTTGCGTTGACTCGTTATCGCACTCCACTAACTGAGCCCTATTCACAACATCTGAATACAAACACAGTTTATGAGAAATAAGATGTTGACGTATCTAAGGTTTTAAACCTCGCAAAAATATTCGCGTCATTCGCTCTTCATTATCCACCAAGTGGGACGCAAACCGGGACAACTCAGCAAATTTAGCCTCATACTGCGACACGGTCATATTATTCTGCTCCAATTTGATGAACTCCACCTCCTTCATGTGACGAACACTTTCGGGAAAGTATTTGTCATTGAACAGCTCTTGGAACTTCTCCCAAGACATCTTCAGTGCGGCAGGTTGAGTACGCTTAATCGATTCCCACCAGTAATCTGCCTCTCCTCTCAACATAAAGGCGGCAAAGGGAACCTTTTGCTCCTCGGAGCATCCCAAGACATCAAATATCTTGGTAATCTGCTTTATCCATGTTTCCGCTATAAGTGGTTTTGGCTCTCCCTTAAACTCTGGTGGTCCCAGCTCCTTGAGCTGTTTAGCGGTGACCGTCCGAGAGTTTTCAGTGTTTCCACCTATATTTTGGACAGGAGCCGCTCTCGCCTGCTATTGCATGAACTGTATAAAGTTTCTGAAAATTCCATCATTCATCATCTGGTCAGTGTTTCCGCTATAAGTGATTTTGGCTCTCCCTTAAACACTAGTGGTCCCAGCTCCTTGAACTGTTTAGCGGTGACCGTCCGAGAGTTTTCAGTGTTTCCACCTATATTTTGGACAGGAGCCGCTCTCGCCTGCTGTTGCATGAACTGCATAAAGTTTCTGAAAATTCCATCATTCATCATCTGGTCAGTGTTGTTGTTTGCATGAGGATTGTCACCTTCCTGATGCACATTATCCTGATTATTGATATGTGGTGAATCAACAGTCGCTTGTGCTCTATTGCTATTCTCAACATTCTCAGATGCCATTTTCAGATACTGCCACAAAATAAAAGTTAATTGATATGTCATATATTATCCTTATATTATGACCGACCAATTAAATACCATGCAAATAAACTTAGGTAGGTCATACTAGCGAAGGAATTCCCCGTCTCTCCCCTCCTAGTTCTATTCTCACATCTTAGCCAGGGATCATATCCCTAAGCTCTGATACCAACTGTGACTCCCCCCAAAATTAGGTATACATCACCCATCTTGGGTCGTCAGATACATAGTATAGAATACAAATACAACTTACTAATACAACTGTCGTGTACAATACGACAAAACAAAAACTGTGAGTTTGAATACAAATATTATCTTCTAGAGAGTATTCATACTCAAAAGAAATCCTCATTACATTTATTAACACACTATTATATAGAATAGTGAGGACTACTAACTAATACTATCATTCAGACCATCACTCCGTTCCCCGACTTGCCCCAGCTACGTTCTCATTTCCTGAAGAGAACATTGAAAGAAAGGGTGAACTCAACTAGCCCAGTAAGAAATATTATTACTAAGATAATGCAGAATAAATTATCATTAGCCTTCAACAATGTTAAACTGATAAAATATAATAGACATCAAGTTTAACTACAGCGGAACAAGCAATCCATTAAAAGAGTCAAGTAGAAAATAAACTCTACTATCTTTTATGATTTAAAAGGTTTTTCAACATTGTGATCGCTGGGACTCAGCTTAATAAAATAATCCACATCATCGAATCACCCCTGCTGTAAGACCCCAAATTATTAATAAATGAAATTTAAATTCCTCTATTTATTATTTTGAAATAGTAAGGGTTGATTTGATTAATGTGGTTAGTTATGGGTAAAATGCGCAAATATTTTAAATAAGCAAGTGGTCCTAAAATATTCATTGTTGTCGGGGAATATTTGTTTGGTCGTGAAATATTCTTACTGTCGGAGAATATTCGTACAACGGCGCAGCCTTGTGTGGGCCCCATAACAGAAAGCGATTGGATGAAGAAAACGACAAAAATAAGTTGTTTATAAATAACGGCGTAGTTGTTATCATTAATACTGTTGGAATACCCGGTGGTTAAAACACAGTAATACGCGTTGTTGCACAGTAGCACACGGTATTGCACCAATTATTGATTCTTACGCAAGAAGGCACTACTCAATAATTGTTACAGTAATTACTGTTCAATATTGTATTTTATTGATTCAATAATTGCTGCGTTGATATTTTATATTACTGTTGTTTTAATAATTATCACTACACAGTATTTTCTATTATCGGAACAATAATTCATATTATCTGAATAATATTATTAGATAACATTATTGGCAATATCTAGAAAGTTCTGTCTAAGGAGAGGTTTGGTCATCTAATTGCGCGCCAGTAAGGAGATATCCTTAGTGGAAAGCCCCCTCTTTCCTGGGAATGGTCTGGCTGCCAGTACTGTGATTCTGTAATATTATTTGTATATAATTAATTATTAATTTATATGATGAGAAAAATAGTGATTTTATGTGGATATAGATGGAGAAAATTTTTAATGTGACAATTGTTGAAAATTAATATTTTATTTTTTTCTGATAAAATAATTCATTTAAATATATTATTTTAATAATATATTGATGGTGGTATTTTTACAATGAATGTGGGATATATGAGTATATAAGGAGGAAGAGTATTTTTGTGGCATTAAATGATTAACACATGTTTTGTGTGTTGGTGGACATAATTCTTGACCGAAAATTTATTATTGACTGTAAAATCGTCCGTTTGTGGATTTCGGTCAATTTCTGTTTAGAATTTGGAAAAACTTTCTTCTGCAAAGTTGTAGTGAATTAAATTTCCTATAAAAACTCGCGAGACTCGAATTTTCTGATCAAAGGGCTATTTATCGTGAATTATTGAAGTTTCGAAGTTCCGAAATAATTGATTTTTGGGAGTTTAAGTTAATTATTTTGAGAAAAACGTTTTTTCTTACTTTTTCTAGAAGGTTAGCATGTGTGAATTGCTAAAATTTAGATTCAAGAGGTGGGCTTGACAATTATATAAATATATTATTATTTTATTAAATTTTCTGCTTTGGTGTTCTAAGCATTTTCCTATAAATTGGGTGCTTAGGTTAGAATTGAAAATCACACCAGAAACACAAGTTTCTCTCTCCTTCTCTCTCTATATCGAGCGTATTCTTGTGAGTATTTGATACTTTGAGTGTTGCTATACGGTGTAAGTTTCCTTCAGCACTATATCTAGTATTCCAGTCAGAAGTACCGTATTTCCGAGGTAAGGGATGTTATTTCTTTTTTAATGATATTATTTTCTTCAATATCATTATGCCGAAGTATTGATCTGAACTTTTTATCAAATTTAGAACTTTTCATGTCGGGGTTACTATTCATGAGTTACTATTCACGAGTTACTATTCACCGAAAAATAAAATTTTCTTCTTTTCGTCTAAAATATCTATTCTGGATACTAGCTTTAATTGTATCCATGTTTTGATCATTCTTGAATTTTACTTCACTATGATTATTTATGAGGTATTTTTGGACATGGAATAGCTGAAATACGAATCCTTAATATTTATTATTTTGTTTTACTGGATTCGTTTCCTTTAAAATATTTTTCATCATCCTCAGTCCGAAATGATGATATAATTGAATATCTTTGGCTTGTAGTGCAAAGATTGATGATTTCTGATGAATATCTTTGGCCCGTAGTGCAAAGATGAACAGGTGTTGAGATGAACATGATCGACTGGTGATATAAATGAATATCTTTGGCCTGTAGTGCAAAGATGAATATTTGATTAAAGATGGTTATTGATTGTTGTTACAGGGATAAAATATTGATGATGGACTTTTAAATTTTAGAAGATAGTAGAACTCATTCTCTACTTGACTCTTCTAATGGTTTGCTGTTTCCGCTGCAGTTATTGATTTAAAACTTGTTGTCTATTGTATTCTATCAGATTTTTCCCTGTTGAAGACTAAGGATAATCTGTTGTATATTATCTTAGTCATAATATTCTTTACTGGGCTAGTTGAGCTCACCCTTTTTCTTGTTGTTCCATTTTCTTCTTAGGAGGCGAGAATGTAGCGAGTACTAGTCGGGGTGTGGAATGATGGTTCAAGACAGTTGTTTTAGTAGTCCTCACTATTTTATAAAATAGTGTATCAATAAGTATAATGAGTACTTAATTGGGTATGAATACTGTCTAGATGACAATATTTGTATTTAAACTCACAGTATATGTGTTGTCGTATTTTGTACGACAAATGTATTAATAAAGTTGTAGTTGTTTCTGTACCATGTATTTGGCGACTCAGAATGGGTTGGGTGAAATGGACCTGTTTTGGGAGCGTCACAGTTGGTATCAGAGCTTAGGGATATGATCTCTGGCGGAGATCAGAGAATAGAACTAGGAGGGGAGAGACGAGTAAATCCTTCGCTAAGTATGTCACGTGTTCATAACGTTATTTACGTATCGATGTTACGTAAATATGTGGACGACCCGAACCACGTTATAGAGTTAGAACCAAATGAGATAGCCGAAGGCTTAACGTACGAAGAGGTACCTGTCAAGATCTTGGATAGGAAGGAGCATGTCCTACGCACGAAGGTCATACCACAAGTTAAAGTTTTGTGGAAAAACCATGCTATTGAGGAAATGACCTGGGAGTTGGAAACGGAAATGAACGCGAGGTATCCTCATCTTTTTGAAACACCAGGTACGTATGTCAATTTCGAGGACGAAATTTCATAAGGAGGGGAGGTTGTAAGACCCCAAATTAGTAATAAATAAAATTTAAATTCCTCTATTTATTATTTTGAAATAGTAAGGGTTGATTTGATTAATGTGGTTAGTTATGGGTAAAATGGGCAAATATTTCAAATAAGCAAGTGGTCCTAAAATATTCATTGTTGTCGGGGAATATTTGTTTGGTCGTGAAATATTCTTACTGTCGGAGAATATTCGTACAACGGCGCAGCCTTGTGTGGGCCCCATAACAGAAAGCGATTGGATGAAGAAAACGACAAAAATAAGTTGTTTATAAATAACGGCGTAATTGTTACCGTTAATACTGTTGGAATACCCGGTGGTTAAAACACAGTAATACGCATTGTTGCACAGTAGCACACGGTATTGCACCAATTATTGATTCTTACGCAAGAAGGCACTACTCAATAATTGTTACAGTAATTACTGTTCAATATTGTATTTTATTGATTCAATAATTGCTGCGTTGATATTTTATATTACTGTTGTTTTAATAATTATCACTATACAGTATTTTCTATTATCGGAACAATAATTCATATTATCTGAATAATATTATTAGATAACATTATTGGCAATGTCTAGAAAGTTCTGTCTAAGGAGAGGTTTGGTCATCTAATTACGCGCCAGTAAGGAGATATCCTTAGTGGAAAGCCCCCTCTTTCCTGGGAATGGTCTGGTTGCCAGTACTGTGATTCTGTAATATTATTTGTGTATAATTAATTATTGATTTATATGATGAGAAAAATAGTGATTTTATGTGGATATAGATGGAGAAAATTTTTAATGTGACAATTGTTGAAAATTAATATTTTATTTTTTTCTGATAAAATAATTCATTTAAATATATTATTTTAATAATATATTGATGGTGGTATTTTTACAATGAATGTGGGATATATGAGTATATGAGGAGGAAGAGTATTTTTGTGGCATTAAATGATCAACACATGTTTTGTGTGTTGGTGGACATAATTCTTGACCGAAAATTTATTATTGACTGTAAAATCGCCCGTTTGTGGATTTCGGTCAATTTCTGTTTGGAATTTGGAAAAACTTTCTTCTGCAAAGTTGTAGAGAATTAAATTTCCTATAAAAAATCGCGAGATTTGAATTTTCTGATCAAAGGGCTATTTATTGTGAATTATTGAAGTTTCGAAGTTCCGAAATAATTGATTTTTGGGAGTTTAAGTTAATTATTTTGAGAAAAACGTTTTTTCTTACTTTTTCTAGAAGGTTAGCATGTGTGAATTGCTGAAATTCAGATTCAAGAGGTGGGCTTGACAATTATATAAATATATTATTATTTTATTAAATTTTCTGCTTTGGTGTTCTAAGCATTTTCCTATAAATTGGGTGCTTAGGTTAGAATTGAAAATCACACCAGAAACACAAGTTTCTCTCTCTTTCTCTCTCTATATCGAGCGTATTCTTGTGAGTATTTGATACTTTGAGTGTTGCTATACGGTGTAAGTTTCCTTCAGCACTATATCTAGTATTCCAGTCAGAAGTACCGTATTTCCGAGGTAAGGGATGTTATTTCTTTTTTAATGATATTATTTTCTTCAATATCATTATGCCGAAGTATTGATCTGAACTTTTTATCAAATTTAGAACTTTTCATGTCGGGGTTACTATTCATGAGTTACTATTCACCGAAAAATAAAATTTTCTTCTTTTCGTCCAAAATATCTATTCTGGATACTAGCTTTGATTGTATCCATGTTTTGATCATTCTTGAATTTTACTTCACTATGATTGTTTATGAGGTATTTTTGGACATGGAATAGCTGAAATACGAATCCTTAATATTTATTATTTTGTTTCACTGGATTCGTTTCCTTTAAAATATTTTTCATCATCCTCAGTCCTAAATGATGATATAATTGAATATCTTTGGCCAGTAGTGCAAAGATTGATGATTTCTGATGAATATCTTTGGCCCGTAGTGCAAAGATGAACATGTGTTGAGATGAACATGATCGACTGGTGATACAAATGAATATCTTTGGCCTGTAGTGCAAAGATGAATATTTGATTAAAGATGGTTATTGATTGTTGTTACAGGGATAAAATATTGATGATGGACTTTTCATTCTCTACTTGACTCTTCTAATGGTTTGCTGTTTCCGCTGCAGTTATTGATTTAAAACTTGTTGTCTATTGTATTCTATCAGATTTTTCCCTATTGAAGACTAAGGATAATCTGTTGTATATTATCTTAGTCATAATATTCTTTACTGGGCTAGTTGAGCTCACCCTTTTTCTTGTTGTTCCATTTTCTTCTTAGGAGGCGAGAATGTAGCGTGTACTAGTCGGGGTGTGGAATGATGGTTCAAGACAGTTATTTTAGTAGTCCTCACTATTTTATAAAATAGTGTATCAATAAGTATAATGAGTACTTAATTGGGTATGAATACTGTCTAGATGACAATATTTGTATTTAAACTCACAGTATATGTGTTGTCGTATTTTGCACGACAAATGTATTAATAAAGTTGTAGTTGTTTCTGTACCATGTATTTGGCGACTCAGAATGTGTTGGGTGGAATGGACCTGTTTTGGGGGCGTCACACCTGCACTACGGCCAAGGATATTCGTGTATTCATTAATGGTCATGATCATGCCAACAACTGTCCATCAATGCACTACGGGCCAATGAGGACTTTTACCACATCATTTATAACATTACGGTCATGATTATACCGAATAATCCCTGGTCATAATCATACCAAGTCCATCTATGCACTACAGGCCACAGATGACTTTTAACATTTTATAAATATGAGGATGATGACAATAATATAAGAATTCAATAAAACAAGTTCAAGAATTAATTTATCCAAGAATTAACAACGTCCAAATTGTCAACATGATACTGCTTTGTGGAGTAAAATTCAAGAATACTTAGAAGAATATTTTCATGAAAAGATACTGGATGAACCGCAATTATCAAGGATATTCCACTAAATTTATGGAGTATAGAAGTCAAAACTTAACCAACTGAGTATAATAAAGAATGGAATAACAAAAGAAACCACCCGGCATGCGATAGACCGCACAGACAGGTTATTCTAACAGAATAATAAATAATGGAACCAGGTCCGGCATAAACGCACAGACAGGATATTCCGACAGAATAATAAATAATGGAACCAGGTCCTGTGTAAAACACACAGACAGGATGTTCCAACAGAATAATAACAAGACGAAACCAGGTCCGGTGTAAAATACACAGACAGGATGTTCCAACAGAATAATAATAAAAACGGAACCAGGACCGATGTAAAACACACAGACAGGATGTTCCAACAGAATAATAATATAAACGGAACCAGGTTCGGTGTAAAACACACAGACAGGATGTTCCAACAGAATAATAATAAAAACGGAACCAGGTCCGGTGTAAAACACACAGACAGACAGGATGTTCCAACAGAATAATAGAAGAATGTCACCAAGTATAGGGTAGACCGCGTATACAGGTTATTCCAACAGAATAATAAGAAATGGAATAACAACAGTTCTCTTCATGAATAAGAAAGAATAACACCCCTTACCGTTTTAAAGAAGAGCTGAAATAAGGAAGTAGTTAAGTAGTAGAATACTCTTCTTCTCTCTCTCTCTCTCTCTCTATAGTTTCTCTCTATAGTTTCTCTTTCTAGAGTTCAGTGAATTCGTAAGAAATAATGAAGGAATGAGCTGCTATTTATAGAAAAATAGAATGCATAGTAACTAATCCATGAACGGTCCAGATTGATTACTTTAATCTGACGGTCCATATTTAAAGAAAAATCTTTTAAAAAAATATAATATATTCTATTTATAAAATAACTTTAATAAAGTATTTTGTTTTATATAAAAAGATGTTTCTGTTTTATTACGTTAATAATACGAATAAAACAAAACGTCATTATCGCTAAATAATTCATATTATTAACTGACAATAATTGAATCAAACTGAGTGACTTCTCACATAAGCATTAATAATCAATACCGTGTGCTACTATGCAACCACACGTATTACTGTACTTTTACTACCGAGTAGTTCAACAGTATCAATGGTAAAACTTTCGCCGTTATTTTTAATAAAATATTTTTGTCGTTTTCTCAATCCGACAATAATTTCGTTGTGGGGTCCACCAATGATTGTGCCGTTGTACGAATATTTTCTGTTAAAACGAATATTCCCCGACCAATCGAATATTATATAACAACTTGCGTACTTTACAAAATTTATAAATATTACCCACAACTATAACGTTATATCAAATTAACTCCATAATATTCAAAAATAATATTTATAGAAAATTCATTTTTATTTATAAAAATTAGGGTCTTACACCTCTCCTGTGCACCCTAATCTATGTCCTCAGTCTTGTCATCGTAGCTCGATGTGCCTGGATCTACTAGATCTCAAGCAGAGTCACCGAAAGTTCAACTCCTCAGACTTAGGCAAACAAAGTACTGAAGAATAAAATTCATAGTTTCTACCAAAATCGCATTCGGTTTAAGAGAAACTGATCTTCATATAATTCTCTGCAGGACGCCATAGATCGCATGCGATAGTGTTTCAAAAATATTGTAATGCTCATGTACAGGTGTTGCAACGACAATTTGAGCATTTAACCTTGTGAGTTTTTGGGTTTACAAATCCAAGTGGGAATTTAGTTAGAAAAAAATTAGATGCTTCCTTTCAATTTTATGAGTTTTTCACAAGTGAATGATGAATTCAATTTCAATTTGTGACGAGATCTCATGTTTGACTATGGTTAAGTGGGATATAAGAAGGAAGATGGAGTGCCTTGTATCGATTTGAGGTTGTTGGAGGACTGTTTTCTCTCTCTAGAAAGCAACTGAAAATTTGGGGAAACTTGCATTCTGTTTCAATTTTTGTAGATGATTGATGATCGGAGAATGATAAAGAAAAATTAATGGCTGCAATTGTTAACACTATTGATTTTCTCTGTATGACTTAAATTTGGTATAATCTGGTTCGCTGGAGCTGATTAATCTAGATTTTGTTGATTCTTGGTAATATAATGGAGAGGAAATAATCATAGTCAATGTTGAATTTTTAGTTTCAGATTTAAATTTTTTAAAGAATTGGTTGTTGGGTAATAGACCATGTCATTTCTTTTTATTTTTCCTTTTTCTTTTAAAAGCCACATAGGAAAAAAAGTCAAATGAATTTAACGAACAATCAATCAATTTAACGGAATGACTCAATTTTAAAATAGTAATTAGTTTAATGGGATAATTTAAAAAATTAAAAGTTCGATGGTACAATCAGTAAAACTTGCCAACTACAGTGGTTAAATCCTTAGTTTTGCCTTTATAAATTTATATTGAGTAATGTAAAAGTGAATAAATAAAATAAACCAATAAGACAATACGGGGACCGATTGAATCACCCAAGTGAAATGATGATAAAAACTATCGAACTTACACTTATTTTCTATTTTAAAGAACGAAATTTAAAATTTTTCAATTAAACATCAAAGTCAAAAGAAAATATGTGATGTCAGTGACCAAGTCTGATAGTCTATTTTATCCTACTTGACTTTTAAAATTAATTTTTTAACAAGAAATAATGATATGGACAATATGACATGACAAAATCTATTTAAAATATTTAGATAGAAGGGCAAAAAGTATAATAGTAAAAAAAATATTAATAAATAAAAATTTAAAAACTTCTTCATTCAGTCTTAAACCAAAACATAAAACTCCATCCATGATAAATTAGAATCTCTCTCTGAATTTTGATTTTAACTGAAAATTACAGTTAACGAAATAGGATAAAATAGAATCTTTCTTAATTTTAATATTTAATTAAAAAAATTATATAAAGTAATTAATTTTAAAGTTATTTACTCAATCAACAAAAAAAAAATATTTTTGTTGATTTATATATTCTCTTCCATGTGCATAGGAATATTCCTAAACTTTTGGTTTTCATATCCTCGAATGATTGGGTGTAAGAGACGAAGGTGACACAAGTACCTGGTCAAAGATGCATATAAAGTTGGCTTTGAGGGAGGACCATATGCCCTCAAATATTGTATTAAATTACAATTTCATCTTCTTTTACCTATCTTTTTAAATTAATATTTGGAACTACTATTAACATCCCAAAAAGTCTTTTGACATTGTGTCGTGTTGGTTGAGTCGTACTAATAAAGGTATCACGTGCTTGAATAATAGGCATTCATCTTTTACCTCTTTTTAGCAATAATTTTTAACGAATCCGGTTATCATAAAATTATTTTTATAATAAATTAATTGATATTAACACACAAAAAAAAATTATTTTTCTATTTATACGTCGATATTATATTAATTTTATACTAACCATTTTTATTTTTAACATGATAGATTGCATATAACTTATATATATATATATATATATATATATATATATATATATATATATATATATATATAGTCCGGATCTTAAACTCACCCCTTATCTAACTCACTCGAGCTCACCTTCCTTTAGCTACAAACTCAACGACGATTCGGTCATCCAACCGTCATCTATACTTTTAGCGACGGACAACATAAAGCGTCGCTAAAAATATAGACGACGATTGTATAAAATTTTATTGATGAAATTTTAGCGTATGAGAAGAGTATTGAATTTATTAAAGGAAAATTCTAGGGGGCATTGGTTCAGTGATATTCCTAGCGACCTTATTTTTTTATTTTTTTTTGTAATACCTCTTAAAAATGTATAGTATTTATTTAAATTGAAATTTTTATAAAAAATAGTATTTTAAGTATAATTCAGATACATACAAGAAATATGGTTGTACACCTAAAATACTATTTTTTTAAAAAATTTAATTAGAATAAATACTATATATTTTTTTAGAGATACTATAAAAAAATATCAAAAAAAAAATATGGTTGAACAATGTTCCCCTAGAATGACTCTTTATTAAAATTCCAAAGAAAATAAGAAAAACTTAAAAAAACAAATGTGAGAATAGTCAAAGCTAAAACTGTCAAAGGTCTTTATGTAATTTGTCACAAGAGTCGAGGACACACTTGTATAGTCAGCTAGCGACTAGGGTAAAGCCGCCAAGTGCCGACTATTAAACCATCATATTCTCCGACCGCCTTTCATTCTTTTTGGATTCATCATCGCTCTAAACCCATTTTATCTCTCTATTGACGTTCTTTCTCCCTGAGCTTGCTCAGGGAAACCTCTAGGTTTTCCGATCTCATCATCTCCCTCAAAAGATTTCCGATTTGTTCTCACAGTAATCCCCAATTCTCTCACCCAGCCGTAGTTTAACACTTCAATTCATCACTTCCATAACCAATTCACTGATTCATTCAATTACAATGTATTCTCTTTTATTGTAGGGTTTTTCTTAATCTCCTCGATTATCACAAAAACTACACTGTTACATTACTTTATTCGCTTTTACAAACTTGCAGTTATGGCTATCCGATTCACCGTCACCTACTCCGGCTATGTTGCCCAAAACCTAACGTCATCCGCGGCCACTAAGGCCGGCGGGTGGCGTTTATTTCACGGCTGTGCTACCCAATCTCGGACCCTCTTCGGGAATCCGAATCCGGCACCGGATTTAGAATTCCGGAGGCCGAGAAAGAACTGTTCCGGGTACACTTCTCTCGCCGGGGAAATCCTCTTCGAGAGTGCGAAGTCTCCGAATGCTGTCCGATTGGCTTCGCTGATGAAATCAACGAACTGTGGTTCGGGGGTTTCTGCCATGGGGGCTTTTGGGGTTGCTCCATTGAATGCCTCTTCTGTTGTTCCGTTTTTGCAAGGATCTAAGTGGCTACCGTGTAATGAGATGAGCTTGAGGGCTGAGGTGGATAAAGGTGGAACTAAAATCGATGATTGGAAGACTAGTAGTGATTGTTGTGAGGATTTCTTCAAAGGGTCTAATGGAATGGAGTTTGAGAGGAATAATTGGCTGTCAAAACTATTGAGATGCTGTTCGGAGGATGCAAAGGCCGCTTTCACGGCTGTGAGCGTTAGTTTACTTTTTAAATCATCACTGGCTGAGACTAGTTTGATACCTTCGGCTTCTATGGCTCCAACTCTGGATGTGGGTGACCGCATTTTAGCAGAGAAGGTATAATCAACATACAGTTCGATTACTATTTTACTTTCATATTTACCCTTTTTATGACTTAATTTATCATTTGATTGTATGGTTTTGTGTAAATTGAACATACCCTTCATAACATGATTTTGTCTATTGAATATAACTCTCTAATCTTAGCAAATAGATCTTAAAATCATATTTTTCAAGATGTGTTCACGTGCTTCACTACTTGAATGAATGAATGAAAATGATATAATTCATTTGCTTTATAGACTATGAACTACGTTTTGTCATGCTTGGATATTTAGGGGAAGATAGGCTATCTCTGATAAGTCGTCAATATGCCAAATTAAAGCATAAATTAGGCTTCTGATCTTAACTACTGCTGACTGATCTATGTATTTTATGCAAAGAAGTGTTGAAATGGTTATTTCCATTTTAATTATTGTACGCAAGTTGCCTTGCCAATGGCATTTACACAATATGGTATTCTGTCTCTGAATTTTGTATGCTAATGTATTCTTTTCTTTCTATTAATGTTTAATCTCTAGTATGGAGAATGCTACATGTGTTTCTGTTCATTGAGTAAATTGTCCCTGGAATTGCTCATTGATTGAAGAAGATATTTGTTTTATTGTGGTCCAATGTATTACAATTAAATAAGTGTAATGGTTACTGGTTTAAAGATGTGATTTTTTTTGGGGGGGGGGTTTAAAAATATTTACCTGATTTTGTTTGATCTTTCATTTGGTGTTTTAGGTTTCATATGTTTTCAGAAAGCCAGAAGTGTCAGACATTGTGATATTCAAGGCACCTCCAATTCTTCAGGTTCAATCTAATACTAAAGACTCCAACATTATAGAACAGTTTTATTAATTTGGTTGTGGCATTTATGGGGGCTAACAATGTTGTTTTTATGTTTGTATTACCTTTGTCTGTGTAGAAAATTGGTTATAGTTCTGATTACATCTTCATAAAGAGAGTTGTGGCGAAGGCTGGGGACTATGTTGAGGTAAGATCTCGTACTCTTTGGTAAGATCTCCTCCTCTTTGAAGGATAAGTCATATTCTGCTGGTTCTGACCACTTGTGCATCTGAATATTCTGTGATAGGTTCGGGACGGTAAATTGATTGTGAATGGTATTATTCAAGACGAGGATTTCATTATGGAGCCGCTTGCTTATGACATGAAGTGTCTGGTATTTTCTCCAACCTTTTGTTCTTCCTGCTTATATGATGTTTTATTGTTGCTTAATTGAATCTATTTTACCTTAAAGATTAAAACATGTACATTTCTTGAGAAGTCTTGGCTGATTGTTCTTGTCATATTACAGCTTGTGCCTGAAGGTAATGTTTTTGTGATGGGGGACAATCGAAACAATAGTTACGACTCCCATAACTGGTAAGTAGGAGTTTCCGTAATATTATTAACTGATAAGTATTTGACATGGAAAATCATTATGATATCGGAAGAAGCCTTTTTCATGTATTTTTATTTTTATTATAAAGAAAAAAAGAGGCTTTGGGTAGTAAGGGGATGTACATTCTGACATCCTTTTCTTTTTCTTATGTTTTTCAGGGGTCCACTTCCTATCCAAAACATAATCGGAAGATCTGTTCTTCGATATTGGCCACCCTCCAAAATAACAGACACTATATATGAACCATGTACAATAAAAAAAGCATTTGTTGTTTCTTGACCATTTTAGTCCCTTGCTAGCAGCGGGATGGTTTAGATAACTTGTTTCATTCACAAAATTGTATTACCAAACATTTCCCACTTCTTTTTGGCTCCTTACTGAGCAAATTGTGATCCTATTGCTGTAATACAACTGCATGATCAGTTGTTTTGGTAGATTATTACCATGTCAATTTGTGTTCTTATTGATAAGCCCTTCTATGGCTGGTTTCTGTAATGACTTTCTGAAAATTAAGTGTGAATATGGAAATGAAATGAGTTATTTGATTTGTAAGGATTTGTTTCTAACCATAGTTGTTTTTAATTTTTGTTTATAATTTCCCATTTTTATTTATTAAAATGTTGATATAAACTGGATGCTAAGTTCCCATTTTTATTTATTAAAATTTTGATCAAGTAGTTTTGTCTAAACATACTATTTGTATTGAAATTTAATTATTTGTTCTTAAATCGAATTCTCAAATAAATGTATGTAGTAGATACACAAGATTCATTTTCTCTCTTCTTCCTTCAAACCACCCTAACCATAAACCCCTTCCTACATTCGCTCTCTCCCACTCCATCTATCCTACCATCCACGAAATGTTAAGATTACTAATTTGAATTCGAAAAGGGATTCAAGAGTAGTATCAAAGTGGGAGAAATTTGGGGAAAAGGGGTGATTTTGAGAGTTTGGTGAGTATAGTGAGCTCAAATGTGTGCTGGTGGAGTGATGAACTCCAGCTGCTGTTGATGGTAGTGATCTTATTAGCATTATTATGTGGCATTTACTGGTGGTGTTTTTGCTATATATTACTAATTGGAACATTGCACAATTTTTGTCCATTAGTTTCTGGAAGTTGTGGAATGGCGTGTGCTGGGCCCGCATAGCTTCAAAGTGATAGGAAGATAACAGAGTTGGCGCTTGTGTATTTATTTATCCCCTACATTAAAAATCTGTTTTCCTCTCTGGAGAGGCATTTGAGTTGCTGCCAGAAAAGTGTTACAGAAAGCGGGTATGTCCTATTGATTCATTGAGGAGTTACGTTTATTAGGTGACAAGATCTGTCTGAATTGAGTTTTGGGATTCTACTTTAAAGCAAAACTTTGAGCATCAACTCTGTTTCCCTTTCAGTTGGAACTAGAACTAGAACTAGAAAGGGATATCTGGAGCATGTAAATTTCCTTTTTTTTTTTATTTTCCTCTTTTAGTTTTTGTGTTCTGATATGAATTATTAAGTATAACTGTTAAAATTACATCTTGTGCTTTGCTTGCGTGATAGACTTCAAGTGTTACTTAGCTTAATTAATCTATTATTACTCTGCTAAATTTCCCTCTATACAAGAGAGTTTTGCTCATCTAAAGCCAGGATTCCATTTCAGATTCTAGAAAATACTTGGGGAGATTTTTTATTTACCCTAGGCTTGACAAAATATGATTATGGGTTGGTTTTAATTTTTAAAATATGGTTATGATTCTATTTAAGAACTAACACCATATTAACCATTTTTAATATGAGTTATGTGAGTTGGGACCATATGTTTATGATTCAAAACCATATTAACCATATTAACCATTTTTAAGATGTTTTAACTTTTAAACAGAACTTTTAAATGAACTTTTAACATGGGTGGGGTGGGGTGGGGTGGGGTGGGGTGGGGTAGTGTATACATATTATTTTTTTTAGGTGGGCGATAGGAGTGGGCGGTGGGGGGTGGGGTGGGGTGGAGTAGGGTGGGGGGTAAGGGGTGTATACATAATCACATAATATTATTTTTTTTGGGTGTGAGTGTGGGTGTGGGTGTGGGTGTGGGTGTGGGTGGGAGGTAAGGGGTTGGGGTTGGGGGGTGGGGGGTGGGGGGGGGGTGGGGTAGGGTGGAGTGGGGGTAGGGGTGGGGTAGGGTGGGGGTGTATACATAATCACATAATATTATTTTTTTTGGGTGGAGGTGGAGGTGGAGGTAGAGGTGGAGGTGGAGGTGGAGGTGGAGGTGGGTGGGGGTGGGTGGGGGTAAGAGATGTATACGTAATCACATAATATTATTTTTTTTGGGAGCTGGGGTGGGGGTGGTGTGGGTGGGGTGGGTGGAGGTAGGGTGGGGGGTAGGGTGTGGGGTGGGTGAGGTGAGTGGTGTATACATAATCGCTTAATATTATTTTTTCTTGGGAGGGAGTGTTGCGTGGGTGGGTCGGTGGGTCGGTGGGTAGGTACGTGGGGTGGGGATGGGTAGGTAGGTGGATTGGATGGATGCGTGGTTGGGGTGGATATGTAGGTAGGTAGGTAGGTGGGGTGGGGTGGGTGAGGGGTAGGGTGTGGGGGTGCGTAGGTAGGTCGGTGGGTGGGTGGGTGCGTGGGGGTGTGGGTAGGGTGGGGGTGGGGGTAGGGTGGGTGGGTGGGGGTGGGTAAATGGGTGGGTGGGTATCTAGGTGGGGTGGGGTGGAGTGGCGTGGCATGGGGTGGGGTGAGTGGGGGTAGGGGGTGGGGTGAGTGGTGTATACATATTATTTTTTTTGGGTGGGAGGTGGGGGGTGGGGTTGGGGGGTGGGGGAGAGGTGAGGTAGGGGGTGGCGTGGGGTGGGTTAGGGTAAGGGGTGTATACATAATCACATATATTATTTTTTTTGGGTGTGGCCGTGTGGGTGTGGGGTGGGATGGGGTGGGGTGGGGTGGGAGAAGTGGGGGTAATTGGTGTATACATAATCATATAATATTATTTTTTTTGGGTTTGGGTGTGGGTGTGGGGGGTGGGGGTGGGTGGTTAAGCTTTTTGAATATGTGAATATGGGTGGTGTATACATATTATTTTTTTTAGGTGGGCGGTGGGCGATGGGGTGGGGGGTAAGGGGTGTATACATAATCACATAATATTATTTTTTTTGGGTGTGGGTGTGGGTGGGAGGTAGGGGGTTGGGGTTGGAGGGTGGGGGTGGGAGTGGGGGTGGGTGGGGTGGGGTAGGAGTGGGATAGGGTGAGGGTGTATACATAATCACATAATATTATTTTTTTTTGGGTGGAGGTGGAGGCGGGGGTGGGTGGGGGTGGGTGGGGGTAAGGGATGTATACGTAATCACATAATATTATTTTTTTTTGGAGCTGGGGTGGGGGTGGTGTGGGTGGGGTGGGTGGAGGTAGGGTTGGGGGTAGGGTGTGGGGTGGGTGAGGTGAGTGGTGTATACATAATCGCTTAATATTATTTTTTCTTAGGAGGGAGTGTTGGGTGGGTGGGTCGGTGGGTAGGTACGTGGGGTGGGGATGGGTAGGTTGGTGGATTGGATGGATGCGTGGTTGGGGTGGATATGTAGGTAGGTAGGTAGGTGGGGTGGGGTGGGTGAGGGGTAGGGTGTGGGGGTGCGTAGGTAGGTCGGTGGGTGGGTGGGTGCGTGGGGGTGTGGGTAGGGTGGGGGTGGGGGTAGGGTGGGTGGGTGGGGGTGGGTAAATGGGTGGGTGGGTATCTAGGTGGGGTGGGGTGGAGTGGCGTGGCATGGGGTGGGGTGAGTGGGGGTAGGGGTAGGGGGTGGGGTGGGTGGTGTATATATATTATTTTTTTTGGGTGGGGGGTGGGGGGTGGGGGGTTGGGGTGGGGGGAGAGGTGAGGTGGGCGGTGGCGTGGGGTGGGTGAGGGTAAGGAGTGTATACATAATCACATATATTATTTTTTTTGGGTGTGGTCGTGTGTGTGTGGGGTGGGATGGGATGAGGTGAGGTGAGAGAAGTGGGGGTAATTGGTGTATACATAATCACATAATATTATTTTTTTTGGGTGTGGGTGTGGGTGTTGGGGGGTTGGGGCGTGGGGCGTGGGGGGTGGGGGTGGGTGGTTGAGCTTTTTGAATATGTAAATATGGGTGGAAAGAACTTTTAATTTGGATTTGGAATAAAATATGGGTCGAAAAATGATTAACCGGGTTGAAATTATATTTCTTTTTTAAAATATAGTTCCAAACTTTACCCATTCCAAATAAATAAAAATAGTTAACCAACCCATTTAGTTCCGGTTAATATGGGTTGATCCAACAGTTAACCAACTATATTATCAGGTCTAATTTACCCATTAATTCATTACTCAATCTTCCTCCTTCACTCATTGGTGCCAAAAAAGGAGTTCTTTGTCATATAAAATGTGGCAGCAATTAAAGTTATTACATCATATTCATGCTCAAGTTCAATGAGCTTTAGAAGAATCATGTGGCCTAACCTGCCATCACCAGCTTATACTGATCTCCCTAATTCAGTTCAACTTTGCTCTCGCCGTCTAATTGCTTCATTTCAATTTTTTTATATCTATACCAAGATGCACATACCATATAAGCCCCAAGATTCAATACACTCAACCCTGCTAATAACCAATAGAAATAGTTCAAATTATCCCTGTTCAAATTATTACTTCTAAACCATCCACCACTCACCTTATTCACCACGTCCACAGTCACTGAACTTAAGAAGAATCCAAATGCCAATGAACACCATGAAATGCCTGTGCCCAGTGACTTCATTCCTGATGAACTCTCTGCATAGAAAAACTCTAGCAGTCCCACCAGTGTAAACATGTCAGCCATTCCAAATATAGCATATTGGAAACCTAACCAGAACACGCTTATTGGCAAAGGGTCAGTGGAGTCAACCATATTATGCTCGACAGCAACAGACTTTCGGTGTGTTTCTATGATTCCTGCTATGGCCATTGAAATAGCTGAGAGGACTAGTCCAACTGCAATGAGTTTATAGGTGTCGGATTCCAGTGGGAATCCCTGTGAACTTTCGGAGAATTGGAACACAAATGCGATCATATATCGGGATTAGAATGAACATAAAGACGTGGGGTGGAGTGGAGTGGCGTGGGGTGGGGTGGGTGGGTGGTGGGTGGGGGCGGGTAAATGGGTGGGTGGGTATCTAGGTGGGGTGGGGTGGAGTGGCGTGGCATGGGGTGGGGTGAGTAGGGGTAGGGGGTGGGGTGAGTGGTGTATACATATTATTTTTTTGGGTGGGAGGTGGGGGGTGGGGGGTGGGGGAGAGGTGAGGTGGGGGGTGGCGTGGGGTGGGTGAGGGTAAGGGGTGTATACATAATCACATATATTATTTTTTTTGGGTGTGGCCGTGTGGGTGTGGGGTGGGATGGGGTGGGGTGGGGTGGGATGGGGTGGGGTGGGGTGGGAGAAGTGGGGGTAATTGGTGTATACATAATCACATAATATTATTTTTTTTGGGTTTGGGTGTGGGTGTGGGGGGGGTTGGGGCGTGGGGGGTGGGGGTGGGTGGTTAAGCTTTTTGAATATGTGAATATGAGTGGTGTATACATATTATTTTTTTTAGGTGGGCGGTGGGCGGTGGGGTGGGGGTAAGGGGTGTATACATAATCACATAATATTATTTTTTTTGGGTGTGGGTGTGGGTGGGAGGTAGGGGGTTGGGGTTGGAGGGTGGGGGTGGGGGTGGGGGTGGGTGGGGTGGGGTAGGAGTGGGATAGGGTGAGGGTGTATACATAATCACATAATATTATTTTTTTTGGGTGGAGGTGGAGGCGGGGGTGGGTGGGGGTGGGTGGGGGTAAGGGATGTATACGTAATCACATAATATTATTTTTTTTTGGGAGCTGGGGTGGGGGTAGTGTGGGTGGGGTGGGTGGAGGTAGGGTTGGGGGTAGGGTGTGGGGTGGGTGAGGTGAGTGGTGTATACATAATCGCTTAATATTATTTTTTCTTAGGAGGGAGTGTTGCGTGGGTGGGTCGGTGGGTAGGTACGTGGGGTGGGGATGGGTAGGTTGGTGGATTGGATGGATGCGTGGTTGGGGTGGATATGTAGGTAGGTAGGTAGGTGGGGTGGGGTGGGTAAGGGGTAGGGTGTGGGGGTGCGTAGGTAGGTCGGTGGGTGGGTGGGTGCGTGGAGGTGTGGATAGGGTGGGGGTGGGGGTGGGGGTGGTGGTGGGTGGGGTGGGGTAGGAGTGGGATAGGGTGAGGGTGTATACATAATCACATAATATTATTTTTTTTGGGTGGAGGTGGAGGCGGGGGTGGGTGGGGGTGGGTGGGGGTAAGGGATGTATACGTAATCACATAATATTATTTTTTTTTGGGAGCTGGGGTGGGGGTAGTGTGGGTGGGGTGGGTGGAGGTAGGGTTGGGGGTAGGGTGTGGGGTGGGTGAGGTGAGTGGTGTATACATAATCGCTTAATATTATTTTTTCTTAGGAGGGAGTGTTGCGTGGGTGGGTCGGTGGGTAGGTACGTGGGGTGGGGATGGGTAGGTTGGTGGATTGGATGGATGTGTGGTTGGGGTGGATATGTAGGTAGGTAGGTAGGTGGGGTGGGGTGGGTAAGGGGTAGGGTGTGGGGGTGCGTAGGTAGGTCGGTGGGTGGGTGGGTGCGTGGAGGTGTGGATAGGGTGGGGGTGGGGGTGGGGGTGGGGGTGGGGGTGGGGGTGGGGGTGGGTAGGTTGGGTTGGTGGTTAGTGGTGGGTGGTTGGTGGGGGTGGGTAAATGGGTGGGTGGGTATCTAGGTGGGGTGGGGTGGAGTGGCGTGGCATGGGGTGGGGTGAGTGGGGGTAGGGGTAGGGGGTGGGGTGGGTGGTGTATATATATTATTTTTTTTGGGTGGGGGGTGGGGGGTGGGGGGTGGGGGTTTGGGGTGGGGGGAGAGGTGAGGTGGGCGGTGGCGTGGGGTGGGTGAGGGTAAGGGGTGTATACATAATCACATATATTATTTTTTTTGGGTGTGGCCGTGTGTGTGTGGGGTGGGATGGGATGAGGTGAGGTGAGAGAAGTGGGGGTAATTGGTGTATACATAATCACATAATATTATTTTTTTTGGGTTTGGGTGTGAGTGTGGGTGTTGGGGGGTTGGGGCGTGGGGCGTGGGGCGTGGGGCGTGGGGGGTGGGGGTGGGTGGTTGAGCTTTTTGAATATGTAAATATGGGTGGAAAGAACTTTTAATTTGGATTTGGAATAAAATAAGGGTCGAAAAATGATTAACCGGGTTGAAATTATATTTCTTTTTTAAAATATAGTTCCAAACTTACCCATTCCAAATAAATAAAAATAGTTAATCAACCCATTTAGTTCCGGTTAATATGGGTTGATCCAACAGTTAACCAACTATATTATCAGGTCTAATTTACCCATTAATTCATTACTCAATCTTCCTCCTTCACTCGTTGGTGCCAAAAAAGGAGTTCTTTGTCATATAAAATGTGGCAGCAATTAAAGTTATTACATCATATTCATGCTCAAGTTCAATGAGCTTTAGAAGAATCATGTGGCCTAACCTGCCATCACCAGCTTATACTGATCTCCCTAATTCAGTTCAACTTTGCTCTCGCCGTCTAATTGCTTCATTTCAATTTTTTTATATCTATACCAAGATGCACATACCATATAAGCCCCAAGATTCAATACACTCAACCCTGCTAATAACCAATAGAAATAGTTCAAATTATCCCTGTTCAAATTATTACTTCTAAACCATCCACCACTCACCTTATTCACCACGTCCACAGTCACTGAGCTTAAGAAGAATCCAAATGCCAATGAACACCATGAAATGCCTGTGCCCAGTGACTTCATTCCTGATGAACTCTCTGCATAGAAAAACTCTAGCAGTCCCACCAGTGTAAACATGTCAGCCATTCCAAATATAGCATATTGGAAACCTAACCAGAACACGCTTATTGGCAAAGGGTCAGTGGAGTCAACCATATTATGCTCGACAGCAACAGACTTTCGGTGTGTTTCTATGATTCCTGCTATGGCCATTGAAATAGCTGAGAGGACTAGTCCAACTGCAATGCGTTGTAGGTGTCGGATTCCAGTGGGAATCCCTGTGAACTTTCGGAGAATTGGAACACAAATGCGATCATATATCGGGATTAGAATGAACATAAAGACGAGGGGAATGACGGGAATTGAGGAGCCAGGGACTTGAAAACCAAGGAGATTTCTGTCCATAGTATTGCTTTGTTGGATGCTGAAAGTTTGGAGTTGAGCCAAACACGTGTTCATGAAGATAGTGCTTACTATAATTGGGAGCATTCGCAATACAATTTTCGTTTCTTCAATTTGTGTCACTGTACACATGCTCCAGGGTCTGGGATTGTTGAGTGTGGATGAATCTGTGCTCCTAATAATTGCTGCGCGATCCAAGAACCTGCAACGTTTGATTGGATTAATAATGTTGGCTAACTAATAAAAATGGCCACTAGTTAGCTATGATTAACAATTCAAAATGTTGGATGAAACAGTACTTGAATTGATCAGTTTTCTGGAGAATCTCATTTCCCATTCCAGCTTCTTTGTCGTGAATCTCATGGAACTCTCCTGCAGTTTCTGGCAGTGAAAGATTTCGGTTTCTAATTGCAGCCACGAATACCTGTACATGGATCAGCGTAAACTACATAATTAGTATACTACATCTAAAATATCTATATATTCTCATTGGTAAATATAAACTAGCTAGCTAGTTTACATGAATATATCGGTGCATATATACCTGTAGTATCCGACTGAGTGGGCTTCCTTTTGGGACATTATTCCTATAGATTGATTTTCCCATGCATAGGAAAAAAATTGCCATTAGTACCGCTAAAGTAGACACCCCAAAAGCCCAGTCCCAACCTTGACTGTCACTAATCCAGACCAGGAAAGTCACACCAAAGATAGCTCCAGTAACAACGAAAAAAAGTAACCAGTTGAAATAGCTAGACAGCAAAGCTGCCTCCTTAGGGTCTCCCTCATCAAATTGATCAGCTCCCAGTGAGGGGAGAGCGGCTTTAACCCCACCTGTCCCAAATGCAACTAAGTAGAGACCTGTGTATAGGATTGCAACTTGGCCACTGTCTGCAGCCTCACAATGATTCATTAGGCTTGGTGCAACATCCTTGCAAGGAGAGGGTCTTAGCTGTTGGAAGTATGCCTGTACTGCTAGGAGTGCATAGCCCTGCAATTACATAAATGATGAATTATTATTTTGTTTTTATAACGAATATCTTAGGATTCATTTGTAGCTCATATTTCTTTATAAATTTTTACATAGAGATCGACCGACCATATGTTGATGGCATTTGGCTCTAATCACCTCTTCTTTCTTATATTTTTTCAACTTAATTATCCAAGAGTATTTAATTTAATTTTATTTGGTTATGAAATGTATTAATTTGTGAAAACTTAATATTTATATATGTAAGAACATAATCTGGTTGGTGAAAAAGATACATGCGTGGTAGGTGTATTTATACATCATTGGTTCTTCGTATCATTATGTGCTATTGTAATATTGTTAGTTCATGATGAAGCAGTGACTAAATAATAAACCATTGATTAATAATACAATGGGTGTTATTGTTTTTTTTAATCTTCCCAAGTCAACTAGTGTTTTTTCTTACGATTACAGTAACCATAAATATCATATGTAATAATCTGGTCTAAGTTGACAACCATGACAAAGATAAAAGACTGATAATTAGTTGCGTTTAAACTTGACTAAATAATAGTATTAAATTCTTGGTAAAATTGTACTCCCTCCGTCTCAGGATAAAAATTTTTATTATTCCCTCCGTTCCTTAATATAGGTCGTTTTAGAGTTGTACACAAGTATTAAGGAAATGATTGTATAACATTAACTATAATTAATATCAATTGTCTATATTGCCCTTGTACTGGAAGAAGAGATTGTTATTTATTGAAAAAAAAATAGTGAGAGAACTAAAGTTACATTTAATATTTGGGGTAATATTGAAAACTAAGCAATTAATGCTTACTTGAAATTCTCAAACGACTTATATTAAGGAACAAAAATATTTTTCTAAAACGACTTTATTATGGAACGGAGGGAGTACTATTTTGGGTAGTCCCATGTTAAATGTCCACTTTCCTTTAATAACCAACTTTTTACACAATTTTTCCTATTATACCCTTAGCATTAAATATCTCATATTTTTTTTATTCTAATTCTCTCTCCATATTCAATAAGTATAATTAGTTATGTGTCGAAAATATTTTGAATTGAAAAACTAGAAAGTCACTCTCACCTACATTGGAAATGATTAATGACATATTATTATGTGCAATTTTGTCATTTCATTCTTCTTCTTAGTATGCGTGAAATTTTTTTATCGGGGACGGAGGGAGTAAATCTTTAATATGGTTATAGTCTCTTTTGAAAACAAGTTGAAATTTTCGCCGTGATATTGAGTTCGCATGTGTAAAAACAGATGTAAAAGATTCCTATTGATTTGCGGGAACATACCAAGACTTCTACGGATCCAAACAGAATACAAGTCTTGAATCTGGACAAGTACGTATCGCAAATAAATCCTCCAAATAATGATAGCAAATAGGAAGCCCCCATGAAATTTGTAAGCATGTTGGCCGATTTTGTCAAGCTGAAGTTCATGTACCCATAAAAGTAAGTTATTAGGCTCACAGCATTGGCTATAAATGCCATGTTCTCAAGCCCTGTTGTCGCTGCAAGTATCGATCAAAACACAAGTAAGTCGATCACATTCAATCCAAATTAATTTGGAAACTAAACTCTTGTTGTTACAACTGCCATAAAAAGTAAGTACCATATACAAAGAGAGATGCTCTTCTTCCTCCGAGTTTTGTTGGTTGTTTCTGTTTGATTTTGACTTCTCCTCCTAAGATACCCTGCATATATAATAATGTACAGTTAAATTTTAGAGAAATACTAGAGAACACAGAATCTTATGCATGCCATGCATGCATATTAAGTAGGATGTAGCGGTAGTAGTGAAGAAATGTGGCATTAATTGATGAGCTTATAAGATCGATCTCTTAAGTAAGTAAGAGGGTTACCATTTTCGACTTGTTCTTGCTTTCAAGGAAAAAGTAGTGTGTTCTTGAGAGTCAATGGGAGCTAGTATGGCTTGACGTTGTACAAGTTTGTTTATATAGAGAATTAAGGATGGATGTTTTTTTTCTGCCTGCCTGCGCACAATGACAAGAAATGCCAAAAGGAATCAAACGGCATCTGTATTTTATTTTTTGCTAATTAAATGGCATCTCTATCTTTGCATAAACTGTGTCTTAATGGTTTCTTTTTTGGTTTTTTCTATGAATGTAACCTCTCTCTGGGTCTCTTAAAAATATAATTAACAAGACGTGTTTGTATGTTTTGACTTTATTAGTTGACTATTTGCAGATGAGTTAATTAACCTCCTATAGAGAGAGAGAGGTGTAATTAATGTCACGGTGTAGTCGTATAATATTCTCTCCGTCCCATGATAAAAATCTTTATTATATTATTTTTGGTAGTTCCAAATAAAATATTTACTTACTTTAAATGATTTATTTTTTACAATAATTTGCCTATAATACCCTTATTATTAATTGTTATATTTTTATTTTTTATGTATATTTATGGAGCATCACTAATAATGTGCAAAAAACTATGTAATTAAATGATAATTTAAATATAGATAATTTTATTATTTTATCTTCTTTTATACTCCCTCCGTCCCAAATTAACTGCTCAGTTTTGACTTTTTAAAGTCAAAGTGACCATTTTTAAAACTAATATTTTTACTATTTTTGCTAAAATATAGGTGAAGTGATTATAACCAAAAGAAAGTATATACAATTTATTACTAATCCCAATTTTTATAATTTTAGAAATATATTTATATATGTTTAATTATAAATTCTAAAAATAGTCAATTTGACTTAAAAAAGTCAAAATTGAACAACTAATTTGAGACAAAAGGAGTAATATATACAAAAAGTCAATCAATACTTCTATCCTGATAAAGAAGGAGTAATAATTTAGAGGAGCACATTCATTCACCCATTCTCTGCTATTGATTTAATATATGGCATGGTCAGCGCTAGGCTGGCTAATCATTTTTATTTATATATATATACATTTTCTCATGTACATCTTTTATTATCTTAGCCTGCGGTAGTGATGCAATTAAAATATTCCTTCATGTGTAGGTTTCCAGAATCTACATTTTATTTGGTTTAAGGCCATTATTAGGTTTAAATATTTTTTTAGTCACTATATTATATGTCAATTTACAGATAAATAATTAAATTTTTTTTTTTACAGTCAACTCACTGAACTCGATTTTTTTAACACAAAATTAAAAAAAACCGTTAAAAACTTTGACTTTAACGGAAAATGACAGCTAAGCAGCTGAGTTGTCCGTTATATCGGCTGATGTGACGTCCTTGTCTGATGTGGCAGTGATTATGTAGATTATTTGGAGGAAAATTTTTATGAAGAAAATAAAAAAAATATTTTAAAGTATAATATAAATTTAAAAAGTGTGCCAAAAAATAAGAAAATAAATAAAAAAATATATTTAATTATTTTTGTAATTAATATCAAATAAAATTTTATGAACAGTAAATTAATTTTAAGATTATAAACAGTAATTAATTTTAAAATTATAAACAGTAATTAATATTAAAATTATAAACAGTAAATTAATTTTAAAATTATGAACAGTAAATTAATTTTAAAATTATAAACAGTAATTAATTTTAAAATTATAAACAGTAAATTAATTTTAAAATTATGAACAGTAATTACTACTAGTGTGTGTGTGTGTGTATATATATATATATATGTATGTATGTATATCATATTTTTGTTTTTACTTTTTACTAAGCAAAACCAAAAGCATTTTATTTTTTACATTCCTTCTATCATAACGTACAAAGATTCAAGAGGTTATTACGAAAAAAATTGAAAATTGAAAATTGAAAATTGAAAATTGAAAAGAAAGACAACGGAGGAATAAGCTAGCAAAACAGCAAGTTGGCCCCCATTTGTTCAAATGACATATTTGTCTGTCATGCATATATAGAACAAGAGAAAAAAAAACATAAGAAACACAAAATTTTCTTTGGTGGATTAACTATTTAATACTCACTCCATTCTATATTATTTAATATTTATTGTTATATATTACGAAATATTTCAGTCGAATTATAATTATATCAATACATATTGGATAGATGTAACACCCCCTTCCCGAAAAGAAAAGGGAGGTCACGTGCAAAGCACAACAAACCTCAAAATAAGTAAACAGAGCACTAATAATTTCAAAATATTAATAGTGATATCCATCAATGAAGTACTAAATACAATTCTCTAACTAGAGTCGAAATAACCAAAATCAAACATCGAAACAACCTAGACGGTCAAAGACAACTCTCTCATCACACTAGTCCTGAATCACCCCTGCAAACCTGTCGGAAGAAAAACACAGCATGAGCCAATTGCCCAGTACGGATACAGATATACAAAAGATATACAACTGATATACGAAAATAATTGAGACAAAATACTGAACAAAGCTTCAAGTGTAAATACGAATGAAAATATAATCTCCAAAGATCTGAATGGAATATATCTGAATAAACAAAATTGACGAAACCAACTGAAGAATAAAAAAATAACGAACTGAAGTAACTAACTAAATGAATTGAACTGAACAGAAACCAACAAAACTATTACAATGAAATAATAGGCTGAATCAAATGGTTGGGTGTTATTTCATACCGGGTGAGCTCAGAAATATATATTGCCACACAGGCAAGTCAAAAGATGCCACATAGGCAACCAAAATAATACCACACAGGCATATCACACATTGGACCGCGAATCCAAATGTATGCAAATCGGATATGTGTGTTTGGCACAACATCACAAATCCGCAGAACAGAAAACTAGGGTTAACCCATACGCCTCCCACAACAAAACACCAAATGACCCATTTACTCCGGAGCCCAAAATGGAGACGCCGTGGACTAATCACACTGCCACGGAAAGTGTCATGCCTCTCGTGCCAAGACGACATGCCTGTGGTACCCCCACAGGTGGTTATAGCTCAGGTATACCCTACGGTATATTCTAACAAAAATATCATGTCATAACACATGCGACATAATACGATCAAAATAGGTATCGTGTCACAACACATGTGACATAATACCAATAAAAATAGATATCGTGTTACAACACATGCGACACAATATCCACAAAATGGGGTTCTTGTAACGACCCCAAAATAGGTCCATTCCACCCAACCCATTCTGAGTCGTCAAATACATGGTACAGAAAATAACTACAACTTTATTACAACAATTGTCGTGCAAAATACAACAACACATATGCTGTGAGTTTGGATACAAATATATACCAAATGTGACTCATGTTCCAACCGTGTACATCACCTCACAATAACACCTTACATAAAGGTATAGTCAAAAACTGTTTTAGAAATTAGAATCTTTGGGAAGTGCTCAAGGAAACCTTCGTACATGGAAGGCCACGCGTCTAGGTTATGATAGATATCATATGGCCACAGAATTATCCTTGATTGACCCAATAGACCCCAAAGAAAAACGAAAAGATTACTATCATATTCTTCCCAATGGTGAGTCTTCTCTTGACTTATCATTATCTCCACTGTCTCTAATTGAGAATTATACTTCAAACAAACACCAAGATTATATAGGTAGTGCCCATAGATATACTCAGCAAGTGGATGAGCACAACCCTGTCTTATGATGACACGAGGTTGTATGTCATTAGACATCTTGTATGATAGTGACAAAACACCCTTCCAACGTTGGGTTCGCCTCACCCTATTTTCTTCACCAAATATAACTACTAAATGATGACCACCGTTCTATTCCCTTGTTACCCCCGCTCGACTCAGCTACACTCTTATTACCTGAAAGGAATTGTGAAGCAAAAGGGTGAGCACAACTAGCTCAGTAAAGAATATCATGACTAAAGATAATTAAATTATCAATAGCCTTCATCAACAATAAATCAGAGATTTAGAACATATGATAAATGATAAAAATTTTAACCATAGTTGCAGCGGAACTAGCAATCCATTAGAAGAGTCAAATAGACTATAAAGTCTATTATCTTCTCCATGTTAAAAATCCATCAACAATGTTTTATCCCTGTAACATCAATCAACAATTCTGGTCCACAATCATATGAATAACTCATAATCATAACTGTAGTTCTAAATTCCTCTTCTCATCCAGGACGAAGATGATTTTCATCACCTATCTTTACCTGAAACATCAAAGATCATGGTTATACCAAATCACATTTCCTGTTCATAATCATACTAATAAATCCATCTTTGCACTACGACCAAAGATATTCATTTATATCACCAATTGGTCATGTTTATCTCAACATCTGTTCATCTTTGCACTGCTGGCCAAAGATATTCAACAACATGTCATCTTTGCACTACGGGCCAAAGATATTCATCAACAATTCATCTTTGCACTACAGGCCAAAGATATTCCTCAACAGTTCATATTTGCACTACGGCCAAATATATTCATCAACAGTTCATATTTGCACTACAGGCCAAATATATTAATATCTCAAAGAAATATATAATCATTTCAGAATTTATATAAACAATAATTATAACCATGTTAATCAATTCACCTTTGCACTTAAGCTAAAGATATTCACTTATAAATTCAATGGTCATGATCATACCAGTCAACAATTCAACTTTGCACTACTGGCCAAAGAGAACCCATAGTCATGATCATACCAATAATTTACCCATCTTTACACTCAAGCGAAAGAGAATTTCAACATCAAGGTTATAAAAATGTTATATATGATAATAAAAACAATATGATCAACATGATCATAGATTTAATCTCAAGAGTAATATTCATAAATCAACTATAATTTGGTTAGAAAAAAAAAACCAATTTTATCGTGAATAGTAACTCGTGAATAGTAACTCATAAATAGTAACTCGTGAATAGTAACCCTGACATGAAAAAGGTAGAAATTCCACAATAATATACATACCAATATTTCGGTATAATGATATTGAAAGAATAATATTCTTAAGCTTATAAACAATTTATTTAAATTGTTTACACTTTACTAATTAATGCATTTAATCATCATAAAATGCCAACTCTTAAGATTTCATCATCAATAACCAAAACCCTCATCAAAAAAATCTGCATATACCTCATATATAGGATTCTCAAGCAATAACATCCTATTTTTAATTTTCTTACTTCACATAACATATTTAATTCATTTTCTCATAACTAGACTATTTTCATGAAAAATACCAAATCCGTTCCAAAAATATTTCTTTTCTGGAATTTAGCATAATATAGTCCCATAGTGAACATATATTTTTCTCAGAATTTTTAAAAGTCATTTACTATTTTTCATATGGCCAAAATAGCCGAATATTTAGACATTTATCAAAAATTGTACTTTTGTCTAAAAATTCTGAAATTTACAGAGTATACTTCTATCATATACATGTACTCCCAATAAAAATTTCATCAATTTTGGAGTTAACCACAAGGAATTATAAGCTGTTACTTTTAAAATAGTCTTTTCTCATAACTCTCAATCTATACATCCAAAAATCACCATTTTTGGACACAATCAAGAAAACTCATCAAAATATCATTTCAAATTTTTCTAAAATTTTTGAAGGTCAGAAAAATTACGAAACTAAAAATCATAACAACCCTTAAAATCCATTACTATCCCTTACTATCCCTTACCTCAAAAGAGCAGTACTTCTGACTGGATATCGGATATGATGCTAAAGGAAACTTGCACTAATGAATAGCAACTCACCAAGTATCTAAAAACTCACAAAATTTACATCATAATATAGAGAGAGAAAGAGAGAAAGCTTATGTTTCTGGTGTGATTTTCAATTCTAACTTAGCCCTCTATTTATAGGAAAATTTTAGTAGGTTTGACCTGCAACCTGATGGCTTTACCTGCTACTATTCCCACCCACCACATTTGAAATATAATTCAGCACATTTCTTCACCAACCACAAGTGGGGCCCACCAATTCTAGAATTTTCCACCAAAATGATAAACTCCGAAAATTCAACAATTTCTGAACCAGTCATCTCGTAAAATTCATAATAAATCATACGTTCATTTTTAACGGTTCAAAATTTATGGACATATACTCAACTTATATATGTATAACATATCCAAAAATTACCACGATCCAACGGTCGGATTAAAAATTATAACCCCCGCAAAATATCTCAAAAACCCTGATTTTTAATACCTCCATTCCGATAAAAATACTGATAAAAATCTCAACATTAACTCATTCATTTTTAACCACAAAAATATATCCCTCATTTATATCCCCATAAAATAAATATTTTCTTATCACATGAATCAATAATTAATTATTCACAAATAATATTACAGAATCACATTTATGACAACCAGGCCGTTCCCAGGAAAGAGGGGGCTTTCCAATAAGGATTTCTCCTTACTGGCGCGCAATTAGATGACCAAACCTCTCCTTAGACAGAACTTTCTAGACATTGCCAATAATGTTATCTAATAATATTATTCAAATAATATGAATTATTGATCTGATAAAGGAAAATACTGTGCAACAACAATTATTGAAACAACAATAATATAAAATATCAACGCAACAATTATTGAATCAATAAAATAAAATATTGAACAGTAACTACTGTAATAATTATTGAGTAGTGCCTTCTTACGTAAGAATCAATAATTTCAAAAATACTATGCAATACCGTGTGCTACTGTGCAATAACGCGTATTACTGTATTTTAATCACCGGTATTCCAACAGTGTTAACGGTAACAACTACGCCGTTATTTGTAAAAACTTAAATTTGTCGTTTTCTTCACCCGACAGTTATATTGTTATGGGGCCCACAAATGGCTGCGCCGTCGTACGAATATTCCCCGACAGAAAGAATATTCCCCGACAACAATGATTATTTTATAACCACTTGCTTATTTTGAAAAAAAATCATATTTCACTCATAACTTTAAACTTTTATCAATTTAACCATTTACTAAATAGTAATTATAAGAAAAATTGAATACTTTTATTTCATAAAATTCGGGGTCTTACAGTTCTAATATATATGTTGAACCGAATCAAATTATAATGTCTCCAAAAGAAGGTAACAACATATATCGCTCTACAAATATCAAAATAAATACTAGATATGATATCAAAGAGTACAAGTACGAGTCCAATGTGTCAACTCCAAAATGAAACAAATATATGAATTTCACAAGAACAATTATGTGAAATAATAACAGAATTCGAAACGAGAAACAAAATGAACACATCAAATTTAACAAAAGTATCGCTGAAAGAGTACGAAATCCGTACCTTAATATAGTACCAAAATAATTCGTCGAATCCAAATATCACCCGCTAAACTCCCTCAATCCGATCTAATTATCAAAATAAAATATAATACATATAATTAAATTATGAACTTATACAATTTATATTTTCATAAATTCAATAATTTTAATATACTATATTCAATTTGTACTCAAAAGATATATTTTAATTATAATAATATTATATAATATTATTTATCATTTATCCAAGTAAGAGTTTTGTATATCTTATGTTCACTTGAAACTTATGTTATATAACAATAAGTTATATTAAAATAGTATGATATATAATATAACTATTAACACAAGGCTTACCCATGTCAAGGAGGTTTACTTCTAACAACAATATTGCAATAACGAATAATTCATATATATCATATACTCTGAACATGCTTAACTCTACTGCATCGAACCATAAATACGTATAGTATACTCATTTGTTTTAGATGCCAAATTCATACAAACAAATACTTCATTATCTAATATAAAACTCATATTCTCAGTTTCAATTCAAGATCATAACAAGAAGTTAGGTGATTAATTCGGCGGCACAATAAATTAATAGTATACTTGAAATCAGAATAGTAAATAAATAAATAAATAAATATATATATATATATATATATATATTATATATATTGTATTCAAAAATAAATACAATAATTACCTTTTTGAGAAAAAGAATATGGTGAATAAAATCTTAATCTTGTTCTCAAACCCTTTTTAATTCCAGCCAAATTTTCTCATTCTCCTCGTTCTTCTTCCGCCTCTTTTCTATAGCTGGACTACTAGTATTAACTTGTCAATTCCCTTCTCCTTTATGTTCTTCCTGCCACTGCTTCCTATCTTTCTCTCGAAATATTGTATAACAAAATAAGATTAGGTCTAGCTATTTATTAAGTAAGGGGGTCTTGCCCTCATAAAATTTTAATTGGGTTCAATGAATATTAAGGCCCAATTTTTTTTTAACCAAATAATATTATCCATCACTTTTAATTAGCCCACATAAATTTAACCCAAACATAAGAAAACTAACATAAATTTAGTCTGTCTTATAAAAAGTTCAATTAAAAGCTTTAATAATATATTTTATTATTATTATTATTATTATTATTATTTTTTATTTTTTTTTATTTTTTTACGGGTATTACATTACCTCCCCCTTAAAAAGAATTCTGTCTCCGGAATCAAAAAAATGAAAAGTACCTAATTATCAAAAAGATACGGATACTCCGCTCGAATAGACTCCTCAATCTCCCAAGTAGCTCCGCGCTCCGGGTGATTTTTTTTTTTCACAAAATATTAACAAATGGGATTGTCTTCCTCCTCATAACCCGCTTTTGACAATCTAAAATTGTCTCAAGTTGCTTACTTCTTCAAAATTGTAGAGGACGAAAAACTGAAGGAACCTGATTTGGATTCACTCAATTCTGACATCAGATGAATTAATTATAATTTTTCTAATGGACTGCAGCACGTATAAGTATTCTACTCGAAAATTCAACTAATCAAATTAGAATAGGATTAAAGTTACAACTTCATTCTTTAAATATAAATATAGCTCCATATAGGAGCTACCAAAACTCTAATGGACTTCCCATTTTTTATTTAATCGATTATTTAATTATCTACTAAAATAATTTAACTTTCCAAAAAAAACAAAGAAAAAAAATAGTCACTTACCTTTTCCAATTTGAATACAATTGTATAAAATAAAATTAATTAATATTTAATTTTTTTTAAAAATATGGGTTATTACATTTTTCACCCCTTAAAATAATTCCGTCCTCGGAATTCCAATTAGTTACAAAAAAAATTTTAGTTAAGACGCAGCGCCGCAATTTTAACGATCAACGCGGATAAGTCATCGGTCCACGTAATTATCAATGTACTAGTAAAAGATTCGTCAGCTACTGTGTCAAGCCTTGGTAAGGTTCTTCGCGTTAAATCACATGATCCACTGTTGGTGCGAGTCCCCCGTTAATATCTTTGAGTTTCATTCTTGCAAACGTACGTACACTTCGGAACATAATTCGAAATCACAAAAAAAAAATTTATTCATCTAAATACGATTCGAATACCCAAAATATTTAAAATTATCTTTAATTAGTAAAATGTTTATGTTCAACACATGACAAAGATTTATTAAAATTATTTTCCTTTTTTTTTTTTTACATAATTTCCTGCAAAACTTCAATCACTTCGGATAAACAAAACAATTATACAAACTATATTACCAACTCTCCCCAAGTCCTCAAAAGCTTCAAAATATCTCATCCTTAATTTGAACTAGTCCTCAAATATTATTACACCGAAGAATATACTACTACTATCTCTTTATCACCAACTCTCTTAAGTTCTTAAGAGTTTCAAAATATCATAACCTCAAATCAAATTAGTTCTCAAATATTATTACACCAAAAATATACTATCAAGATCTCCTTATCACCATATCAAACTCTAAGTCATATATTTACCATCTGTATAAGCAAACTACAATTATTCAAGACCTCTCAAAATCAATTGAATTTCATCACTTACTATCTACTCAATTAGTGAATCTATCATTCTCTTATTGCAAACCTTAATCTAACAAATTCAAAGATATCCTCTTACTATCACAAAGAAATTCCATACAACATAACTCTAATATCCTACTACAAAATAGCGGCAAAATTGATCATTAGCCCCAAATGATTAATCTAATTACCTCGAATATTTACAACAGCTCAAAATTGCAAGGGATCCTCTGTACTTAATAGTTTTCACTTTATCATATTATCTCATCGACTCACATACCTCAAATTATTCACAACTTAACAAAAATCAGAATCTAACCCAAATAAAATCCTCAATTCTAAAATCATAATAATTTGTAATTACCTGAAATAACACTAACAAATAATTCTCCAATATCAAAACTCACTGATACAAATGCTCATATCATAATCGTATAATCATTTCTTATATGTACAAAGTAAAACTTTATTCACCTCAATGATTAAATCACAATTCTTAACTAATATCATTGCTCCAATGCATAACAATAATAATCTTATTAAATTATCTCACCTCTCTCAAATCAATTACAACTTAAAGAGCTAAAAACACTTGGTCAAAATCAAGACCAACCAAACAGAGAACAAAATCGAATCAAACTTCTACGTCTACCCAGTAATTTACCCACAACTCACAGGTCAAAACTAAATAGGTTTTCTACAAGAAAGAACCTAAGTTCTGATACCATCTCTGTAACACCCCCTTCCGAAAAGGAAGGGAGGTCACATGCAAAGCACAACAAACCTCAAAATAAGTAAACATAGCACTAATAATTTCAAAATATTAATAGTGATATCCATCAATGAAGTACTAAATACAATTCTCTAACTAGAGTCGAAATAACCAAAATCAAACATCGAAACAACCTAGACGGTCAAAGACAACTCTCTCATCACACTAGTCCTGAATCACCCCTGCAAACCTGCCGGAAGAAAAACACAGCATGAGCCAATTGCCCAGTACGAATACAGATATACAAAAGATATACAACTGATATACGAAAATAATTGAGACAAAATACTGAACAAAAGCTTCAAGTGTAAATACGAATGAAAATATAATCTCCAAAGATCTGAATGGAATATATCTAAATAAACAAAATTGACGAAACCAACTGAAGAATAAAAAAATAACGAACTGAAGTAACTAACTCAATGAATTGAACTGAACAGAAACCAACAAAACTAATACAATAAAATAATAGGCTGAATCAAATAGTTGGGTGTTATTTCATACCAGGTGAGTTCAAAAATATATATTGCCACATAGGCAAGTCAAAAGATGCCACATAGGCAACCAAAATAATGCCACACAGGCATATCACACATTGGACCGCGAATCCAAATGTATACAAATCGGATATGTGTGTTTGGCACAATATCACAAATCCGCAGAACAGAAAACTAGGGTTAACCCATACGCCTCCCACAACAAAATACCAAATGACCCATTTACTCCGGAGCCCAAAATGGAGACGCCGTGGACTAATCACACTGCCACGGAAAGTGTCATGCCTCTCGTGCCAAGACGACATGCCTGTGGTACCCCCACAGGTGGTTATAGCTCAGGTATACCCTACGGCATATTCTATCAAAAATATCATGTCACAACACATGCGATATAATACCATCAAAATAGGTATCGTGTCACAACACATGCGACATAATACCAAGAAAAATAGATACCGTGTTACAACACATGCGACACAATATCCACAAAATGGGGTTCTAATATATATGTTAGACCGGATCAAATATAATGTCTCCAAAAGAAGGTAACAACATATATCGCTCTACAAATATCAAAATAAATACTAGACATGATATCAAAGAGTACAAGTACGAGTCCAATGTGTCAACTCCAAAATGAAACAAATATATGAATTTCACAAGAATAATTATGTGAAATAATAACAGAATTCGAAACGAGAAACAAAACGAACACATCAAATTTAACAAAAGTATCGCTGAAAGAGTACGAAATCCGTACCTTAATATAGTACCAAAATAATTCGCCGAATCCAAATATCACCCGCTAAACTCCTCAATCATCGATCTAATTATCAAAATAAAATATAATACATATAATTAAATTATGAACTTATACAATTTATATTTTCATAAATTCAATAATTTTAATATACTATATTCAATTTGTACTCAAAAGATATATTTTAATTATAATAATATTATATAATATTATTTATCATTTATCCAAGTAAGAGTTTTGTATATCTTATGTTCACTTGAAAGTTATGTTATATAACAATAAGTTATATTAAAATAGTATGATATATAATATAACTATTAATATAAGGCTTACCCATGTCAAAGAGGTTTACTTCTAACAACAATATTGCAATAACGAATAATTCATATATATCATATACTCTGAACATGCTTAACTCTACTGCATCGAACCATAAATACGTATAGTATACTCATTTGTTTTAGATGCCAAATTCATACAAACAAATACTTCATTATCTAATATAAAACTCATATTCTCAGTTTCAATTCAAGATCATAACAAGAAGTTGGGTGATTAATTCGCGGCACAATAAATTAATAGTATACTTGAAATCAGAATAGTAAATATATATATTTTATATATATATATATTATATATATATATATATATATTGTATTCAAAAATAAATACAATAATTACCTTTTTGAGAAAAAAATATGGTGAATAAAATCTTAATCTTGTTCTCAAACCCTTTTTAATTCCAGCCAAATTTTCTCGTTCTCCTCGTTCTTCTTCCGCCTCTTTTCTATAGCTGGACTACTAGTATTAACTTGTCATTCCCTTCTCTATCCCTTATGTTCTTCCTGCCACTGTTTTCTTCCTATCTTTCCCATCAAAATAATGTATAACAAAATAAGATTAGTCTAGCTATTTATTAAGTAAAAGGGTCTTGCCCAAAATAAAATTTTAATTGGGTTCAATGAATATAAGGCCCAATTTTTTTTAACCAAATAATATTATCCATCACTTTTAATTAGCCCACATAAATTTAACCCAAACATAAGAAAACTAACATAATTTAGTCTGTCTTATAAAAAGTCCAATTAAAAGCTTTAATAATATAT